>OZ005649.1:377881486-378481486 GCA_963930645.1 Salticus scenicus | reverse complement strand
GTTACATTTGGGGGATCAATCGCTCAACAGGAGCTGTGATCGTATTTTTTCTAAATTTTCAACATGGCTGTCCAGAACGAAATTCTATATAAATGTGAAAAACGACATTTATTTTTAACGAATCATTATCAAATTAAAAACAATTACTTATAATAGTGATAATCAACTAAGAAAAATGTTTATATATGTAGAATCATCTATTTTCTTCACCCTTTGGGGAAGCCCCCCCACCCTCCTCGGAGGGGGAATTTCAATATGAAACTCGTCGATACTTTTAAAACGAATGGTTGAACCACTGATCTGCGATAATTTAAAGTAAAGTAATCGATGTTCCTTTTTTTTTTTTTTACAAGGGGTGGTGGTGGTAGTGGGGGGAAGGGGGGGTTGGTGATCTTATGCATTTTTAAGATATCTTCTGTAATAGTTTAAAATTGATTTTCTTCGGACATTTAGTGTTATACTTCTCTGTGACGGGAAATAATTTTGGTAAATAATACTTTTAATAAATGATTTGTATTGTGTGATTTTGTACAGGAAAATATCGAAGGAAGTTTCGTGGTGGGCACAACATTTCTAGTTTTTATTAATATCAGATATGTATTTCATTTACGTTGCTATAAACATCATTAATTATTTATAATTTTAATTTATCTAAATGAATTGGCAAACTGGCATGCAAATGTTTTAAACTTTATCGATTGATCTTTGATTTTTAAATCAATGCGAAATTAGAAATAAAGCCTTCAATAATCATAACGAAGTCGAAAAAAATAAAGTCACAAAATATAGTAATTTGTGCAGAGCGAATTTAGAGTTATAGGTTTCAAAAGATATTTAAATTTATTGAAAATTAATTTAAATTTTAGTAGCAGGTAGTCATACTCTCTGCCCTTTTTTCAGGACACTCTCAGATATGACAAATTTCCGTCTTCATTACAACCACTAATTTCATACGGAAGTATTTTTGGTATATTGATAGAGTAATGTGCCATGGTTATTACAGGATAGAGATTAGTGTATAAATAATTAGAAGATAAAAAAGAACTTTTTATATACCCTGTTTTTAAATTTTCTGTTGAATCATATAGCTAGCCGGGAAGTTAGTTAAAAATTGATTGTAAGCTTTGTACTGATAACGCTGCCGAAGGCAGCAGGGTCCGGAAGCAGTTGGTTAAAAATATTTTAAAAATGCATTTTCACCATGTTCTGAACTATTTTAAAATTTTCAAATGTCTAGCTAGTCGGGAAGTTAGTTAAATAAATTTTCTGTTGAATCATATAAACACTACCGAAGGCAGTAGGGACCTGAAACGATTGACTAAAGGTATTAAAAAAATGTATTGTCACAGTGTTCTGAGCTATCCTGAAAGTTTCAAATGCCTAGCTAGTCGAGAAGTAAGTGAAAAATCGATTGCAAGTTTTGTACTGGTAACGCTGCCGAAGGCAGCAGAAAACCGACACAGTTGGCTAAAAGTATTTAAAAAAATGCTTTTTCACCGTGTTCTGAACTATTCTGAAAGTTTCAAATGTCTAGCTAGTCGGTAAGTTAGTTAAATAAATTTTCTGTTGAATCATATAAACGCTGCCGAAGGCAGTAGGGACCTGAAACAGTTGACTAAAAGCATTAAAAAAATGTATTGATAATGTGTTCTGAGCTGTCCTGAAAGTTTCAAATGTCTAGCAAGTCGGAAAGTTAGTTAAAAATCGATTGCAAGATTTGTATGTGGCAAACAAACAAACAAGAATCGAAGTTAATAAAAACATGATAAAATAATAGTAGCAATATATTTGAAAATTTCTCATTCCTCAGAGTGTCCTGAGAAAAGAGCGGAAATTACTACCACTGTTACCATGTGCTTGTCAGTGATAGAAATTAGGAAATATAAGAAAGGCGTCAAATGACGCCTAATGTAAATATCTTACGCGTCAAATTAAAGGCGGGGCTAAAATTGCTTCGGAATAAATTATAAAAGTTGGCATCTCTGATATTTATCACTCAAAATTCGTCTGTGAGTTTTTGAAGTTTGGTCACCCTAGTATTGACTTCTATGTGCAGTTATGCAATAGCATAATTCTTAGCTCAGAAGTAGTTTATAAAACAGGGTTTTTATGGTTTAGCGTCTCGCCGCAGCACCGGAAGCCGGAAGTAAGAATCAATGCTAAGAGAGGATGCTTATGGACTTGATATAGGAAATCACATCTCATATAGAGACATTTAAAACCACGTGTCATTGTACAAATAGCAAATTAATTAAAAAATCACACTTTAAAAACACATATACATTTTCTTTAAAAAGATATATTTAATTAAAATCCTTTAAGATTACATAGAACATTTCGCCAAAGCTTTTCGCACACCTTATCTGGGCATCATCAGGACAAATTGAAACATAGTTAGATAACAAGTGCAGCGCGACACGTACATTATATATTATAATAAAGATACATGGCAGTTACAGTTAAGCTTGATTTATGGACTGACTCATCAAGCTTAACTGTAACTGCCATGTATCTTTATTATGATATATAATGTACGTGTCGCGCTGCACTTGTTATCTAACTATGTTCCCTGACTTCTACACAGTTGGGCCCGGGTTCGAATCCCGGAGAAGGCATGGATGTATGTATTGTCCTTGTTCATGTTCTTGTATCTGTTCTTGTAATAAAAACTTGTACCCTTGTGGTGTTGATTATTCGAGATATAAGCAGCCCTAGAGGCAAGCAATAAATCACATGTACTCATCAAACCAAACCAAACCAAACCAAACCAAATCTAACTATGTTTTAATTTGTCCTGATGATACCCAGATAAAGTGGGCGACAAGCTTTGACGAAATATTCTATGTAATTTTAAAAGATTTTAATTAAATATATCTTTTTAAAGAAAATGTATACGTGTTTCTTAAAGTGTGATTTTTTTAATTAAATAGCTGTTTGGACTTGATATAATTTGTTGGATTCGTGTGAATTAAAACAGCGTTTAGAGACATCACCCTTTTGGTACATTTTCTTAATTTATGTGCATTCTTTTAATGCAAAAATATTTCAAATGGGCAAAACACCCATTCCCATGCCGTCCGAAATATTTCTTCCCATGTTTCATTAAAATAACTGCAATTTATGAATAATAGACTACATAGAGAATTTAAAAATTGGATCTGGTAAAATGCTTTATTAAAAAACAGCAAATTTATTTTTATGAAAAGTTAATAGCTAATAAAAAAAAAAAAAATTAACAAGGAATTTTTTTTTTTTTTGTAAACGGAACTGACCCCTTTTTTTTTTTTTTCAAATATCTTCAATACAGATTTAAATGTATTGCAGATTACATGCATCTTAATCTACTACAGAGTTTATTTTAGTATATTTTACTGAGCTTAAAAATAAATTTAAAATAAAAAAAGTTAGATTACAATAAAAATTTAAAATTAATTTTTTGAATATTTAAAATATTTTTTTTTTTTTATGTTTAAATATCAAACAAGTTACATAAGGAGAACAAACTGAACAGAAAAGTGAAAACAGGCATTAAATTAAAAATCAATAAATTATTTCTAAGCTGCAATAAAAGGCGATCCTTTCCCGTTTAGCAGTGATAATATACAGTGAAACTTGAATAATTCGAACTTGTTTAATTCGAAATTCTGGATAATTCGAATTTTTTACTCGGTCCCTTGAATTTTGTATTAAAATAATATTAAAAAACCATGGATAATTCGAATTCTATTTTGGATAATTCGAATTTTTCATACGATTACCTTTAAAATCTCCTTATATTATTAAAATCTGTGCGCATCTGTGTCAGGGAAGAAACGCGGGCGTGCAGCGCGTGTATTCTTTAACTTGTGCGCGCGCAGCGCGCACGGGACTGCGATTGCCGAAGGCAGTGGGGCCCCGGGCCGACTTTGTACCCCATGAGAAATGATTTTTTTTTCTTTTCTTTTCTTAAGAGTAAAAATTTGATTTGAGAAGGAATATTTGCGCGCAGCGCACGTATACCTTCACACGTGCGCGCGCAGCACGCATGGGTCTGCGCTGCCGAAGGCAGTGGGGACCCGGTGTGAGTTTTTACCCGATCAGAAATGATTTTTTTTGGGGGGGGGCACGAAGGGTCAGGGAAGGAATACACGCGCGCAGCGCGTGTATCCCTTAACTTGTGCACGCGCAGCGCACACGGGACTGCGCTGCCGAAGGCAGTGGGGACCCGGAACGACATTTTACCTGATCAGAAATGATTTTTTTTTTAAATTTCTTTTCTTAGGACTAAAAGTTACTGTTAGTGATTCATTAATTATAGTGATTTATTTGAAAATACTGACCCGCAAGCGGGCGAAGCTCGCTAGTCTCCTTATATTATTAAAATCTGTGCGCATCTGTCTGTCTGTCCGTCTTTCTGTCTGTCTGTCTGTCTGTGAGAAATGCCTTGTGACCGCTAAAGCTCCGGCGCTAATGGTCGCAGCGCCTCGAAACCGGTGTCGACAGACGCAGAATTTCTTCATCTCGACATCGCGATAATTCGCAAATTTCAAAATGCTTCAATTTTCTTCAAAATTATTTGAAACTTGCTACACACTTTTAACATCACAAGACGAAGTTGCAGTTCAAATTTCATCGGGTTTCGAGATTAAATAAAAAATGTACAATTTAATTGCAAATTCTAATTCGCGTATTTCGAATTCTAACTACGATTAAATTATTTTTAATGCATCATTCGAAAGATATTTTAAAGTACTTTTATATTATCGAAAGTGGGATTCAAGATTTCGCTTCATTTACGCGTTTTGAGGTCTCCTGAATCGGTTTTCATTTGTATCTCAGCTACTAATTAAAATAATTTCATAAGTAATACATCATTAGATAGCTTTGTTGATTTGGAATCGAATAGTAGATTACAGAAATTTCTACCGCCAGATGGTGCTGTAATATTTTAAAATTTCAATATTTCAATTTCTAATTATGATTAAATTAATTTTAATACATCATTCGAAAGATATTTTAAAGTTCTTTTATATTATCGAAAGATTTAACCAGATTTGCACGTTTTGAGGTGTTCTAATTAGGTTTTCTTTTGCATCTCAGCTAATTCAGTTAGACCGTTTAAAATTGGCATATGTAGGTTAATTAGGAAGGGCTGAAAGGGTGGGGAAAGATATATGCGTGCACCGCGCGCACGGGACAGCGCTACCGAAGGCAGTGGGGACCCGGTCCGACTTTTTAATCGGTGAGAAATGATTTTCTTTTTCATTTTCTTTTCTTAAGAATAAAAATTTGATTTGAGAAGGAATATGTGCGCGTAGCGCGCGTATACCTTTACACGTGCGCGCGCAGCGCGCATGGGTCTTCGCTGCCGAAGGCAGTGGGGTCACGGTGTGAGTTTTTACCCGATCAGAAATGAATTTTTTTTAGGGGGCACGAAAGGTCAGGGAACGAATACGCGCGCGCAGCGCGTGTATTTGATGTGAAAAAATCAATTTTCACATATGTTAAATTAGCAGAGTTAGCAGTGAAATATACGATAGTTGCTCAGCTCTAATAAACTATAAAAATGATAAATATGTGTGGCATTCATTGAAGACAAAAGTTTAATTAAAACAGTTTATTAAACTTGAAACAAAATGATGAGTCACATTCAATAAGCAGAAATAATAGTAGAATATATACTTTGCTGACGAAAGGTTAAATACCCTTAAAATACTGCCATGTAGAGTTCAAAAAGAAAACAACTTTTACATTGTGACATAACTAGATACACTAAACGTATCGTCGAAAATATCAAGTCACAAAAACGTAATTCACAATCATTATAAAACTAAACACTTTATAACTAAATTAAAATACCAGCTCATGACTTTGAGCTAAACTGAAAAAACATAAAAGTTTAAGAGCTTAAGAAACTAAGAAATTAAGAGCACGATTTCATATTCCTTACCTCCTTTTATAGCCGCGAACAGATTCAAAGTGACAGCTACTTGATGCTGTACAATCGGCAACGCCTCCCTTAACTATAGCAACATGACGCTGCGAGTCTACCGCCATCTATGGGCTAAGCAAAAAGACTCAGCAGTTGAAAAATACAACATCTCCTGGCTAGGTAGCGAAATGAACAATCCGTAAAAGGATTTAAAAATATTTTCTTTAAGTTAATTTTAACAAAACATGCTTTTAAATATGAGGTAAGTAAATTAAAGTTATTTCAAATGACTTAAACATAATTATACTAATAAGGAATATAACTTTTAACTAAAAGTAATTATCATTAAACTTTTTATTTTTAATTTTAATATATCTTTAACTCAATGGCAGCATCAAAAAGATAATAGCACTAAACGCTATAATTCATTTAATTAATAATTTAAACTTTAAAGATTATAAAGTAAATCATTTAAATTATATTTAAGTAGTGAATGAATTTAAATTTAAATTTGAGAATCAACACGGAAAGGGTACAAATTTTACAACAAGGCCCCCCCCACCGTGTTGATTCGACAAACACAAACATCAGCAATTACAATATAAACTTTATTAGAAAAGAAATAAAAAAAAATTTCTTGAATATTTAGTGACTTGACGACAGATTCACATATTTCTCTACAGAATATACTCCACACAAAGCTAGAAGGTTTGTCAATCTTGTAAATCATAAGATAAGTCCAAGAGTCCAACTCACAATTTCAAAAATCAGTAGCATTATCAATATACTATACACATCTACTAAAAGAAAGAACAAGATATTAATACAAAGCAAATATGCACAGCATTTCAAGGAAAATTTTTTCTCCCCCATTTCTCATTGACAAATAAAAAACGATGATATTCACAAATATATGAAACATTTATGTAACATACACATAACCAATTACACGTAGCGCTACGAATTTCTCTCATACAAAAGTTAAACTAAACTATACATCACTACACAATGGAAAACGCAGAAAAAACCCACCAAGAAAATGCATACATATCCCTCTAAAAAACATTTTTCAATTAAAAAAAAATTAAATATATATTATACGTTCAAAAAATTTTAAATTTACTCTATATACATTTACTTAATAAATACCTTATTTACAAATTTAGCCATATCACTTTTAGTAAGGGGCTTTGTGAAGGGGTCGGCAAAGTTATCTTTAGTATTTACATATTTTAAATCCAACCGTTCCTCAAATAACCATTCACGGATGAAAAATAACTTTACATCAATATGTTTAGATTTGTTATTCTCTGTAGGAGATCTCGTAAAATTAATAGCCGCTTGGTTATCAGCAAAAAGTATTGGTGGTTCATATGAAATAGAAATTAATTTAAAATCAATACAATCTCGGAATATATTATCAAACCACATTAATTCTTTAACCCCATCACACATGGAAACAAATTCGCTTTCCATGGTCGAAAGGCAAACACTTTTTTGCTTAAAAGTTTTCCAAGAAATAGGGCTATTATCCAAAAATGAAATTTGTCCCCCATTGATACGAAGTCATCCCTATTCATCGCGAAATCAGCGTCAGAGAAAGCAGTTAAACATGGATTAAAACAATTCAAATTTAATTTTAAATCTCGAGTACACGAAACGTACCCAAGTAATTTAATCCATTCCAATGATTAAACCCCGGTGAATTTTGAAATTGACTAAATATATTAACTGCGTAGGCAATATCAGGTCGTGTCCTGTTTTCAATGAAAGATAAACATCCTAAGATATTCCGATATGGAAATCTAGACATTTCATCAATTTCATTTTGATTAGTAGGACAATCTTTTTTCGAATACTTAATGCCTTTTACAATAGGTAACGAACAGAAAGGGATGTTAAACGACTTAAACCTGTCATACACTTCATTAATATATAATTCCTGAAAAATTTGTACTGAATCATTTTCATAATTAAATTCTACACCAAGTAATTTCTTGGTTTTACCTAAAATTTTTATATCAAATTTACATTTTAATAAATTAAGAATTTTATCTATTTGAAATTGATTTCTACCAAACAAAACTAAATCATCTACATAAACTAATAAAACAATATAATTTTCAAAATAATATGAACAATTACACCAGTTAAATTTATTAAACCCTAAATCTAATAGTACTTTATTTAACTCATAATACCAGAGCCGACCACTCTGATGAAGGCCGTATAACGCTCTGTCTAGTTTACACACGAGATTTTCCCCTCCCTTTACAACATATCCTTTTGGCTGATACATATAAATTTCTTCTTTTAAAGGTGCATAAAGATAAGCACATTTTATATCGCATTGAACGTTATGCCATTTATAACATGAGACCAATAATGAAAAAAAGAAACGTATTACTGAGAAATTAACGACGGGTGAAAACGTCTCGTCATAAGTGTTCCCCTTTATCTGATGAAAGCCCTGGGCCACGAGCCTCGCTTTAAAGCGGGCAACGTTTCCTAGCTCATCTCTTTTAACGGCGTATACCCATCTATTTCCCAAAACTTTTTTCCCCTCCGGTAAATTAACCAGATGCCAAACTTTACGGGTTTTCATATTATTTATCTCATCATCCATGGCATTTTTCCATTCAACACATTCTGAAGATTTAACGGCCTGATTATATGTTTTAGGTACAGGGATAACTAGTCATGATTTTTTATGAGTTAAACTTGAAGTTGAGTTATTCGAGTTTTGCTGATCAACTACCCCCTCGAAATTATTACTACTAGAGAAATCAAAAAAATTAGAGTCAAAAATTAAATTATTTTTATCACAATATTGTTTGACATCGTTCATCGATCTCAACCTAGTTTTAGTGTTATCCGGGTAATAGAAGATGTCAACTCTGTCACTCATTTTTCTGGGTACGGGTTTCCTATTCCAAGTAATTGAAGAAAGAGGTTTAAAAGAAGATTTATCTACAGGAGTTTCATCGACGGACTCGTCACTAGAATCATCGGGCCCACTTCCGAAAACAATGTCAACAGGATCGGAAGCTTGACAATCAACTGAACTTTCCGGAAGTAAGTCCAATTCCTCCAGTGAGGTGCCCATCACCGCTCCACTGCATTTACTAAATAGCTGATCAAAGAACGTTACGTTTATAGTTTCAACTATTTTATCCTCATCCTCCAACCAAATTTTATACCCCTTAGTCTTTAGTGAATAACCTATCAGTACTCCCTTTTTAGCCTTAAGTTCAAGCTTATGGTTTCTATGTTGTTTTGGGATCCCTACATACGAAATTAACCCAAACGGCTTAAGGTGTCTTACGGATGGTTTAAACCCAGTATATAACTCAAAAGGAGTCTTAGTTTGTCCCCTGTGGATTAAACGGTTCCAAGTGTACGTGAAATACAACATTGCATCGGGCCAAAAAGAAAAAGGTAAACCACTATCCGTGATAATAGCTCTAACACAATTTAAAGAAGTTTGATTAAACCGCTCACTTAACCCATTTTGCTCAGGTGTGAACGTGTTAGTTAACTCATGAACAACTCCATTTTTACTACAAAATGATTTGAAGTTGTCATTTACAAATTCGGAACCATTATCCGTACGAATAGCTTTTAATTTTTTATTCAAACTACGTTCTGCCCGTGCAATGCGCCTCTCGAATACACCAAAAACGTGAGACTTATCCTTTAAAGGATAAACAGCAACCCTTTTAGAAAATCCATCAATTATGGACAAAAAGAACCTTTCCCCATTTTTACCAGTTACTTTAATTGGGCCCCAAAAGTCCATAAATACTTTCTCTAACGATGACTAACGCCATGAACATCGGATGATTTAAAAGACACACGGTTTTGTTTACTAATCCTACAAGGTTCACAAAAAAATTTCTTAAACTTAAGTTTAGGAAGTCCCCTTACCCCGTTCTTCTTGCTAGTATTTACAATAGTATCAGGACTTACATGCCCAAAACGAGCATGCCAATACCCAATTTCATTAACTTTTGCAAGAGAAGATGAAGGTTTTTCTGGGTGCCCCCCATTCACTTTACTCCCCTTTTTAACTTTAGAAACATTAGGATATAAATAGTAAACGCCGTCTTTAATTTTAGCAGTAAAAATATGTCTTTTATCTTTACCAAATACCGCCACTCGACCCTTACCGACAGTGTATGTGGCACCGTTCACATCTAATTTAGGACCCGATATTAAATTTTTCCGTAACTTTGGGGAATATAACACATCTTTTAAATACAATACATTTTTACCAAAATTCAACTTAGCAGTTCCTTTAGCAGTAATAGGAAAAATAATACCATCGATCGCGACAAAAAGCTCCTCTCCCTCAACAGAAGTATAATGCTCAAAAAGATCTAAATTTCTTAGAAAATGATTTGAAGCAGCGGTATCAAAAATAAAGCTGTCATCATCACTTAAATTACTAAAATTAGCTTGAGCTATGTAGTAGGAGGGGGGAGATTTGCATTTGTCACGACCGTTGGAGTTATACTTTAAATTTCTAGGTTTAAATTTAACATTACTATTCAAAAAACAGTTTTTCTTGAAATGACCAAGAAATGACTAAATTAAAATACCAGCTCATGACTTTGAGCTAAACTGAAAAAACATAAAAGCTTAAGAGCTTAAGAAACTAAGAAATTAAGAAATTAAGAGCAAGATTTCATATTCCTTACCTCCTTTTATAGCCGCGAACAGATTCAAAGTGACAGCTACTTGATGCTGTACAATCGGCATAAAACATAAAACACAGCGATTTTTTTTTTTTTTTTTTTTTTTTTTTTAAGAAATGAAAAGAAAATTGGTAGAGTTATTTATTTATTTATTATTATTATTATTATTATTATTTGAAACACCGATTTCCGAGATCTAAAAATGATCTATCTCATCATGATGACTATTAATTTTTTTGTAATAACCAAGTAAAGCATGAGAAAGGCTGTCTAAAACGGGTTTATGTAACAGTTTTGAATAAAATCATTTGAGCCGTTTTTGAGATACCGACTTTTACCAAAGTTTGGAATAATTAATTGTTGACCAGGAAACAACAATTACATGCAAAAGGATACTTAAAAGAGGGTTAATATAGCAAGTTTGAAAAAAAATTATACAGCCGTTTTGAAAGAAACGCACTTGCAGGACCTGAAATTCATCTATTTATACAAGACGCCTATCAATTTTCCGGAACTAACCAACTATATCATTCGAAAGAATATCTAATAGTGTTTATACAGCAATTTTGAAGAAAATCGTTAGAGCCGTTTTTGAGATATGGACTTCCGGTTTCACTTCCGGTGCAGTCATGTCGACTGGATGAGCAACGTGGCTGCAAATTTCAAGTTTAAATAGCGAAAAAAAATTTATATCTTGCTATAAACCAACTCACCAATATTTCGTTAACATTTAATCATTTTAACATCCCGCACATTAAAATATTTTTTTATTTTCACTCTAAAATTAATATTTTTTGTTATTATTTGCCTTATTCTTGCTATTTTTGAAATACTTTCTAAAATAACAATTTTTCGAACAATTGCATCTTGTTTTTAATACTCTGCTCAACCCTAAATTCTACGAGGAACAAAACGTAATAAAATCTGTTAGAAAATTTACTTTTAAAACAATAAAATTGGCGATTGCAAAAGGAGAAATGGAAAATATCCAAGAGCGGCTTCTATTTTTTTTTTTTTTTTTAACCTTTTAGTGTACATTTATGAGTACGTTTTAATGGAAATTTACTTTGCTAGCTTAAGAATTTCATGAAAAACTATTAAATATCATAAGACAGCAAAAATTTCATGTCACAGGATATTAAAATATTAAACGAAACATTTTTTTCATATCTGTAATTCATTAAAGTGTTTACAATAACTTATTTTGTAATTTAATCCAAAAGAGTTTTGCAGCTTTAAACAAATAAGATTAAAAATTATTCTGACTCTCTTAATTTAACAGCTATTGTTCATTTTCTGTTGGAGTTTTATGATTATTCAAAAGTACTGTATTTTCTGATTATTATATTTCAATTTGAAAATAATTGTTGAAATCGGCTTATTTTGAATTAGTCAATTACTTTGAAGCTAATCGCAGAATTGTCATGATAATTTATGGCTAAGATTTATAAAGGGATGGATTACAGTGCTTTATGGAAACGATTAGTCGAAATTTCTTTTCTTCTCAATTTTCCTTAAAGTGTTTGATGAGCATTTTACTACAAATATGTATGCATATATACACTCCTTCTCATAATTATAAGGACACTTTATGTTTTGAAATAACTAATGTAAAAATAATTATGAACAAAATTATACTAAGTGCACTTAATTTATCTAGTATTCTAAAAACCAGAACTGCTATAATTTTTTTGTTTTTTTTATATATGAAACAAAATTCATAAATATTTATGCAAAATATTTTTTCTCCACGTATTTAAGATGTTCATAATTATAAGGACAATCAAGATTTTTTCGTTTTATTTAACTTACTAGCGGATAAATTACACATGACAAGCGAATTTGTTAACTACTGGACTAGATTAATTCATATATAAGCCTTCAATTTTTTTTTGAACGGACATTACTGATAATTCCTCGAAAAAAAGAGCGTTCATGTAGTGAAGTATGATACATTTTTTTTTTAATGGAAGGATGATTTCAATCCGCCGAATTTCTAATGAAATTCGAATATCTTAAATTGCTGAAGGAAATGTGAGCAAACGTTGAACTGCTGGTTCGATAGGAGAGAGATCTGACGCAAAATCAGAGTTGTTTTACAGTGATCGAAGACTCATATTTTCACTTACTGTTCTACTGATAATGACTGCTGCTGAATTTGCTCGTAATTTTTAACGGAAGGTTGGGGTCCACATTTATGCATGTTTAAAATAATTAATAATATGTTAAAATGAATAAAAAATCTGTAATAATCAATAAGCATTTAATGGGGGAAAGAACGTCTGTGTTAAAGTTGAATAAAGGCAATATTAAATGGTAAAATGCTGCATTTTCGGATGAAAAACATTTTATTCTTGATTAACCAAATGTTTTTAACAGTTTACATACAATGAAAGAACCGTTAAGGAGCTATCTTTACCCCTACTTTCAATTTTTCCCATTGCCGTCCACCCGATAATCGTTTGCATAGCTACCAACCCACAGGACAGATTCTTTATTTTCCCAATAAACAATTTCCCCACGACATCTGCCCCTAGCAAAACATGTATTTCATTTTCATCGTTTTCATATAAACAGTTTCTACTTCTAGGAAAAATGTCACTCAAAAAATATTTTTTCTCTTTTAATTCTCTAAAGCAATTAATAGGGTAAGGTGGGGTAAGTGGGACCCCTTTTCGGCATAATTCGACTTTAGCTCAACATAGCACCGGACGTAATAGGCCTAACAATTCAATTTTTTTTGTGGTTCATTCTCTCATGTATTGTTACTGTACCCATGGCAACCTCTAACCAAATTGGCAAATGATGAATTAAAAAAGAAAATTATTTTGGGTGGTCATCGGGGTGGCCCACTTGCCTCGCAAGGTGGGGTAAGTGCCCCCCCCCCCTCAATATATTTTTATACATAACTGGTAGAGATTTGGTGGGGCAAGTGGGACAATCTACATGGTTTTCTGAATCTTTGGAAAAAAATCACTGAAGTATCTCCATTAGTTCACCCATAGCAACTTTTTCTGGCACACAAGCTTGCTAAAAGAATAAAATGTCAATTTTTCAACTTTTTACGTTTGCATGTAGTGCAGCCTAAAAGTTAGGCCTACAAAGTTTAAACTAGCCTATGGCAGTGTTACATGCTAGTGAACATTATATCTTGATAAATCGTTGGTAAACATGTATTTTGAAAGTCTCTGGGAAAGTGTTGGTTCATTTAGTTTCAGCACAACATCTTGTAGGAATACATCATGAATATCATTAGCTTCAGTGGGAAAAAAGTTATTACGCATAGTTGTGTTTTTGTGTATGTACTACATGACAACTGTATCTTCATCGTTTGGACTGTCATTTAATACCAAGCCAACATACTACTTCTTTTTTTTTGCTTTCAAACTGGACAAAGGCATAACCCCCATTTTTAAGACCTGTGGTAGTGGGTGAAAACTGATAGTTCATCTTCGGAACTTGAATCACTACTGGTGGAGTCATCCAGAGGTAAACCCTATAAATCAGTGCATATGACTATTTTTTAACTATATTAAAGAGTTGGGGTGGGTGGCCCACTTATTGCGCTATTGTGGTGGCCCACTTACCCCAAACACGAGGCAAGTAGGCCCCCCAATTTTTTTCAACCTTACTAACATCATGAGCACACGATACTACAAAAAGATTCTGTGTTTTATACACTTTCAAAATATATAAAGTTTTGGCTTGTATCATGAACGGTTTGGAAGAAAAAAAATAATTAGTACGATGGCGCGAATTACGATAGGACTGCAAATTTAAAAATCGTCACAAAAAGGCTTGTAACTTATTACACACATAAATGAAAACGATGCCATAATGTTTTCTACATCTATTGGGGTAGGTACATAAAAACATTATAACAGATTTTTTTTGAGTCAATTACTGGGGAAATGCCAGGGGGGTGGCTCACTTACCCCACCTTACCCTACTGTTAACCCTGGGAATTGTTTTACAAATCTTTTCTTGTCCCATGACCTCGATTACAATATTTTTGTTTTCCTTTAACCCCTTTAAGTTAATAGAATATCGATTATGTAACACTGTTTTCTCGGTACCTCCAAACAGCCCATGATAATTTTAACTTTTCCTATACTTTCTAAGTTTAATTTATTTGCTACAAAACTAGATACGTAAGACTTTGACGATGCTGTATCAAAAAATATTCTCACTAAATGTTTGTTTTCTTTATTTTTTATACGAGCTACTAACGTTTGCAAGTACACTTTATTTTCGGAGTGTTCATTAATTAAAAGTGTACTGTCTTCTTGATCTTTCGCAAGCGATTTTTCCCTATTCGGTTGGTAGTGTTTAAAACACATTAATGAAGCGTGTTTTCCCTGACAATATTGACAACTAATGTTTTTCTTACAAAATTTAGCAATGTGCTTCTTTATCTCTAGGCAATTAAAGCAACCGCCTCTTTTAAACAGCAAAGATTTCCTTTCTTTAAGTGATAATTTTTTAGCTTCCTCGCAATTTATTCCCCTGTGGCAGTGCTTTCAAAATTGTCGTACAGAGAATTGCTGATAAATTATGTGTTTCTGAACCTAAAGATTGAATGCTTCTTAAATCAGTTAAGATTTTGTCATAAAACTTTCTGAATTCTGCTACATCGTTGGAATTTGTAAGGGGTTTGATATTGAGGATATTACAGGTGTGATTATGTATTATTAAATTTCGATCCCCGAACCTTTCTATTAATAAATTTACAGCAGCCTCGTACTCCCCTCCCGACACAGGCAGCCCTTGAATTGTACATAAAGCGGTACCTCCCTAATACGCTTTTAGATAATTAAATTTGTCAACCTTGGTGAGTTCTGGATTATTATGAATTGAGGATTCAAATGAACTCCAGAAAGTCAACCAATTATTAATATCCCCCAAAAAAATCTTTCGATTCGAATCCGTAGCAAGTTTACATTTGTACTAGGTAATTTATGAAATTCTACTTTTTGACTAAGTGGTTCGTGGTCTGAACTCGGGATACCCGTTAACTTTCCCTTCAATTCACTAAGTTTTTTATTACATCGAAATTTACATATCTGAATTTTTGCAGCGTACTCTTCGGCTTTCAGGAACTCATTCTCAAAATCCTCAACTTTAATGTGAGGTTCGATTTCCTTATTTGTACTTTTTAATGATTCAAATTAGATCTGAAAAACTTCAAACATTTCTTCAAGTTCTGCTATGTTAATATTTTCATCCGATTTTTGTAGTTCTTTTTCTAATTTATTAATATTATTTGTAATTGACGTACGCAATATAGTTCTTTTTTTTTCTTTAATATTTCAGCCTCTGCCATTTTTTCTTACAAAACATTAAATACTAAAATGATTATTTTTTCACGAATCCAGGTTTTATTCTTTTTTAATTATTATTATCTACTTTTTTAATTCTAAAACAGCTGCACGCATCCCGGGCAGGGATGCCATGTTGCGAGTTTCTGAACTTATTTGCTTTCTAAATGTTAAAATTACTGGTAAGGCCCTATCTACTATTATATTTTATTTCAAACAATCAAAAATCTTTATTGAAAATTAATAGATCAAAATGGGCCTACCTGGATTTGTCGGTGGGATGAATGCAGTTGATCCTCTTTTTGTTTCCATTAGATGAAAAATTCTTAGGCTATAGCAACGAGATATATAAATTAGAGTGCTGATTGAATGGACGAAGGATTAGCTAAGATGAATCACGTGACATGCTCCAATAGGTTGCTGTGTTTGGCCCTTTATCGCTATTTTGGCATTTAAAATATCAGTTCGACAATTTATCATTATTATTAGGTAACATGACAGTCCTATGACCGAAATAAATTGTTTTTAAAATAACTTTACACATATTTCACGTTTTAATAAATAATAAAATACATTTTTTTTCATCGTTTCCCAACAAAGTTTAAAAGTGTTTATAAAAGAAAATTAAACTTTTAAAGAGCTAAATTTAACAACAAATAATAACTTTTCAACTATTTTTAAGCATTTTGTCGGTTAAAGTTCAACTACACGAAATAAAAAAAAAGTAAAATCAAAATCAAAATGATTTAGAACAAAAGAATATTAAACTACGTTAAGTAAACAAAAACATTGGCGATTATGACTTATGCGAAGAACAATCTCCAAACCGTTGCCATAGAAATTTACTGAAAATAAGCTGTTACCAAGGGAACCACCGAATACGCAGGTGCAAGGAGAGCATGTCACATGAGTCATCTTGGACCTTCTCAAGGGTTACCATTTATCACTCTACTTTATATATATCGTTGGGCTATAGCTTCAATATTAGATCAAGAAAAACATAATCCATAAAATAATCTGAAGTCTCTCTTTTGTCTTTTTCTATTTTAACTAAATATTAATTCACACATCTAAAATTTATACACACGTCCGTTCTTTTCAATTACAATATTCGTTCTGCCAAACACATGGCAACAGCATATCTACAAAATAAGAAATAAAAAAGATTAGTCATCATAAAAGAGTTCACCATTAAGAGTCCTATGAATCATAGTTCAGGAAATGTCAGAGAGGAGCATCTGTCTTCGACACAGTGATGCCAGATTGGGGATTTTGTCCCTATTTCGGGGAGTTTTGAGGCTTCTGGGGACAATTTTGGGGACCAAATGTTTGTGGGGACTTTTTTTGGGGAATTTTAAAATTTTTGGGGACAACTCTGGGGAGTTCTTAAACTTTGTGTCAATTTTGGCAACGTAATGATTTATCCCTACGACTAGAGACTTTCAATAGCTTTATTCTTATTTGGGGATTTTTTTCAAAAATTGCCTTCATTTGGGGAAAAATCTGAGCCTAAATCATAGAAAAATCTGCTTGATATTTTTATTTTTTTTTTCTTTTTAGTAGAAATCAAGTTGAGGATTTTTTCGAAAAAAACCCCCCTGATTTGGGGAAATTTGAAGATCTGTTTGGGGAAATAATTTTCGAGCATCTGGCATCACTGTTTCGACAGGCGGAGACTTGGCACCTATATCATTTCTATCCGAGAAATCACATTTTTTGTGCACAAATTAAAGAAAAATATTGAACTATACGGCCGATTCGGAAATTCTCCAGTTCCTTTCTTAAGTCTAATGACAAAATAATTTGAATATGAATAAAGAAACGAAAAATTAAAAATTGGAACCCTGAAGCTTGCTAGGCAAGCATGGTTAAAGAATCGGGCCAGAAAGGCAAGATGCATGAAGTGTGAGAGGTTTGAATACAAAACTTTAAAAGACGCTTTTTAAGGTTGCTTTTACTTTTACTTTTTCTTTTAACATCCCAACACAAAGCGTCTCCACGTACCGTATTTTAGTGAAGATAAGCCGGGGGCTACCTTTAAAAAAACTTTGATTTGGGGACTGCGGTATTTTATCTACCAGTGCGGCTATCTAATAGTAATGCCAAATTTCGTCGTCCATACTTCTTGGAACAGTCAATATCCTCAGAAAACGGAAGTTTAGTATTCGAGTTTTTCGAGCACTGGTGAATGCTTATAATCTCTTATTTTCACGCTTATAATCTCTTATTTATTAACTAATAATCTCTTATTTTTATTAATTTGCATATACGTCTGGAGTTTGCCATCTTTTCCCCTTGTTTTTGATTTTTTGCATCGTATTTGTATACTGGCTTTGTTTTAATTTTTTCTTTATACAGTCTTTATACAGTCTAAATAATTTATTACTTTTATTTATAATTAATTATATTTATGACTTTGTATATATGCCCCGACTCTCCCGTCTTGTTCGTTGTTTCAGATTTGTTGCATTATATCTGCATATACTGGTTATACTGGTATAGTTAGATTTTATTTTCTTTATATCAAATTATTTTTTAGAAAATTTATTATTTTCATTAATAATTAATAATTTATTATTAACTTGCGTAGATGTTATAAGACTGATATCTTTTTTCCTTATTTATCTTTGACATAATCGTAACAATGCTTGCATAAGCCGCGGCTTACCTTTCGGTGCTGTTTATCTAAGAGTATTGTTTTTTCCCGCTACATTTTAACAAGCTGCGGCTTATATACACTAAATTACGGTACATTTAACGTTGGATTGAGCCAAAAAAAAAAAAAAAAAAAGGTAGATTTCTCTTTTTTAAATTAAAAATGATGCCCTTTATGTCTTTATTTATTTATTTATTTTAGGAAACTTCCAAAGAAAATAATCTTTTTAAAATTCATAGTTTTTAAAACTTTTTCAATTTTCTTATTAAATTTTCACCATCAACATTTAAAAACCTTATATCCCAGCTTCACTGAACTACATTAAGCGGCTATGTAAATCGACGCGTTGCTCTCAAAAACAAATTTTTGTCATTTCAAGAAAATTCAGGGTCGTTGTAACATGGTGAATTTTTATCTTAGAACTCCGTTCAGATCTCATTTTTAAAAAGCATGTGAAAAATTATGAAGAAAAGTCCCATAGCTATTTTCATAGAACGCATACTTTTTGAGAAAACTGCGTTGGCGGTAAGTTCAGTAACAAAGAGAAGTTCAGGTGAAAATATATAGCATTATGCTTTTGCTCGTCCTAACCGTTTGCGTTGTGGTTGGTTGATTGACCAATCATTTTGGAGCAGGGTGGAGACCCAGAAGATCTGTTGAAAAGTAATAGTAACTTCTGTACTAGATCTGTAAATATGTACATAAATGCTACTATGTAAACTTATCGCAAAAATTCATATAGAAAACAAATTAAGTAAAAGTTATGTATGTCTATGCATGCATATTACTTTTTAAATATTTCACGCATGTACATATACAGATATTTTAATGTAAAAACATTTTAATTGGTTTATATAAACCACTAACTTCTTGACGTCTAAAGCCCACTTTCACATTTTGAATATACGTAGTTTAATAAATAGCATGAAATATTATCGAAATGTTTTATGCTAAACTATTTTAGTAAAATTTGATAAAATAAATAAATAAATAAATAAAAAATTAGTTTACATTGGAGATTTAGTTTACATTCTGTTTGACGCACGACATAAAAAAGAATCTATTTTTAGAAATAAAACGTGAATAAAAACTAATCGTTTTGTTTAATATTAGTCTTTTTAGCGTAGGCGGTTTCCTTATATGAAAAGACTTAACTTGTCGCATACACTCGAAGAAACTTTTTGTATCAAACGATATTTTCCTTAATGTAAGCGATATAAATAAGAAATAATTAAAACACGCTAATAAAAGAAATTAATTATATTTAATATTAAAACATGGACTGTTGTTTTAGAAACATTTTCAGCAACTGTCAAAATGTCAATGTGGCAAATTTCAGCTAAAAAACATTTCTCTGTAAATAAATTTGTCGAAAGAAAATTCAGGTGGTTGCTAATTAAGCTTTCTCTTTCAAGAATCTTTTAATCTTTACAAAACAGAAAAATAATAAAAGTTAGAGGGTGTTGGATCACTCTCTTAAAATCAATATAAAGGGGAAAAAAATTCTGAAGTTTTTCCACTTGAAATTCTGTACAATTAGTAATTGACGTCGTTTCAATAAATTAAAATAAAAGAAATAATTAATTAAACAAAAAGAAAAATCGTAGTAGCAGCGAATGTGAGTATTTCTCCTCAAGTTGTATGCCCTTTCATAGATCGTAATGTATCAAAAATCTTTTGTGCATACCTGTCAAAGAAAAATAAATGTTAAGCTCGCAGTATCAAATTGAAATATTGAGTACTAGCAGGCTTTGCCCGCTTCGCTAGACACAATACTGAAATGAGTTGTCAAAATCTCATATCATTATTAATTAACCTGAATTAAAGTTCCCGCTGTGTTCGGTAGAGATTTTTCTCGCTCGCAACGTGAGGAGTCCGTGCTCCCACAGCCTTCGACAGCAACTTACCCGATTCTTACTCTCCCTTCCCCAGTGGCTAAGTTTGAAGTTTTGCGAAATCTCGACAAAGTACATAATGCGTACACCTAATCAACATTTACACACCTAAGTTCGCCAATCTAAGATAATTTAAGGCGAATTCAAACGGGAAAACGTGCTTTTACAAGTGTTTATAGCCGTCTCGACATCAAGGAGGTAAGGGGGGGAGGGAATCTCGTTACAATAAGGGTCGGATACATATAAACAATTTACGCACCAAATTTCGTGACCGCAAATCCAATAGATTTTTCAGGACAAATTTAGCGCTAAAAGGGATGTCTTGAGTGTGCCTCCCGTTGCCTCCCTCCCCCCCCCCCCCAACGCAAAAAACGCAAACCCCAAAAATGTGTTTTTGGAAATATCCTAAGGAAGTCGCATAGCCTTTTTTCAATATATTTGTTCCATTTTTGGTAGAGGTCTACTCAAAAATCAGGAATTTTCAATATTTCTCCCCTCTCTTTCCTGAAAACTCGAAAATTCCTAAATGCAGATAATGTATTATTTGTACTCATGTCTAGTCTCCCCATGTGCAATTTCTTTACTGTAAAGTAATTAGGGGCCGAGTTATGCTTAAAAACGCGTTTTATCTTTTGTCTCCCCCAAGGGGGGAAAGGGGAGTAATTTAGGAAAACTTGATAGATATAATTTTAAGTTGGGTAAAGACCTACATTCCTGCGAAGCGCCGTTGAATTCCGTCCAGCCGTTCTCATGCGATACCCGGACAAACGTGTTTTTGTGTTTTGCCCCCCAGGGGGGAACGGGGAGTAAATTTCCGAAAAGTTGATAGACATAATTTTAAGTTGGGTAAAGACATAAATTCTTGCCAAGCACCGTTGAATTCTGTCCAGCCGTTCTCAAGTGATACCCGGACAAACGTGTTTTTGTCTTTTGCCCCTCCAGGGGGGGAACGTGGGAGAATTTCCGAAAAGTTGATAGATATAATTTTAAGTTAGGTAACGATCTAAGTTTCTGCCAAGTGCCGTTGAATTCCGTTCAGCCGTTCTCGAGTGATGCCCGGACAAAAAAAGCGACATACAGACACGATGATACACACACACACACACGCAAAATTTTCTGAAGTCATTTTCGGCTTTCATGGTGTGTGAAACGTGAAGATATCGCAACATTTTTCGATTCCGACAAATTTACAGACAAAAGTCTGATTTTATTGAAATAGATATTCCCGACCATCCGCGGAACTGAGTGGCACGGGTTTCGCAAATTATTCAAATCGCTGATAAACTGCAAAAAAAGCTGGCAGTAAGGGGTGAAGGAGATATAAAATGCGTTTCTAGCTCAGATACCTTCTCAGATTCTAGCTTAAAAATACGATTTCATTATACATATAAAAATTATACAAATAGTGAGAATATTCACAATAGAGTAAAAGTAATTATATAAATTAAAGGATGTAATACAATTTAAGTAAAAAATCATTTTTTAAAGTAAGAAGCTTTTTATTATGAAGCCCTAAACAGCATAAAATAAAATGTATTCTGGCAAAGACATGCTACAAAGAAATGAAAGTTTCAACACTAAGAAAATTTTAGAGAAAAATATAGGTACTTTCCTTTTGTAAGAGATGAAAATTTTTTAATGTTCAAAATATTTTAATAAGCTTTCGAGAGCAATATTCTTAGTTATTTGTTTTTGCGTAATCATTTGTTAGGCGAGAAATCTCAAATGTCTCGAAAGCTTTTTAAAATATTTTGAACATTAAAAAATTTTCATCTCTTGCAAAAGGAAAGTACCTATATTTTTCTCTAAAACTTTCTTAGTATTGAAACTTTCATTTCTTTGTAGCATGTCTTTGCCAGAATACATTTTATTTTATGCTTTTTAGGGCTTCACAATAAAAAGCTTCTTACTTTAAAAAATGATTTTTTACTTAAATTTTATTTTGGGCTTTTTAGTTACAAAAGAGGAAAAAGCTTCTTAAGAAAACTAATTAAAATTTCTTAGGATATTTTGTAGACAACGGAAGATTTTCGTTTATCAATTGACATTTTTTTTTCGATTATTTATCTGCAAAAAAAAGTATTACGTCTTTCGAGGACCGAATCCGGGACCATCGCGTTATCAGCATGACGCTCTAACCAAAAGTCTAAGAACTGTCAAGAAAAATCATTGAACATTCTAGAAAAATCTAACAAATATACAAAAGAAATATTGTTCTCGAATGCTTTTTAAAATATTTGGAATATTTAAAATTTTTCACGTTTTGCAAAAGTGAAATATCTATGTTTTTAAAATTTTCTTGTTGTTGAAACTTTTATGATTTTATAGCATGTCTTTGCAAGAATAAATTTTAATTTTAGGCATTATAGGGCTCCACAATAATAAAAAAAAACTTTCAGTGTTATTATTATTATTATTTTTTTTTTTTTTTATTTACTCACTTATATTTTTATTTATTTAATTATTTATTTTTATTTTTATTTTTACTGAAATTTTTATTTTGTGCGTTTAGTAACTCAAAAAGAAGCTTCTTTAAAAAACTACCAAAATTCCTTAGGACACTGTGTAGACACCTCGGCCCGGCGAGGATCGAACACACGACTCTCGTATTATCAACATAACGTTGTGACCAGCTGATTCATTAAGAGATACAATGAGACACTTACATTTTTTTTTTAAATAGTAAATATGTAATGGAAGCGTCTTGGTTTTTTAACGTGAGAAAAAGCCGATGACAAATTCAATTTCATATAATAGTAATATAATATATATATATACATATATATAAAGCTTCTAAAAGTATTTTTTACTTAAAACATTTTATTTTCTGCTTTTTTAATATCTAAAATATTTTGTGTTTTCTAATATCTAAAAAAGAAAAAAAAAAAAAAAAAAAAAAAAAAAATGCTTCTTAAAAAAAAACTCCTCAAAAAATTCTTAGTGCAAGCAACGGAAAAGTTTCTGGTATCAATTGATACCTTTTGTACTAATTACCTGCAAAAAGTAACACGCTGGACCTTCCGGGGACCGAACTCACGACCACCGCAATATTAACGGGACGCTCTTACCAACTGAGCCAAAAAGCGACAAACGAAATAGATTTTATTTACTTTAAAATGAAGGCGCCTTGTTTATTAGCGTGACACGAAGACACGATGACCAAGTCAATTTCAATTAAAATCCTTCTAACTAAAAACAGCAAACAAAAATGTCTATTTACGATGTCGAGGTGCCATCTGTAAACTAATTTATGCACTAAACTAAATTTTAACTTATTCCGGAGCAGTGTTGCCAGATCTGGGGAATTTTTATTCAACAATGACCAATAATTTTTAAATGTAACTTTTGCCTAATCACTTCGAAAACTGATAGTGTATTATGTATATTAAATATCACACCTCAAAATTATTAATGATTATCGAATAAAAAATCCGCCAGATCTGGCAACACTGTTCTGGAGCATTTTGAATACCGCTCTTTTTTCACACTATTTTATTTCTAGACTAATTTTTTCCAATATATAATTACGGTTAAATAAGAAAAAATACCCTTCGAGAAAAGTGGTGTAAAAGAAAATATGTGAGTACTAACAACGTTCTGGAATTAATTTAAACGTTGACATGTTTGGTACCGTACTGTATTGCACGGAAAATGAAACAAAAGCAACAAATTTTTTATATTTACTTTTTTGTTGTTGTTGTTTCTTGTATAGAAAACGCTTTCTCTTGGTTCCACCCTTTTTCTGCGCCCGCGGATAATCCCCAACACACATAATCCGCTCGTGAATAATTAGAGGTTTACTTATTTATCTATTCTTTTAAGTCTTAAAGAATTTGATATTACTCTTACTAAAGCGAACTCTAAATAAGTTGTGCCTATAGACCTGCAATAAATAAAAAATCTACATTGTATACCGGTTAATAAAACAATATATTCAGGTAAATCTCTACTATTCTTGCGATGATAACCTATAACATGCCTATCAACTTATATCTTAATCAAATGTACAGTTTAGACGCTATCGCACTTCAAACAATTCCACTTTGTAGTCCATAATGATAAAGAAGTTCTTTTTATGTCCCTGTAAATGAACTATACGTCCTAGATTTATACAAATCGTGCGATGGCGACCTGTACACACATACCAATTTTTAACTCAATCGTTTTGACACAATCACATTTTGGCAATAATGTTGAAAATTTTTCTTTGTATTCCTGTAAAAGAACTTTAACTCATACACTCATCAAAATCTATAGAAATCATGCAACGCTGATCTATTGTATAGCATTCACAAATTTTAGCTCAATTGGATAAGCTGATTAGATCATATTCTACTTTTAAAATGGGACTCCACTGGCCATAATGATAAAAAAAATTGTAACCTTGTAAAAGCCCTTATCAAAATCTATATGAATCATGCAAAAGTGACCTATAACATATTTAGCAACTTCTAGCTCAATTGAATAAAGCAGGGATTGAAATTTGGCACACAACTTATACCAGTATTTGTTAAAAAATTTTCTTTATTTATAAAATCGTTGGTTTAAGAAGAAGAAAGTTTTGTTTCATATATACCGGTATGCGCCAAATTTCCACCCCCGTTTAGACACTATCATACTTTAAATAATTTGAGTCTATTAGCCATAATGGTAAAGAATTTTTCTTTGTGTCCTTGTAAAAGATTATAAGTGCTAGACTCATAAAAATCTATACAGTTCTTGAGACGGTGTGTTGTAACACATTTAAATACTTTTAATTCAATCGAATAAAGCGTTTAGACGCTATCGCACTTTAACACTAAACCTACCACGACAGGTCAAATGACCCCTTTTAAACCTTTTTTCAGAATTTCTTGCAAATAACATTATCACATCGTCCATGTTTTATGCACCAAATTGTGCTAAATAATATATTTTGCAATACATAGTAATATATATATAACATTTTAAAGACGGGTCATTTGACCCGCTGTGGTAGGAATAGGTATACATGAAGTATCGGTAGGTTTTGTGTTAAATAATTTGAGTCCATTTGCCATAATGATAAAAAAATATTTCTTTGCTACTGGGAAAAAAAAAAAACTATTTATGCTAAACTGATAAAAAAACTATACAGTTCGTGTGACAGTGACCTATAAAATGCCTAAACTTTCAGATGAGTAGACGATGTCGTGTTCACTCACAAACATACATCACCGTAAAATTAGAAAAAAGAACTCATAGAGACCAATTTTTAGTGGTTGATCTGTATTATCTATTACCAGCATAATTTAAAAACAAATAATTACAGGAAATCCAAATCCCGTATTTTAAAGTTCGTATTATGTTGCCACATGAAAAATTTAATCAAGATTGGCAAGTCTGAAGACAAATCAATAACTACCTTGATTAATGTAGGCAGGGATGAAAGTGGTTATCGTCATTGGCATCACTATTTTTATATAGAAAAACGGAGTGTATTTTTAAACTAATATACTCCGATTAAATAAGATTACGATTACTGATAAAAAATACCGGTGGAACAGTTCCGTGAAGAGATGGAAAACTTTCACCCCTGAATGTAGGCACTATAATTAAACAGGAGTTGAGGTTATACAGAATTCTATGTTAAATAAAACTGTTCCCGAACCTATTTTAAATTATTTTTTTAAGTAGATGGAACTTTATTATTTTACCTTTTTGATCTTGCGACTTATTTTGCAACTTATCTTTATAGTATTGAAATGCAGGGTAAGAGACAGTCGGGTGAGTGATACAGCAGATTATTTCCTATTTTTTCTAGTTTTATATAGGAGAAAATTATTCTATAAATAAAGTGGTGCGCAATAAAAATACTTCTGAATGAGATAAAATGTTGGCAGATGTTGGTAGTATGCTTCCCCAGACAAACACAGAGCTTGCATAGAAATTGAGGATAAAGAAGAGAAGCGATTAAGAGGTATGTGATTGATTTAAAATTTTTATGTAGACACCTGAATAAAATTTTATAAAGTATTTGCGGTTACCACAATTTCACTTAGTTGGATTGATCGGGATTCTTTTTAGATAAAGTTTATTTATTTTATTTTATTTTTACTTTCCGAACACTATAGTGAGGAAAGTATTGCAATCATGTCAAAAATCCGAATTTGAGATTTTGATGTTTTTATACGTTTCGAGGTCCCCTGATTTCGTTTTCACTATTTTTACGATATGTATGTGTGTGTGTACGTATGTAAGTGAACATGTTCGAATAAGCTGAAAGTTGGTACGTATATTGCGAGTCACTATAGTACGAACCTTATTGATTTTGGTGAACCTATAACTTATAGTTTTTTTACAGGGACACCAGGGAAAATTCTTTATCATTATGACCTATGGGTCCAAAATATTAAAAGTGCGATAGCGTCTAAACGCCTTATTCAATTGAGCAAAACATTTATACACATATTATAGGTCATAGTTACATGTGTATAGATTTTAGAGAATCTAGCACTTATAGTTTTTTTACAGGGATGCAAAGAAAAATTCTTTATCATTATGGTCTATGGGGACAAATTTTTAAAAGTGTGATAGCGTCTAAACGCCTTATTAATATGAGCAAAAAATTTGTACACATGTTATAGGTCACAGTTGCACGAACTGTATAAATTTTGGGGAATCTAGCACTTATAGTTTTTTTACAGGGACGCAAAGAAAAATTCTTTATCATTACGGCCTATGGGGACAAATTTTTAAAAGTGTGATAGCGTCTAAACGCCTTATTAATCTGAGAAAAAAATTTGTACACATGTTATAGGTCACAGTTGCACGAACTGTATAGATTTTGGTGAATCTAGCACTTGCAGTTTTTTTACACTGTTGCACTCACTATAAGCATTTTTGTGAATCTAGCATTTATAGTTTTTTACAGGGACACACCGAAAAATTCTTTATCATTATGATCTATGAGCTCAAGGTTCAGTAGCGTTAAATAAAACACTGTGTAATGTATGGAGAAAAATACTCAAACACTCTATTATGGTTTTCTCTCTTTTGTTTGTTTAACAACTCTTCTTTCTTTACTTTATCTACAAAACTGTTAATTACTCAATGTTCGGAAAGTCGAGTGGAATCACTCCAGATTTTTTTTAATTACTACAATTGACTTCATATGAGGTGGTTTAATTTATGTTTAATTCAGAATAAAAATATAAGGGAATAGTATGATGTATGGAAGGATACATATCTATAACTGTTTATTTTTTTTAGAAAATATTTCGCTTGCCAAAATACACTACAATATCAATTTAGTTTCTACAAATGTATCGTGCGTTGACTTTCACGTTTCTATCAAATATTATCCGAATAACTTTTTCTCTTTATTGCAAGTAATTTTTTGATAACACAAAACAAATGTTACGTAGTGCTCTTCGGAGATTCTTGCGTACTTCAACTTAAGAGTGAATGTTAAAAATGTTTTAAATGTACATCAGCTTCAAATTCACCCAATTAAAATCACCTTCAGTGTTCTAAGAATGGAAAATATGGATATCATAATTTTTATATAGTATTTTATTATTATTATTATTTTTTTAAAGATGTCAACAATTAGTGAAATCTGAATGATTATGATAAATAGTGGCATTGAAATTTTCAAATTTTCT
This sequence comes from Salticus scenicus, assembly GCA_963930645.1. NCBI lineage: Eukaryota > Metazoa > Arthropoda > Arachnida > Araneae > Salticidae > Salticus > Salticus scenicus. The sequence goes on along the minus strand of OZ005649.1, from coordinate 378,453,384 downwards.
TCTGTGAGCCTAATATAGGAACCACCCAGAATTTGGTGCTCTCAGTAGCAGGGGTCGTAGTGTGTCCGCCTTTTTTTTCAGGACACTTTGAGAAATGAGAAATTTGTGCCTTTTTTGCTACCAGTATTTTTATGCAAGAATTTCTATGCTGTTTAATTACAACACATTACTTTAAAAATATGATAAAAATTTCTCTAAGGAAAAAGTGGTGGCAAAAATGGAACATCTTTAGACATGCAAATTCATTGAAGACTAGAAGTTGAAAATTTTTACGAATCCAATACTTTCTTTTATGAATATTGCAGAAAGTAGGAATATAGTTTAAAAGAATATTTCTTATGGACTTTCATATATTTTTATAGGTTTTGGAAAAAAGGCTAGAAAATATTTTAAATTTAGGATGCATAAGGTTTGACTTGCGACTGAAAAAATTACAATTAGAAATAAAAGTATTTTTCCACTCAGTTTTCTATGAATAATTAAGACATTGAAAAAATTTAGCTCATATGGTTTAAAAATTCTTTCAAATACATGTTTCATGACAAATTAACTAAAACTTCTGATGAAGAAATTAATCGAATGTAAAATTATACATATAAAAAAAAAAAAAAGCTAATCGTTTTATTAATAAATTAACCAGTCACTCTATTTAAACAAGTATAAATTTCAAATTATTCAATTGACTAACTAATTTAGTCTTAATAATAATAATAATAATAAAAAGCCCATTAAATTAATAAACATTTCCCGTTAAATTTTAACCTTTTAAGGCAAATAATTGGTAAAATTCGCAAATTAAATACACAATAAAAATGGAATACACATTAATAAATGAATAATTCAACAATAGAAAGAATTAGATAAAGTATTATTAGATGTGATAAAACCTTGTAATACGATAGATGCAAAATGCAATGCTATACAGCAAACACTGTATTTGGATAACATTCATGTTTTAGTTATAAACTAATAGAATCCATAAGTATTAGGAATAAATTGTGTCATATCGTGAATAAAGCTTATGAAAATTTTACTACATTAATCATACGATTTTTTCCGAGCGAATTACCATCCATGAAACATTGATTGTTTTGGCCGAAGGGCCGATCACTTTTTCGTAAGAAATATGGAGTTATATGATAATATATCTCTTTATATGGGCTTCATAAAGTTTAATTTTTAAATGTATCTTTCTTTTCAAACTCATTTTGAAATATCTGCATAAGCAGAACTAAATATGAGAGATTTTAAATATCTATGAGCAAAAACAGCTATTGTTGTCAATGGTAGGAACGAGTGGTTCTGTCAACTTTCTGCCAACTACTCCCGAGAGTTGAGATGTTTGTTTACCAACAAGAAACTGCCCTATAGGTTCAGCAACACAGCACGTGGCATGCCCAGTGGCAACAAATTGTTTTATCCGATGAATCTCGCTACAATCTGGAGTACAACGATGGAAGAGTACGCGTCAGAAGTTACAGGGGGAGACGTCTGCTCCTGCTACATACTGCACAAACGCCTAGCGTCATGATGTGGGGAGCTATTGGGTATATCAACAGTGATCGCTACATAAGGGAAATTTTAGAGCCAGAGGTCCTTTCCATTCTTTGACACATTCCGGGTGCTGTATTTCAGCAGGATAATGCCCGTGCACATGTTTCTCAGACTGCACAAGCCTTCTTCATTGCACAACAGATTTCGCTTCTTCCGTGGCCTGCTTGTTCCCGGGATATGTCGCCCATCGAGCATGTCTGGGATTTCATTGGTCGGCGACTCGATCGTACAACAGGTGGGGCGCACAGTAAGATCGAATTTTGAGGTGAAGTCGAATCCATCTGGAATGCCATTCCCCAGGATTACATTCAGAACCTGTATGATTCAATGCCACGACGTGTACAAGCTCTCCTCACTCAGCGTGGCGGACACACAATGTACTTTTTTTTTTTTTTTTTTTTTTTGTCTTGTAAGTTTGGTCGTTTATTTGTACCACTATCAGTAATAAGTGGAATAAATTTCCTTAATTTCTGACAATTCTTTCATGCTGTTGCAATTTTCAAAAACATGAATGTATAATGCCATGTGGAGGCGAAACCAAAACATAAATGTTTGAGACAGATCGTCTGCGTTCCTGAAGCATTTGGCAGGTGTCATATTGATAAAAAGCATTTGTTAAGATATATCAATTTCATTAAGATATATCTACAATAAAGATATGAAAATATGGTTGATAGAAATACCTCTCATAGAACACAATGCTTTGGAATACTTTCGGGTGTCCCTGTACACAAACCAGTAGAGGTATAGACTCCATTTTCAATAGGGAACGTCCGATAGTGAACTTGAATAACATATTTCAATTTCATTAAGGTATGTCTACTGTAGAGGTATGAAATTATGGTTTATAGAAATACCTCTCATAGAACACAATGCTTTGAAATATTTTCGGGTGTCCCTGTATACAAGCCAGTAGAGCTATAAACTCCATTTTCAATAGGGACCGTCCGATAGTGAACTTGAGTAACATATATCAGTTTCAAGAAATTCCATAAATATTTACGGGAGTTAGAGCGCGGACAGACAGACAGACAGACAGACAGACATACGGACAGACAGACAGACAAACCGAAGTCATAAACACTTTTCAACCTTGTTGGAAAGTGTTAAAAAGAAAAAAAAAACTCCATTAAAAATGAAAATAGTATTAATTTCATAATGATACCAAAGCAACTGATTATAAAATTACATTTTTCATACGTTAGTCAAATATAACTTAGTTAGGAAAACTTATCCCATTTTCTCTCATATATGTATTAGCAAAATTAAAAGTCACACAATATTTCGACATTTTGAAAATTCATCCACATTTTATTCTATTACTATTGCCAAGTTTCATACCTACCAATGGCTGATGCCAAAAAACTTTTTCGGCATGAAAAATCTTTGCCCGGTAACATGGGGATGATATATCTATATAAATTACTATGTCTATGGTTGCACACCTGGATTTAATAGATATAGTAATTTACATAGAAATCTATCATCCTCATGTTATCGAGCAAAGATTTTTGTTGACGAAAAAAAAATTTTGGCATCAGCCATTAGAGAGTATAAAACTCGGAAATAGTAATAGAAAAGAATGTTGATGAATTTTGGAAATACCAAATTATTACATGCTTTTTAAATATTCGAATAAATATATGAAATTAAATGGGATAAATTTTCGTAAGTAAGTTATATTTAATCAATTTGTGAAAAATGTAATTTTTATAATCAGTGACTTTTTTTTTTTTTAAATATTTTTTAACATTTTATATTAGTAAGTAATATGGATTTTTCAAAATTCTTTTAAATGCAGTTAGCAGCGGCGGAGGTAAAGCACGCTAGTTGTAATATATACAATAATAAAATTAAAGCAACATAGATACTTATTTAGAAATCTTAATTCATCAACCTTAGAAATTCGTTTAAGATAAATTGGTGTGGAAGGCTGATTTTTTTATATTAACTATGTGAAAAATACCAGAGCCGGGAATCGAATCCGGGTCCTTCGCTTAACGCGCGGATGCTCTAACCACTCAGCTACCCTGGCTGATAATCAGCAAAGCATTTCTCGGATAACATTCGTTGGCGAGGTCACAGAGTCTGCATACGCAGCTATATCATTTGGCAATAATACTGGTGACACAACTCCAATAGACCACGAAATTTTAATTTAGAAATTTTAATTCACCAACCTTGGAAATTCATTTCAGATAAATTGGAAAATCAGCCTTCCACTCTAATTTATCTGAAATGAATTTCCAAGGTTGATGAATTAAAATTTCTAAATTAAAATTTCGTGGTTTATTGGACTTGTGCCACGAGTAGTATTGTGTCTTGATATAGCTGCGTTTGCAGACTCGGTGACCTTGCCAACGAATATTATGTGAGAAATGCCGAGCTGGTTATCAGTCAGGGTAACTCAGAGGTTAGAGCTTCCGTGCGTTAAGCAAAGGGCCCGGATTCGATCCCTGGCTCTGGTATTTGTTACATAGTAGGTATAAAAAATCAGCCTTCCATTCCAGTTTGTCTAAAATGAATTTCCAAGGTGGATGAATTAAAATTTTTAAATTAAAATTTCGTGGTCTATTGGAGTTGATCCACGAGTAATATTGTCACTTGATATAGCTGCGTTTGCAGACTCGGTGACCTTGGCAAAGAATATTATGTGAGAAAAGTCGAGCTGGTTATCAGCCAGAGTAGCTCAGTGATTAGAGCATCCCCGCGATAAGCGAAGGGCCCGGGTTTGATTCCCGGCTCTGGTATTTTTCACATAGTTGGTATAAAAACCAGCCTTGCACACCAATTTATCTGAAATGGATACTTATATTCAATTTTTTTTTTCTTTTTTTAAATAAGCAACCATTTGCTTTTGTTTCTCGTTGAGAAAACCCTTTCTCATGATACCCCCGCCCTTTTTTCCCCCCTGCACCTATGTATAATCCGTAACACGCATAAACAGCTCGGGAGTTTACTGTATATGAAAATGAATTAATGAAGAAAGTCTAAAATTTAACTGAAATAAATTAAAGCAGAATTTTGTTTTAAATAATTTTAACATGAGGTGAATCGGGAAACTGATCAATACCAAAAAACGTCACAAACGCATAAACTTATAAAAATACAAAAATGCGTAAACTTACAATAATTATTAAGTTATAATTATGGTAGTACTTGCTTGTTAAAAAATTTTTATTCATATTCCCAATTCCCGAAGATAATACAGCGAAATAAAAATGTTTTTTTTTCATACTCACTTATATGCCTTACAAATATTTCATAACTGAAAATTATAAAATGGAAACATAAAATACGGTTAAAATAAATACAATCGGTATAAATTCTCTTTTAATTTAATCAGCCCAATCAGTCAAATTGACTACTTTTAATCAATATAGATATCTTGTTATTTTCTCTCAAATTTCTATAGACATCCACCTATTGCAATCATGCAGTAGTATATATGTAAATATAATGGGAAAATTTGTCATCACGATAACTTCCGAAATAATGAACCAAATTATTTCGGAAATGAACCGAATTATACCAAATTCGGAAATATCGGCTGAAGTTAGACAGAGGCAGACATCTTGCAAATAACTCGGATGAGTTACTTAATCAAGTTAATCCGCCATTTTATTTCCACGTAACGGCTACTTGAAAATTTCAAATTCACATTGTAGAAAACGTATTTAGGACCGAATTTGCTTAAATTTCGACACGTATATAGACCATATAAAGGTCTCTACCGAGTTTATTAATAAACTTAATCTGTCATCTTGTTTCAGTATGGCGGCCACTTCAAATCAGGCTGCCGTTAGAAAATTTGTCATCATAATAACATCTGTAATACTGGATTTATTCGGACCAAAATTTGGGTAGTGAGCTTATCTTGGATGAGTTCACTGGGTAACTTGCTCCGCCATTTTATTTCCAATTGATGATCATTTTAAAATTACAAATTTACATATTGAAAAAATGTGTTTAAGACCAAGTTTTTTTAAATTTCGATGTATGCATAGCCTACATCAGGGTCTCGTTTAAATTTATAAATTAAGTTGATCCACAATTTTGTTTCAAAATGGCAGTAACTTGAAATTTTGTCCTTACAGAATTTTTCAAAATACTGAATTAAGCCAAACCAAATTTACAGTAGATTTATCTTAGAAATACATTTCATAAGATGCAACATACAATATCTTGTTCCAAAGGGTCGGCCACTTGACATTTTCAAATTTAGATGTAAAAGGTATTTATGAATCAATTTGCTTAATACACCGCACATATATAACCCACATCAATATCTCAACCAAATTTATAAATAAATTTTAGCAACAAACTCGTTTCAAAATGACGGCCGATTGATAATAATAATAATGATAGTAATAATAATAATATAATAAATCAACCTACTCTTCTGACTGAGCCAGAAGAACATTTTTCCAGTAATTTAAAACGGATTTCTTTCTTTTCTTTTCTTTTCTTTTCTTTTTTTTTTTTTTCAGAATTCATTAAGATTTATTTTCCTGCCAAAAATGACTTGTTATCACCCCGTATAACGCCGCCCACTGGAACTCGTGGTTCCAGTGGGTGGTGAGCATATTCATAATTTTATATATATATATATTAAAAAAAGAAAAAAAAAAAAAAAAAAAAAAACAGCACCTTTGATAACATCGTGAAATTTTACTTTTATTTAAAACGTATCGGCCACTTATCATTTGATAACTTTTATTTTAGAAACTCTATAAAATTCTTCCCATTGGGAAAGCAACGTTTACGTCGTTTTTTTTTTTTTTTTTTTTTTTACTGTCCAAACATAAATTATGTTCTTAATGATTCATAGTCTTTCTCTTGTGTGCACAAAAAAGCTACAAATGTTTATTTAAGTCTCCATTTTATCATAAATGATTTGTATAAGCTCGATCGCTCGCATTTATTTCATTGATCAAACGTTTGTAATCGAACAAGGAGATTATTTTGGGTTTCTTTTTTGAGGAAGTTATCTTAAAAAATAGTCCATGAAGGTTTTTTTTTTCCCCCAGAGTTGTTTCTAAAACTGAAATAACATAAACTTCTTACTACATTTTTTTGCTTTTGTTTTTGTTAGAGCATTTTCTTATTTGTTTAGGGATTTGAAAAAAGCTTGTTTTTAAATATAATTGATACATTGTATAATGTATATTATGTATATTAAGGCAAAATATTTGAAATAGGTGTAGCAGTTTCGATAGCATTATTCAGTACAAAAATGTATTGGCTTGGTAAAAATTTTTGACTTCGCATTTTCGGTGACTTTTCACTTTTTAAGAGTCCAGAATACGATTTGGCATTTTTTTACACTGAGAAAAAAAATGTAGCGCTTTCATCTAGAACGAATAAGTAGTCATTTTCTGAATCGCTAAACTAGAAATATAGCTTTCTTTGAGCTATTCGTATAAGGTAAGCAAATTATATGTATATCCAAAATGATCGCGAAGTACTAGTCTATAATTTTCTAGATGGTGAAACAATAATATGAATATTATAAATACTTTGTAATGCGAGAAATTCTCTCTTGATTTCCTAGAATTGGGTCATAAACAAAAATCATAGTTACTAAAACTCGCCTCTTGTATTCGCATTTATTTGGAGATATTTTAAAATAAGTTTTACCCCACGATAATATAAGAAATCTCTCTAGAATTCTAACAGGAGTTTTTAGAACTCACTATCAAAGGGAACTATAATTTATAAGGATGACGTGGAACTGCATTTAATAAAGACGCAATTTCATTTTAAGATGCCTGTCATAGAATTTTCTTTCAGTGTAGGAAATGTCTGTCTGTGCGTGCGCGACAAAAATTGTGCGGATGGATGGTTGGGTTTTGCGTCGCACTAGTGTTGCGCAGATGGGCAATTGGCGATGGTCTGGGACACACCTCTAGAGGTGGTCCGGAGACATGCCATCACAATTTTGATCCTCCACGGAAGGGATGCTATCCCGCTTCGGTGACCCCCAGAGGTATAATTTTTTATGAGGACATGGAGGGCATTGCGGCCACGATAGATCTTACGTGCACCAGCCACCATTAGTGAACACGACGGTCTTTGGCCGGCTCGAGTACTGAACCCGCAATCTTCCAATTACGAGACCGGCGCTCTACCGACTGGGCTACCGTGGCCCCAAAAATTGTACGGCAACTCTAGTTAAAGACCTCATACGCAGAATTTCATGCAAATTTGTATGTAGTTGCACCTTCGCATAAATTAGAGCCTGTCAACCTTTGGTGGAAATGACCAACAGATGACATTGCCTTATCGTTTTTTTTTTTCTTCTGAATTTTTAATAAGGTAGTGTAGAATGAAATTTCATATAAATGAGTACAGTGGAAATTATTTTTAATGGATCATTATGACATTAAATATAAACTATTAGTTTAATTATTTTATGTTTAACATTAACGAGATCCACTAATCATAACTGTAATTATTTAATTGGTGCCACATTTTCTCTTAATCATGCAGTTAAAACTTCTTAAATACACTCCTTAAAGCATTGGTTTGTTTGATCCTGAAATAATTTAACTGACTTATTGTTTATCTAGCTAAAAGCTAGATGGCACTTGCTCACTGCTGACTTAATGTCTTCTTTCTTTAATCCTTTCTTTGAAAGTTTTAATGTTTCTTGATCTAAGTACAATTTAAATTAACAATTAACTAGCTTAAAATTTAATTAACTTTAAAATACTTTCCCTAACTCAATAAATAATTACTCTGTATTTTATCGTTAATGAAAATGCTCAGTCGTTCATTCTTTATCGATTAATCGATGTTTGCAACGCTTTTATTTTTAATTTAATTTTATTTATTTTTTTTTTTTTTTTGGCATCATCCTATTCTCCAGTTTGTGTTAAAAGTTTTACATGTGGCTACTATGCTTTTTTCTAGTTTTCTCTCTGGATTCCATGAAGATTTAATTTAATTGTTTAATTAATTTCTCATCCAATATGGTTTTGCTGCTTCGATCGGGGCTGGAACAATATAAATTGCTATGATTAGCTATATTGTTTTACGAAATCGATGCAGCTTTCACAGCTTTATGAAGTACATGCCCCCCTGATGAGTATTTACTTCTAATTTTAAGCATTTTTATCCAATTAATTCTGTGGTCATTTATTTGTTTTCGCTGTCATTAAGTTTAATGGTCCTTTTTTTATTATTATCATTCATGTCGGCGTAAGTAATTTTAACTGTTTTTGTCTCTTATTGGTTCTTAATCTGTATCGCAACAGTTTTGTGTCAGTCTTTCCTATTAGTTAAAATCAGTTCTATTATTTTGTGTTGGTGTTATTTTGTATCTAATAATTTCTAAATTTTAAGATTAAATTTTATTACAATATCTATCATTTATATATACAGTATATACAGTATATATATGATAGATATAATCAATTAAGGAAATACAGGTAAGAGCGTTACTTCCCCACTGTGAAGGTGAAGGCCTGGCTCCAGGAATTTGGGAAAAAAAACTGGTCGCGAGGAAAATTTTTTTGTAGTCAGTAAAAACAGGACCCTTCACTTCTATTTATTTATCTATTTTTTTCAATTTTGAAATTTATTTCAATATAGAAATTTAAATTCTGTGTATAAAAATCAAATACAAACTAGAAATGAATTATATACTAGGAAACTCCTGTTTAAATTTAACATCCTCAACTGGTTTTATTATTTTCTCTAAACCGATATGCCGCTGGCATCGACACATCATTACAGCGGCACAACGATTCGGTACCGGGTCGCAAAGCGAGTGAACGAGGACGGCGTAAACTGCATTGATTCAACACTGGATGCATAGTGAAACACGGTGCAAATTCCCTGTTGGTATATTGATTCAACACTGTGTCTGAGTACAACACAACGGTGTGCGAAACACGCACAGATAGCAATGAGTCGCTGTTTCCCTTCTACTTGTTTCTTACACGAATTGATATAACTGCATTGCAGTTTAACACAGGTTTCGACATTCGGTTCTAAGCCTTTTTTTTCCCCACTAAAATATTAATATATATATATATATAGCCCTGGGAAGGGGTATAAATTTTCAGTATAGATATCTTTCAAAACAATTCGTTAGTTCCTTTAAAACGAATAGTTGAACTATAAGTCTGTGATAATTTAAAATTAAGTTATTATTGTTATTATCATTATTTATTTTGAAAAATTGCATACGAAAATATACCAGAGAGTTTTGTAATGGCCACAACAACCTAATTTTTAGTAATATATTTTTGACATTTATTTATTTATTTATTTATTTTCAAATTAACAAGATACTACAGTTACAGGAATCAAAACCATATACTGGGCAGCATTTCTCCTAATTCACTAAATAAGCTTAACGATTATTGTAATTACTCTCTAGATTTTTCTAAACAAATTCTAGGTTTGTCGATGTGTTAAATTTGTTTTTAATACATCTGTTTGAGAGGAATTATGCAAGTAGATGTCATTGAGTCCTTGATTCTGTGTACGTTTCCTCGCTAATGTAACTGTTATTGTTGTCTCTATGACTGAAAAATAATTGAATAAATAAATATATCTAGTACATTTTAACAGAAAATTGCTTAATTTTTACAAGACGTATAAATGTTTTTGCACTTAGTATATGAATTAAAAAATATAAATGCAAAAATTTTTTTTGGTAAATCGGGAAATTATTATTATTAGGACGGAGGACTATTAGTTTCAATCGATTTTTTGTAAACCAGTTTTGTGTAACATCGAAATAAATTAGAATTATCAGTCCTATCGTTACGAATTTGGTACCATATGAAAGGGCCGATTTTTCTGAATCCAGAGGTGCAAACAGTTTTTCGACACGACAATTAGATTTTTTAAAAATTAACTAAAGTAGGGAATTTAAGCGGCAACACTTCATTTTAATCCATTTCAATCATTTTAAAACGTACGTGGCTCAATTTTAAGGTCAAATAATCTGGTGTGTCACGCACCTGACTTTCTCTTACCCTGAAATTTAATACTGTAAATACAGGTTGGAGATTAAGAGGTAAGATAACGAGTACTGTTATGTAAACCTATGTTAAACAATTCAAATTAGGCTTAAGAGTTTTATATGATAATTAGTTCTGTGTGAGGGAGTCTACCGCCCCCCTCAACACCCCGTTTCATTAATGCACCTACATTTATATAGAATTTAATTCGGTTATTAAAAAATAATTCTGTTTTTAAAAAATAATTTATTAAAATTATTATTTAAAAAATTATCTTATTTCCATAATAGAGAAGTAGTATAACATAAAAAAAAAAAAGAAAACTTTTTGTTTTTTTGTTAAAACTGAAAAAAATCGATAACTTTGTTTTAAATTACCGCAGATCGATGGTTCAACTATTTGTTTTAAAGGTATTGGCGAGCTCTTTTGAAAGATACGCATCATGAAAATTTACTCCCCTCGAGGGGGAATTTTCCCCCCAGGGGGGGAGGCGAGGCTTATACATACACAACATTTTTTTCCCAGTTGACTATTTCTATTACAAAAAATATATATTCGTTTCATTTGGTTTGGTGCAGTCTATAGATGTTAAACTCTACTTAAGTGCAATTTCCCCCATAGACGTAATGTATTTGAATACTTTTGAGTATTCCTGTACACGAACCATTTGCTTTATCTCAACGAAAAACTTACTGTAGCATCCCTATATGATACACATTTAGAATACCGAGTTTGGAATTTCTGCTACTATTTGTTCTTGAGCTATGCTGATAAGAGACACACAGACAGACACACAGACCATTCACGAAGAACATGATTTTCGTATTCAGGGGACCTCAGATTATGAAAATATAACAAAAACTCACGTTCGAAAATTTGACCCTAAAACAATACTTTCTCGACCCTATGGGTAAGAGGAAGTAAATAACGATTCACTTCATTTTACCAAAATACTTTTTTTTTTAAGACTATCGAAGATCCTGTTTTCAAATACGCAAGCGAAGTGTGACGTCACTGACCGTCCGTGGATGCAAGAAAAAGATTCCCTATGTTAATCGTCCATTGGATTTTTTGCAAAAAAATATTAAAAATCGAGGAAAATTATTTCCCGATTTTAATACCCGTATTTGGGTATAGATATGCTATCGTATCCATGTGTTAGATTGAGTTATTTTGCTGTCAAATTGACAAAAATTTTAAATTTCAAAACTGTGTCATCTTTGGCGTTTTTTGTATTTGGCGATTAGAAACATACTACGAAAGTATACATGCCAGATGTTTATTTTCGTAATATGTATTTTACGAAATATTGTTTCATATAATTCATCGCTCTCTTAATATAAGTTGTTAAAATAACCATGATTTTTGAAAGGAATCAAATATGTTCGCCAAATAATTTGGCGATATTTTTTTTTTCCGCCAAGGATGACAGATATATTAAATCTATTTCGCTGCAACATATGGTTGGTTGGTGTCGTGTCCAATTGAAGTCAAATTCAAATCATTCCATGTGCCAAAATCACGGCCTTGGCAATGTCCACAATTTTGTCGCTATAGAGATTTCCCTGAAAGGGAAATTCGTCAAAGGCCTGTAAGCATCTTATGATGGCCGGGCAGTATGAGTATCTTATATCAGACATGAACCATAATATGACCATATAATGAGAACAAATAGTAAAAATGAGAAATAAAAAATAAATTAAAACATAAAAATAAAAGTTTTACAGATTTAAATTAATAGTCCTCCGCACTAAACTAAATTTTGTCTTTTACAGAAATTTTACTTTTATGAATTTTTCTGAAATAATAAAAATTTCTAAGCCCTCACTTCGCTTATAACGTTATTAAAGTAAACGTTTTCTATATCTGAATGTTTCTTACGTACTTTTTGATTTCTCAGGATGTTCATGTTACCTAAAGCTTTCTAATATTTTGTACTACTAATGATTTAGTTTTAAAAGTCTTCTGGAACATTAATAGTTATGAATGCAACAAAGAGTTCACACAATAAATTTAAGTAGAAAGCAATTTAAATACTAAAAAATATATAATTATAAATCATATTACTTCATATTAAATTGTGTTGGGGAAAGTTGGAAGGAATACAGACGATTTTTCCAGTTGAAGATTGTGACCTAAAATATCGAATTTTGATTAAGAAAATCTCAGAATCTATTGCACGGATCTTCAAAAATTTTGCCTTGTAAAGCAATTGTAGGCGAGTCACGATGAATTCTTTCGCATCGATAGTACAAATTGTAAAAAATGTTATTACTTTTTTTTTTTTTTTTTGCATATAACCCAATTTTAATTAAATTATTTAGCTAAATCTTCGTCAAAATCTTCATCAAGATAAAATTTCAAATTGTACAAACTTTTCATGAACATTTGTTTATTAGCATTGAAAAAATGTTTTGCTAAATAAAAAAATAACCTGATTTTTTCTTTCTTTTTCATTTTTCTTTTTTTTTTTTTTTTTTTTTTTGCTGCAAGGGATTTTAAATTATTTCGTATTGGTAGCTTTAAGAAATTCGAGTTATAAAACTTAATAAAAATCGTTCTAACCTTACTCAATTTCCAATTAAATTATCTAACAATGCCTTAATGAAATGCATCATAAAGGTAAATTTTCAAATTTTACAAAATTTAATTAAGATTTGTTCATTAACGCTCAAGTTCAAAGTGAGAAATCGACCTCTAAACAGATTTATTATTAATATAAAATCATTTAAAATAATTTTTAAGGCAAAATGAATTAGTATACCTGAAATTATTATAAAACTTTCTCCTATATAATATTCTAGGTGTCATGTGTTCATTATTAAGTTTCCTGAATTTAGGAAAATCTGTTCTCTTTCCCATGTCTACACAAGAATTTAGACAACAGTTGAGATATGTTAGCACCTTCCATATAAAACTCATAAATGAAATAGATTTCACCAGGAGGTCTATTCTACTTACATGATTATTAGCAAATTTCGAAAATATTATTTTTCATAATTACTAGTTTTCTTTACACTTTGAGAAATGCTGATATGAATTCGGTGGCATTTTAATTGCAGGTGTTTCTCAATTAGTGTGTTTTTTAGTCAGTGAGCCTAATAACTTTATAGATGCTTTCTCGATTAATGAGAAGATTCTTATAAGTGTGCTCTCAGTTTTCAGATTAAAAATAATAATAATAAAATATGGCATTCACAAATGTTATGGAAGAAGAAATTACATTTAAAAACCGCAATGTTGAAATATTAAAAAAAAAAAAAAAAAAAAAAATGAGTGTGTATGTTATGAAAAAATTGAAAGCATTTCTGGTGGTGCATATCCTTTGTCTAATGAAATATTGCAATAATCAGATGAAAATGAGTAAACTTCCTAACTGCCTCTTAAAGATCTGAAGCATCAAAATAAACAATATATACATGTACACATACATACTGCATTTTTATGTATATATGTATATATACATATATATATCATAGGACTATAAGAAGAGGACTGTAAATTGCTATCATAATGTTAAGTCTGGAAATTCATGTCACAGTTTAAAAAGTGTCGAAACGAAACTTAAATATGTAAAAATATTCTGGTGTGTCACTCACACGACTTTCTACTACCCTGAAATTTAATACTATAAATACAGGTTGCAGATTAAAAGGTAAGATAACGAGTACTGTTATGTAAACCTGTGTTAAACAATTCATATTAGGCTTCTGAAGAGTTTTATATGATAATTAGTTCTGTGCAAGGGGTCTACCGCCCCCCTCAACCCCCCGTTTCATTAATGCCCCTACATTTATATAGAATTTAATTCGGTTATTAAAAAATAATTCTGTTTTTAAAAAATAATTTATTAAAATTAAAAAAATTAAATCAATAATAATAATAAAAAAAAAATCTATAACTTTGTTTTAAATTATCTCAGATTTGTAGTTGAACCATTCGTTTTAAAGGTATTGGCGAGCTCTTTTGAATGATACCCATCATGAAAATTTACTCCCCTCGAGGGGAGATTTCCCCCCTACGTGGGGAGGCGAGGCTCCTACATACACATTTTTTTTCCAGTTAACTATCTGTATTACAAAAAATATATATTCGTTTCATTTGGTTTAGTGCAGTCTATAGACGTTAAACTCTACTTACCTGCAATTTCCCCCGTAGACGTAATGTATTAGAATTTTCTTGAGTGTCCCTGTACACGAACCATTTGCTTGATCTTAACGAAAAGCTTACTGTTGCATCCCTATATGATACACATTTAGAATACCAAGTTTGAACTTTCTGCCATAATTTGTTTTTGAGATATGCTGATAACAGACAGACACAGACACAGACACACAGACACACACACAGACATACACACGGACCCTTTGCTAAAAACATGATTTTCGTATTCAGGGGACCTCAAAACGTGAAAATATAACAAAATCTCACGTTCGAAAATTTGACCCAAAAACAATACTTTCTCTACCTTATGGGTAAGAGAAAGTAAAAAATTACGTGAAAAGAAACAAATAATAAATTTAAGTAATCATAGAGGGAAAAAAAAAAAAAAAGTAGCATCACTGGTGCTCGCATACCAATTCCCTATAGTTTTAACATAAGAAATTATTCCTACGGTAGATATTACTTCTATAAAATTCAAAAATTCAAACTGTATAACAAAATGCAACCTACATCGTTGCTTTCTTTATTCTATTCTATTTCTTAAAACAATTCTTATAGATGCCACACGCACCACATAAACTTTAAATTTTACATCTACTTTTTAAGATAGCACGCTATGATGTTTTATATAAAAATTAATTCATTAAATTCTTTTTTTTTTTTTTTTTACTTATTTTTATTTCATTTTGCACGCGCACTTTTTATTTCCTAATTCAAAATTATTAAAAAAAATGTTTCGATAGTGCTTGTTTCGATACTGATTATTATTAATTTTCTTTTCTTTTTCTCCCCCCCCCCCCAAAAAAAAAAAAAAAATAAATAAAATAAAATAAAATATATAATAATTAAAAAAAAAATGATAAAATTCTGGCAAACGCAGAATTTAGTTTAGGACGGATGACTATTAGATTTTTTTTTTTTTTTTCAAATTATAACATCGCTTTCAAATTATTCAATTATATTTTCGATAAATTTTACATTTCGATAAATGTCCAACTATCGAAAAATGACACAGCAAAAATCCCAGATTCAGACTAATAGTCCTCAGTCCTAAAACATAAAATCTGTACATGTATGCATATATTTCGAGGTTTATATTATTTAAAATATGGTAAGAATGGAGAAAGAAAGCACACATCAATATTTTTCATACATTTTTTTTTTTTTTTTGATCTCTAATTTTTATCTTCAACATACTTTTCTACAAACAGCTTAAGACTCTAAGATCATGACTCAACAAATATTTACTTAACAAAAGGGTATTAAGTGCAAATCTTTTAAAGAGTAATTATTGCTAGCGCTTCAATACTTTTGCTTTCGACTGTACATAGCATGAAAATAAAATCTATGGAGCTTCGATAATATTCCATTTCAATTACAATATGGCAGTAACGCCATCTATAATCTATCGTTGTAAATATATATATATATATATATATATATATATATATATATCAATCAGAGAGTTTTTTTATTTTATCTATTTATTTTATATATACAAATATTTTTAAAATCAATACAGCAAAATAATTTAATTTAAAATACATTTTAATAGTGTTTTGTGTTTTCTTTATATTCTATAATTCTGATTTATTTGCACTTAAAAATAGACTATGCAACTTCAATTAAATAAGCGACATCTTTACTTGATTTTCATTGAATAATTTATTTGTTTGTCTTATTTTTTTTTTATTTTAACATTATAACATTTTCTTCAATCAAAATAGCATATTTCAATAAGAGTATACTGATAATAAATAAATAAATAAATAAATAAAAAATAAGAATGAATCTAATACTTTAGCAAGTTAATTTGCTCTGTAAATTTCTTATAATAAATTATACTATGTAAATTTTTACTCGTATAAAATATCAATATTTTAAGGTTATTCTTTCTAAATTATTTTTTCTATAATATATTATGGAAATGAAATATCAGAAATTACAAGAATTAGATTTAAAAAAAAAAAAAATTCCTTTGATTTTAAATATCTGTTTCCATTTTTTCTAAACAACGTTTTCGAGTGACAAAAGATAATTTTTAAAGAACAATAAAATCTTAGAATTTGTTAATTTTAAAAGATTTTTTTTTCTTTTAAGGAATGGAATTATAATTTTAGAAATATATATATATGTTTTATATGGTAACAGATGGCGCCACAATAAAATATCCTGAAATATTATCCTATGTAAAGAAATTTTCAGCGAAAATTCACATGACGGTAACCGATAAGAATTCGCTAATTGCTTTGTTTTAATATACTGCCTTGGAAAGTATCAATAAATGAATTAATCGTGTGAATTATTTTTATCATTGAGCTTTGACTAGGCGTCTGTCATTGACTTATGAAATATTAATGACGTCTGCTCGATCTTTATCATCGCTGTTCGTATTCCACTGCATGAAGAGAAAGGAATATTCCAGTTCCGAATTGGTTCAAAATTTTCTCGCGCATACCGAGATCGTACGATTTTGGTCTTAAAGAAAGTGCTTTGTATTTTAATATAATATATATTTTTTCGAAAAATACTTTACGGAAGCGAAAGAAAAATTAATAAAGGGTGAAAACACTGGTTATTATTTAACATTTGAAAACAGTTGTTTATTTGTAAAACAGTCTAAGTACCATCGTACATTTGGTTTTCTTGTGCAATAGTTCATATTTTTTCTTTCTTCGAAAACAGCTTTTAAAGTAAAATTAAAGAAAAATAATTTACACCAGTTTAAAAACTATTTTCAGTGTTACAGTTCTAAAAAATTTCATTAATGATGAGATAAGAATCATGTAATGAATATCAAAACATGATATGTCAGCATCTATGTTCATTTATTGCGAACGAAGAAAAAAAAAAAAAAAATTAGAAAACAGTTTCTTAGATTTTAGAAACCGCTGTATACATTAAAATTTAAAACTTCATCAACCAAAATGTGATATAAAGCCGACTATTCATATTTTGAGTATTTTAAAATTAAAAAAATGTAACAAAATTGCATAACACTCAGTTTTTATTTTGCCTAAATAGATAACATTTAAATTAAATCTACTGAATGTTGAGATTTTAAATTAGTGGCATCCATCAGTATTTTATACTCCGTATGAGACTTTTCTAAAATAATCAATAATTTTGTGATAAACTTTAGTAAATACTTATAATAGTACGTATCAAAATTAAATATAATAACAGAATTTTATAATATACAGTTCTTATTCTGTATAAATGTATAGAGTTTGAGATAAAACTTGTTATAATTAACCTTTTTTTTAATTATCATGATGCCAGGCTTTTGCTACTTTGTAGCTTTTTCCATCCAAAATATTTTAAGGAGGAAAAAAAGTTAAGGGGATGGTGCATTTGATTGATTAAGCAACTAAACGCAACAATTCACTCATTTTCCAGACAAACAGCTGCAGCTTTTCTCTCGAAGTCTTTTTCATTTCATTAATCAATTTCAAGTTTTGTAAAAACGGGAAAACAAGACAAACAATTAGAATTTTAAATGTAAATTTCTGTTTATTTTAATTTACTTACGATTTTTAAAAAAATCATTCAAAAATTGCCGTCTCATACTTTTCTTTTTTTATGTAGCATCTTAAATTAAACGCTAGCTTGCGTTTTTTTTTTTTTTTTTTTTTTTGTATTATACTATAATTTTAACTTAAATAAAAATTTAAAATGTTTATAAAGAATTTGAATACTATAATTTTCGACAATTTAACAGAATTATTTTGAACGGAAGTACTAATCGTTAGTTAGATTCTTATTTTTTTCCTTTCTTAACGATTTTTAATTTAAACATAATTAAAAGTTCCTAAAAATACATTTAATTCGCCATTTTCCCCATTTTTCTACGATACTATTTAAAACAAGCAGACAGTGCATTCTTTTTATTATATCTTTAAGATTTTTAAATATATATTATATTAAAAAAAAAAAAAAAAATTCACAAATAAAACAGATCAAATCACACTTTTCAACTTTTATTATTATTAGTAGTATTATTATTAATTCATTTAGAAAAATATGTAAATTTACTGTTAATTTCTCATATTATATACTTAAAATAAATAAATAAATAAAATTAAAATTAAAATTTTCCATAAATTTTCAAATTTATTTAGCCGACTTTATATTGCTAAAAAGTTTAGATTAATTTCTATTGTTTGTTGTATTTAAAATAGAGAAAAATTAAATTTGTTATAAATATTATGCAGTAAATAATAATTTATTTTTTAAATTCAGTAATGAAATTTACTTGCACATACAGGTTAGTTTTTGTGGTTTTTATTTTTCTGATTATGTTAAATTGAATTATTATTATTGTTGTTATTATTATTATTATTATTATTATTATGTTGCATTTAGAATAAATATCATGCGAAAATCATGTTAATGTAAACGTGAAGTATTTTATAAAAAAGTAAAAGTTTAGATTTAAATCATAAAATAACATAGAAGTATTATGACATCAATGTAGTTGATAAATAACAACTATGACGTCATGTTATAAAGGAGGAATCTGTCATGTTGTGTGTAATAATGACGTCTTTTATTCTAAAAAGTGTGCCTTTTCTTCACAAATTGAAAACTTTAAAAATACTATAAATTTTTTATTATTGCAAAATATTTTTACTCATGCTTCAGAAATATAGATACATAATATATTTATATATATATATATAGCCTGAAAAACGTTTATTAATTAATTATTTTGTAATGTTAAAACATTGTACACATTAATGAATTAACTTCTGTCCTGATTTTGAATCTACAATCAATATGTTATTTGACTCTTATTAAAAATAAATAAATAAATAAACAAATAAAATGAAACGAAAATCTTTTTTAAATTAAATAATCCAGTGTACCAATCACAAAACTTTCTTTTACTTTGATAGCTTTACAAACATTTTTATTTTGTATATATTTCTGTGTGAGGGGGATTACCACTTTTAGTTTTATTTGAATATTCTACCTACATTCATAAAACATTTAAAACTATAATAATATTAAGAAACAAAAAATTACAAATTATTCAGAGAACTTTTACACACACTACTCTTTGAAACTTACCGATATTCATAAAAATATTCAAGTGACATTTCCATATGATCTTTAAAATGCTAGATTTGAACTTGGCCATTTTTCTGTTATCCTAATACTAGATAGAAACATGGATGAATTCAAATTTATTTAAATTCACTATTCGTATTTTCGTATTCAGTGGACCTCAAAGCGCGTAATTATAGCGAAAAATTCCCTTCATCAAAAATGAGACTAAAAAGTAATATTTTGTTTAACATATAGTAACTGTTATTCCTAAACCATCTGTTCTGTAAATTTACAGAAATTTTCAGTTAAAAATAAATAATCAAAATTTTTATGGTACAAACATATATATACTAGCAGTCTATGCTCTCTTCGCTGATGATTATATTTAAAGGAAACTCTTTTCTATATCGCTAAAAAAAAAAAAAGAAAAGAAAAGAAAAGAAAATCCGCTGAAATTGATCGCTTGGCATCATCCACAGAATCTCGGCTGCGTGTCCCTATTGCCTGCTACAATGCCATACCAGTGGGCTTCCATTTTTATGCTTATCAGATAACTGTTTCGAAACAGACAGTAACGAAAAAATTGAAGTAGTCCTTTTATAATTGAATTTGAATTACATATGAACAACACTATACGTACTGTACATAATATTTACTTTCACGTTATTTCCTATATATATTCGATTTTTCCGGTCGACCATAAAAGTGACAGTAATTTCATGTCAAATATTATATTACAATATACTATTAGCGCTGTGTCTATCGAATGAGACAACTAATTTTTTGTGGTTATATTTATTACATAGTTAGTTAATAGTGGTTGGTATAGAGAAAAATAAATAATTAAATAAATACATATGTACTCAGATCATGGTACAGACTTATTATATATTTCCTTGGTGACTTTTGAAATATTGTCGCCATTTTAAACAAAAATACATAATTTATGAGATTATTGCTTCTGTTTCTTTCTTTCTTTTTTTTTATATTTTATAATTTCTTTGTTTATATTTTTTTAGGCTGCTTAGAGTGGCTTAGAGTGGCTGTCACGAAAGTAGAGTCCTTGGCGAAAAATGTCCTATCTACTTCAGCAACAAAATTAAAAAAATTGCCCAGGATTATCAATAAGTAAAGCTCTTTCATATAATAATGAATTAGTTTTCATTTCAAGCGTAGTATTCATACGAAAAAAAAAAAAAAAAAAAAAGATATTAAAAAGAAATCTAAAATTGAGGTATATTAAAAATGGTTATGAAACAAAATTTGAAGAAACATGTTTTTTTTTTTTTTTTTTTTTAATTTTGATAATAATGTCAATTTGTCATATGCCTAGCCTAAACAAATTTAATATTAATATTTCTTTTACTATTCGCATGAAAATATATTTTATTATGTGTCGAAAAGAATTATCTCGTAGGGTTTTTTTTTTTTTTTTTTTTTTTTTTTTTTTTTTTTTTTTTGACAACAATTAAAAATTAAAATAGCTAATTTTAAAGCTTTATGAAAGATTCTATATTATATAGAAGATGTAGTATAGATAATGTTTGAACTTCTAAAATTCCAAAACTGGTTTTTAAGTATTTATGTTAGCTATATTTTAAAGAAAAATGTTACTGATATTTGTTTTTTTCTTTGAGGTAGGGTAGGTGCTCCAGTGATTGGCATGCTCCAGTAGTTGACATCTATCCCGAAATAATTAATAAATAAGAAAAATAATAAAATCATATATTTTACATATAAGAATTTTAACATTTTATGTCAAACACTGGAGCATAGAGTGCTAATAACTGGCAAAATGAATAAATAGCAGTGTCAAACACTGGAACATAGGGTTCCAATTACTGATAAAATGATAAAATGGCAGTATCAATTACTGGAACATTGAGTGGGTGTCAGATAAAAATTCATAATAATAATAATAATAATAATAATAATAATAATAATAATAATTGTCATCAAATGTATATATTTTAACATATATTTGGTTCTGAATGTCTTTCATGTCATATGTATTAACTTAAGATTTCTAAAAATATTTTCTGACGACTAGAACATTTAAAAACATCAGAGATTGCTCTAAAAGTGTCAATCACTGCATTTACCCTATGAAGGTTTTTGGTGAAATCCCTTTTTGCGCATTTCGAATCCCATTTTGCGGCGCAGCCCCTCTAGTGGACCGAATTTCCAAAATTCCAGAAACTGATTTTTAGGTATTTGTGTTAGCTATGTTTTAAATAAAAAAATTACGGAAATTTGTTTTTTTCTTTGAGATATGAAGGTTTTTGCGAAATCATGTTTTGCCCACTCCTCCCTTGGGGATGAATTTCGCAAAATCGCTTATTAGAGGGGTCTCACACTATATTTTCAATAATCTGTTAGGGTTTTGAGTCAGTGTCTCCAGTAGATATTGCTGTGCGTTGATGAGTCAGTGAGTGAGTGGAAGTACTCTTATATGTATACGGGTTGATCCAAAAGTCACAAAACAATGAAAATCATATTATTCAAAAATTACTGACTGTAAGTCTATGCAGTTTTCACTAAAATGTACAATAAAAAGCATGGGATTTTTTTTAAAATGTATATAAGAAAAAATACTAGTTATATTTTTCATCAGCATATTGAGCTGTCTTTGCAGTATCCTCTCATATTTTAAACAGATCCGCCTGATCGAATAACAGCATATTGCGAATACTGAAGCTTTTTTAAGGAAAATTTCCAATGCGCAACGTCTGACGGCCATTCCAATGAATGACAGACGTCACATTGAGCATTTATAGTCCTAGTTACGTTGTTGAATGTCCAGTGCCACTGTAAAAAAATTAATTTTACAATGAAAGCAACAGTTGATTAAGAAATGTTAAACTAATTTGGTAATAAATCACTTGTTACCTAAAGAAATCTCATGTCTTTGTACGCATTTCAGTGAAAAACGCATTGTGGCAATATTTTTTGATTAATATATTTTTTTTCTGTGACTTTTGGATCACCCTGTATATTTATAATTTGTGTCAGTCTTTCCTCTAAGTTTAAATTAGTTCTACATTTTTGTGTGTTGGTATTGTTTTGTATCTATTAATTGCTAAATTTTAAAATTAAATTTTATTACGATATCTATCATTTATATATATATATATATACATATTCACTAATGTTTAATAAAAACACAATTTGCCATTAAAATACCTTAAATATTAAACAGACTTTTCTAAACAGTTCCATTTACATGTTTTTTTTTTCTTTGAAGTTTAACATACGTGAATAATTTACGGTAGTTTCTGTGTAGAAATTTTTAATACTGTGAATTGACAAATTAATTCTTAAGTAGGAAAATGTACACTGTTGTTTATCTACGTAACAATAGTTTATGAATAATCGCAGCATGTTAGCAAATATGAAATTAGGAAATAGAATGTTTCAATAATTAAACGATCTCTTTTTTATTTTATCTTGTGTTTTTTAATTTAATTTTGTATTTTTATATTTACTTAAAAAAAAAAAAAAATCAACAACTTTATGAAAAGTATTGCAGCAAATCCTATTTTGTTTGCTCTTTTAAAAAAAAAAAAAAAAAAAAAAAAAAAAAAAAAAATTCTTTATTAAATATTAAGTACAAATTTTCCCCCCTCTCCATTTCTTGCTATAATGAAACTTTAAGAGTATCATTTATTATTTCGCTAAATTTATTTAAAATCTTCCAGTACAATAATTTTTATTTATTCTCTGAAAATACTTCTTTTCTAATTTACAGCTAATATAATAGCTATTATATATAATCCTTTTCATATATTGTACGCAATAAAAAATAAAAAAAAGAATGAATGAAAAGAAAGAATGAAAGAAGAAACTGATCAAATATGCCAAAAGAATAATCTTTGTATTTCAGTCTTCTCTTTCTGTTTATAATGCGTGTTTAAAGGTTTGTTTTCATGCGCTATTGAATATTACTATCTTTATAATATTATAAAATTTTCAAGTGCAGAATCCCTTTCATATTTCCTTTTATTTTTTTGTATTTCGCAGAAAATCGTCTTTTCTCTAAACTTTTCGAAAAGTATGTAACGAAAGAAATAAAAACAGACCCCAAAATGTCCGGAAGAACAATTGTCTCCTACAAACCATCGGTGAACTCGAACACAATTCAATATTTTGCTTCTGAATTTGCGCAACTGTCATATGTTCCCTAAAACACAATAATATCAATAATAACTCATAAAAAGAACCGTAAATATCTCTACAGAAGGAAAATATTTACAGAAGAAAAACGGACCAAAGTTGATTTTTCTGAAACGATCAAATTTTTGTGAGGAGGTGAATTTCATTGGCTGCCGTGGACGGCTGAGTATGATTGGTAAAATCTAAGATGACGTCAGGCGTGCGCTACTTGGCGCCTAAACTAACAAAAAGAACCAACTGGATGCATGCGCCTTAAAATCGGCTTCACCTATAAATTCTCCAACATTTGATATCTACTCTCACTTACTTATCCGAGTAATATTGCGTCTCATCCCGATTATTTCCCTTCAGTTCATTTCTCTTCATCCCCACAGAACGAAAATTCTTTGAGAAGATCCCGAAAAAGTTAAATAATCAGAAAGTAAGTGATTATTTTGCCCTAAAATTTTAGAGTAATTGATGGCAACAATAAAATTAGAAAAACTGATAATTATGCATAGTACATCAAAAATATTTTATTTTTTAATCAAGTTATTCCTTTTTTAAAATTGCTAAAAAAATAAATATGTAAATCAGTTTTGGAGTAAATTTTTTATGATAAAATATAACAATAAAAAAAAAAAAAAAAAAAAAAAAAAAAAAAAAATTACAAAATTTACAAATTTTACATTTTATACATTTTTAATTTTTCAGTTTCTAATTTTAAAGATTTGATATTAAAATTTAAGTTTGTTACTTTTTAAAAGAAGATAATAAAAGGATATAAATTTTTGTATACATTTTGTATTTTATATCGTTTAGACTTTTAAATTTGTATTTTCAAAGAATTTAGATTATATTTTAAGTTTGCTTATTTTAAAAATGACCAATTTTTCTTTGTTCTTTGTAACAATAAATAACTATTTTTCAAATTTATCATTAAATTTAATTTACAATGCTATAATATAATATAAATTATAAATTATAATTTATTATTAAATTAAATTTACAATTTATTTAAAAATCCTGTTCATACATTTTGATATGTAAACTTAATTAACCAATCTTTATTTTTAAAATCATTTTTAAATATGTTAATAATATTACTAAAGGTTCAGAGATGCATTTTACTTTTAATGTCAATTTTTTTATTCCTGTCATATTTATTAACACAATTGAATTACTTTCTCGATTTCATTTGCTTTAGAGAATATATTTACATGTTAAAACTTTGCAATTGTTTAATCAAGATTTAAGTTAGGATTAATTTAAAATAGGGTTGTGTAATGTAAAATAACATAATTTGTTAATAAATTAAGCATATTATTAAGCAATTAATGTTAGTATGAAAGACGCACTGAAACTATTCTGGTTAATACTTAAGAATAAAATCTTAAAATGTAAATTAATATATGATTTGTAAACTGTGAATTTATAAACTATTAAATATACAAAGAGATACTGAAATTTTATAGAAAGATCTGACAAACTTTACATATTTTTTTTTTTTAAACTTATTTTCGAATGAAAAATGATGAATATTTCCCCAACATTCAAAATATTTTAAATATGTGTATAAATCAATACAGTAATTGTTATACACAAAATGCTACATAAACTACATAAATTATTTTAAATAAACTAAAAAATACATAAGTTTTTAAGATACTGGCTTCTTAAAAGATTTAATTGAAATTTTCTGTAAAATTAGAGCATAAAATAAGAAATTTAATTTTTTTTACAAAACTAAATAATTGCAATTTTTTTAATTGTTAAACAAAATCTGCAACTATTGCAGATTTATTGAAATTTATTTTTCCGACTGAGTGAAAATAATGCCTGGACCGGGAGTCGAACCCCAGATCTTTGACTTACAAGGTCAAGGCTCTACCAATTGAGCTATCCAGGCCGGCAACCGGTGGACATTACTCACTCAGACAACCTTTAGGCAGAAACATCTGGTTTATCATGTAGATAGCTCGACAGAAATAAGCCGCAGGTAAAGGAAAACACCATTAAACAATGGGAGAAAGAAATACAATATATTAAAATCACACAATCAACTGATTGGGAAAAAAATCATTTATTGAAATTTATTTTTCGACTGAGTGAAAATAATGCCTGCCCTGGGAGTCGAACCCCAGATCTTTGACTGAGTAATGCCCACCCGTTGTCGGCCTGGGTAGCTCAATTGGTAGAGCCTTGACCTTGTAAGTCAAAGATCTGGGGTTCGACTCCCGGCCCAGTCATTATTTTCACTCAGTCGGAAAAATAAATTTCAATAAATGATTTTCTTTCCAATCAGTTGATTGTGTGATTTTAATATATTGTATTGCAGATTTAACCTTTTTTTTTTTTTTTTCGAATTGTGTATATTATGGTATCATTTCGTAAGAACACATTACCGGTTGATTAATATAAATGGCTATTTGGATAGTACATTCACTGACACAAACTACTGTTTTAATTACGCATTGGTTCGATTTAGTGGCTAATTCTATAATTTTTTTTCTTTTGTAATTTTAAATGATCCGAGAATATATTATAATTTTGTCATCGGTTCCTCAGAATACAAAGAAAGTAATGAAAGAATTTTTTTTTGTAAGAGCTTTTTAAATGGATAATAATTCAATACTTTGGCGGCGACATGTTTTTAGAAAACTAAAATTTTGCTTAATAAAACTTTTGGATTACATTCAGAAATAAAATCTTTAGAACTAATAATACATTTTTATTCTGTTTTCGGACTAACTTACAGAACTGCTTTTATATGAATAATAAAATAAATTATAATTTCTTTAATATATAGTTTGAAAACAGCGTACTGACAAAGCATAAATGATGTCCCGAATGTAGGAAGGTAATATTAATCACATGGTGTGTGTCAATGAAGGCATGAGTTCTATTTTACTTCGAAAAGATTTTTAAATTTTCATTACAATGTATTTTTTTTTTACCAACTTTAAATATTTCGACAATAACGTTTTCTAGATAATTTTACTATAATATTATCCCAAATGAAGAAAGAAAAAAAAAAAAAAAAAAGAAAAGAAAAGAAAGAAAGAAAGGAACATTAAAGACCATTTGTAATAGCAACGAATTTTTTATACTGAACCTGTTCTAGTTCTTCAGCACGACTTTTTGAATTTTATTTTAATTGTTACCAAAAAAAAAAAAGTGTGAACGTTCATATATATATATATATATATATATTCGACATATAAAAATATTTAATTATTTATTTTTGGTATCAATTTCTTTCTTTTTTTCTTTTTAATAATTTTTAAATTAAAATGTGGTTTTTATTTAATATTTTCGAACCAATTATTCGACCGAACTAAAAAATACGGCGTTAGCTAGTTTTTGTCCTCATTAACACGTATACCCATTTCTGTTAAAATCTAATAATCAGCACGAAAAATCCGGACAGATACTATGACAAACTTTCAGCTTTGTATATTTAAACAAAAACAAAAATGTTTGCACGTTCATTTAAGGTGACAGATAAAAATTGGTAACGGCGATTTCTGAAATAGACAGTAATCCCTGTCGTGATAAAAACATTAGATTTTGAAATGTTAGAGATTTATTTAAACACTCAGTCAAATGTCAGGCGCTGAATTTATAAGTTTAAATCTTAAATTTGATCAAAACATACCAATGAAAAAATATAAGTTTTTGAACTGACCAAGAGCCATAACAGACCTAATCTACTCATTTATAATTCCTTTTATATGTACAAGATACATGATTAAAATGATATAATAGAGATAAAATTATTATTGATTTCATAAACTTTATTTTGTAAGTCATTTATGTCAGTATAAAAAGTAAAGGATAAAAGTAGAAAATATTTATTATACAATTTTAGAAATTTAAAAATTTCAGAACTTAGTAAATGCAAAATTCATAAATTTTGTATATTTTATTAATAAAAAATCTGTAAAGTTTATAAAATTAATTTATAAAAGATTTTAGCACCAGTTTCAATTTATTATTTCAGTATATAAAAAAATTAAAAAAAAAAAAAAAATTGAAGTATTCTTTAGCTTATGTAACCATCTGGGAATACACTGTAGTGTATTTTCAGAAGGCTCGAATGAAAATTAAAGCATAATACATTTTATTTTATTTAAAATTTTATACAAATTTTGTCGGGTAAATTTGGCATTTCTACATCCGTTAAAAAGGCAGGCTTACTAATCTGTTTAAAAGAGAATCCACTGTAACAACAAAATAAACTGCAGGTTTTTAAAATCAATCAAATAATCTTTTTAATTTAAAATACATAAATAAATAATACTATTAGGTAATAAATAGAAAGTTATTTTTGTAAAAGAAATTTGAATTTATATTTACAGACTTTGGCGAATATAACAGTCTTCCTTATACTAAAAAAGAATGTGAAAATAGATTTTTAAAAGTATGTGATATTAATTAAAAAAAATATTTTATTAGATTAAAAAGTTTTAAATATATGATGCTTTATCTTTGTAAAATCATTTATCGCCCTGTTATTCTCAAACTAATGTTTTAGTAATAGTCTGCTTTAAATTTTTGATGAGATGACCAACTTACCTTCGTAAAATTATCTTCTAAATTAATAATAATAATAATAATAATAATAATAATAATAATAATGCTGTGTAGTTTGCAGGTGGTTCATAGCTACCAACCACTCCGTATTTTGGATACTAGTAGACTTTTATTAAAAAAAAAATACTTAAAATTGATAGAATTTTTCTATTATTAAATAAACTGCAAATTTCTAAGAAAAAATATCGGTACTTAAAATGTGAAATAGCTGGCAACTATGCGAGATGAAATATACAATAACTGTAAAACGAATGGTTTAAAATTCTTTAAAAATTAACCAATACAAAACTGATAAAATAATTGCCCGTTTTCATACCAAAAATTAATTATTATCACGCAATGAAGAAATTATTAATATCTTCAGTAGGCGTGATATTTCGGAATATCATAATTGAATTACGTAAGAAAAAGGTGTTGTAAGTAGTAAATTACAAAGTAAATACATTTTGCAAAATAAATTCTGTCAAAAGAGCTTAGCTATCAGGAAAAGTAAAATAATCAAGCGCTTTACCTTCGTCCTAAAGGCTCAGAAAATATCAAGATTTTTATCTGAGAAAATTGATAGTGTTTAAAACTTTTAAAAATTTGGGTATTTAAATGTTTAATTATCCATTCCTTCAATAAAAAGTAAAAAAGATTTCTTGCTTCAATGTTAAAAATGTTCATTCGCATTAAAAAAATATCGCACTGTATTATTATTATTATTATTATTATTATTATTATTATTTTAATGATGTGCAAAAAACACAAAGACATTGATTGTACCCTCTCCGTGATAAGCAAGACTGTTGAAATAGAGAGAGACTACGCTCAAAAGAAAGTTAAAAACGCGTATTATGTTGCCAAAACGTCTCTCTCTCTCTCTCTCTCTCTCTCTCTCTCTATATATATATATATATATATATATATATATATATATTAATCGGATGAAAAGTAACTGCATTTTTCTAAATCAGTATGCAGTTTTTTAACATTGTAGCAAGTAATCTTTTAATTGCATATTAAATTTGTAATGTGTATTAAGAAAATTTTTCAACTTTGCGTTTGTGTCTTTGTCTTGCACCAATTTTACCAAGTAAATTGTGACTATCATCTGTTTTTTTATTATTTAAAACGAAAAAATAAAAAATAATTTTTGTAAATTAAAATAGCATTTGTGTTTAAGACTATAATGTCATCAATATAATGAAAAATAAAAACTTTCAAATAATTGTCAATAACAGATTTAAATTTCTGAAGAAAAATCAGTTTAATGTGTTAACATAGCTTAATCACCAATTTAAGTGTTGGTGTTTGCCGGTTTAAATTTCTCCTCGTTTTAATAGTACTGATAGTAAAAGCTGAAGTAAAAATGTATATAGAAAATTATTTACTCATATTTAAAACAATGAAGAAACTTTGATATTTGAATTTAAAATGGTTATTTAAATAAAGATTTTATTCGAAATGAAAATTATATAGCTATTTTAAATCATTCAGAAAACACAAATGACGTTTATCTTCTTATTTTAAAAAGAGGTTTTCATTTATATGCAAATTAATTATTCTTGCTAGAGAACAAAGGATAGCAAAGATGGTGTCTATTTAATTTATGAAAAAGCACTAGTACTTAAATAATTTGAAATAACGATGAAAGAAAAAAATGGTACACTAATATGATAAATGAAATGTAAGAAATTGTAATTAATAAATATAATTTTATTTGAAAATTTCAATTTATTTATTGAATAAGAGAATTTAAATAATGAAATATCGAGGATTAAATTTAAATGAAATCTGTAAAAAGAGATAGTTTAAGTCCGTGAAATATCAATTTAAACTGATATGTTAAGAATATTAAATTTTGATTTGAACATTTTACTTTGTAATATGCAGTGTGTCTCATTATAATTATTAATTTTTGACTACTTTAACAACAAAAATATTTTAATCATATTAATTTTTTAGCCTAAAATATTTTAAATTTTTTTCTGTCTTCAGTTAACCGCCCTTACACTTTTAAAATATAAATGGTTTGTTTAAAAAATTCCAGTAAGTAATTTTTTAGCCTAAAATACTTTAAATTTTTTTCTGCCTTCAATTAACCGCCCTTACACTTTTACACTTTTAAAATATAAATGGTTTGTTTAAAAAATTCCAGTAAGTAATTACGAGTCACCCCAGCATGACAATGGTGAAAGAAATGCATATTGTTCTCGGACAAAAAGGTTTCGATATTTTATGTATAATGAATAATAACAATTTGAGCTGTGTTTCAATTTCAGTCTGTTTCATACAAAATGAAGATGGTACCATGTTTAATGCAGCATGTTCAGAATATTTTAAATATTATACAAATGGTTTATATATATATATATATATATATATATATATATATATATATATATATATATATATATATATATATATATATATATATATATTCAAGTATACATGAACGATTTCTATTTATGGCAATTGTGGTCTATGGATGTAAATAGTTTTTAATGCTATTAAGCTGTCACAGACTTAAAATAGCTTTTATTAAAGTGAGCTTTAGGATGCCGGTTTATTATTTTATTATTTATTCTTACAATATATTTTCACAGCATCAAATTTAGAATTCATTTTTAAAAGTCTCCGGGCAAAATATTATCTAACTTTAGTTTTCCGTTATTTTTATTATTAAAAAAGAAATGGCTTACGTAGCTTACATATATTAATTATATCCTTATAAATTAAGCGAAGTTAAATTATCCTTTTCCATTTTACTTCATTTTCCACTCGCGGTTTTTATTTTCTAAATTCAATAATATCTAAATCTAATAAACCATATAGTACTACTTTAATTTTCATAAATGAGTTTTATGTTTTTGATCTTTTTTTTTTTTTTCATTTTATGTCTGTTCTTATTTATAAGCTCTACCTTGGCTAATGAATTATCTTACGATATTACATTGGCTAAGAAATTAACTCGCGGACGTGACACTCCCCGCTAAAGTATAGAAATCGAAATTTTTATTTTATTTTACTTATTTATTGAATTTTCAAATTTATCCTTTTCGATTTACCTAAAAAATTCGCATAAGAAAATAACCATTTAAATCTACAGTCTTTTTTGTTTCTTATATTCAATTTATCATAATAAAATTTTGCCAACATTTCAAATTATTAAGTTCTATTAAATACGCATTATAATTCATATATCATGATATCTATCGAATTATCGCTCTATTTGAATAATGTTCATTAGTTCTGTTATTTTATGATGCTCTTTAGTCCTGTGATTTTGACCACTTCTTCTATTTTCATTTATGGCTGTTCTAATTTATCCGTTCAGCTACCTTGGTAAAAGAGTTATGTCCAATACTATCTTGGCTAAAAAATTACCGCACGAACGGGACATAAACGATATTAATCTATCAAAGAGGAAAAAACTATATATATATATATATAACTGTGATTTGTATTTGTGTGTATATTAATCACACCATTTTCTCTATAGAAAATTGTACATTTTACTCTTATTCTTATTTTTTAAAAAGAAAAAATAAATTAAAATATAAATGCATTATTTTATTTCAAAAATGTTTCATGTAACATTTTAATGACAATGTAAAGTTTAACTATTCTATATTAAACTTCGTAAGTGGTGTGTCGACGGCAATGTTGATCTTCGTTCAATAGCTCAAATATCGAGATGTGAGCTCGATAAAACCTCAAGGAACGAGTTCTAGACCTTATTTACAGACTTTGTAAGACGAATATATGCGTCATTATACTTTAAAATCCCACCAATTTAAACGTCTTCCCCTAAAGGTATGACTGGAAATTTTGAGGTACCACAGAAAGGGTTAAATAGTGACACTGCACCACAGTATATCTGTTCTTCGTAAAAAATGAAACGTAATTCCGTAAATCAATTAAAGTGCTAGAAAATAATTTCAAACTTAAAAATAAAAAATGAACATGTGTGGGGTTGTGCGTTTTTATCAAAACATACGGGTTTTAAAAATACTGAATATCATAAATATATAGGGTCATATAAAAATGAAAACAGACACTACTAAATATTAGACAAAATTTTAATCAATGTGCTACACACACATATTTCAAAATTTTAAAGTACTATCAATTTGACGAACTAAAATGTAAATATATATATAAATTCCCATAACTGAAATAATTCGATTTGTAAATGGAAACTGGTATCCTTTAACGATAAAATTTATACATAATATTATCTACATTTTGCCTACCGCGATAGATTGAAAACGGACATTTTCATTTGATCTTAAAATGATACTAATAGAAGATTATGCATTTCTTTAAAAATATATATGATAGTTTCTAATTATAAATTTATTTTATTTAAACATTAAATTTTTGCAGATAAACATAAAGGTTATAAATTTTAACACTGAGAGTATTAATATTGAATAAAAAAATGACTATATTAAACAAATATTTACAAATAATTTATAAAAAACTACAAAATATTATATTCAGTGTTAAGATATTTACACAGTTTTACATTTTTTACGCAGAAAATATTTATGTTTTGAGGATCTCACTTTCATCGTGTTTTAGAAGATAGGAAAATGAAATTATTCCTGCTTAATTCATAAATTTATAAAATAAAAAAATGTCATATTCTCCAGTTTTTAGATTTCGATTTATTTTAAAACAAACAATTTTTGCCTTCCAATTTTGCCTGACAAGCAAACAATTTGTGTGAAAGTTTCTATTGGTTGTTTATTTTATTTTAAATTGCCACATGAGACAATTCACATAGGCAAGTAATCTGAATCTAGACATCATTTTATCTGAGTGAAAAAATATAAAAAATATAAATAATGCAAAACATTCTTTACGTAATTGAAGGATAACAAATGAAGCTAGGAAGAATGTTCGAATATTGTAAATACTATTTTTAAATATGAATATAAATGAAGAATCTACGCTGCAGAAATTTATTTTATTTATGTAGGTTTTATAAACTTCAGAAAATGAATTCTTTTAACAAACAAAAAAATGTTATTGCATTCTAGATATATAAAATCATAAAATATTATTGAAGATTAAAAAAATAAAAATTCTTTATTGATGAAATACATAGGCTGCAGATGTTAATTTACAGAACTATCGAAATTTATCATGAATTCAGGTAAAATCATAAACTCAAGTACTATAAAAACATTAAACCGATGTTGATGAAAACACTTTTTAAATATTATTTTAGTGTAAGAATGTCATATTTTTATAGGGTAGAAATATTCTATGAATATTCTATATATATATATATATATATGTTATATGTATATAATTCATCATTACAAATGAATAAAATTTAATGAACAAAAAAATACATATGGGAATGAAGCTTTAAAGAAGGCAAAATATAGTTTAAAAGTTAATATAAATTGCTTTAAGTGTAAGTTAATATATATGTTAAGTCCTTGAAGACATGAATCTTTAGTTTTTAAGCTTTTTTTTTTTTTTTTTTTTTTTAAGCTTTTAATAAAATTTACCATTGTTCGGTTTTTGACGTTAAAGTATTTGGTATAAGATTACAGTGGTAATAAAAATTATTTATTGGCAATAAAATACAAAAACAACAGAAAATACAAAAAATAGTTAATAGGCATATTGTCGACCACTGTTCATCACAATAATCTCATTTATTTATGCATATATCTGAATGCAAGACCAATGTATTCTACTGGACTTGGTAGCAATCACGTCCTGGTCGAA
The DNA here is from genome assembly GCA_963930645.1 of Salticus scenicus. Classification (NCBI taxonomy): domain Eukaryota; kingdom Metazoa; phylum Arthropoda; class Arachnida; order Araneae; family Salticidae; genus Salticus; species Salticus scenicus. The sequence goes on along the minus strand of OZ005649.1, from coordinate 378,419,155 downwards.
TGAAACAATTCTCGGCAGCTGTTTTTATACGACTGTCTGAAGAGAATTTTGTGCCATATAATTGTTCCTTCAATTAAGAAAAAAGTAAAAAATGGTGACTGAGTGCTAAGTCAAGGCAATAGGGGGGGGGGGTGTGGCACCAGACTTCGCATTCGATCTTTTTTGCAATTTCTAGAGTTTGATGAGTAGTATTAGGCCTGGCATTGCCCTGCAGAAGGATAACGCCGTCACTTAACATGCAGACTCATTTTTTGCCTATAATAGATGAATCAGGTCTCACGCTTTCAAACGAGACCACTTATCAAAATTTCTTGCCAATTCAATTTTTTTTTTTTTTTTTTTTTTTTTTGTCGCCCCAGTGAGCTTACATTACTTACCCCACAAAATTACTTAAACCACTAGATCTCCTTGAAAAAAGGCAGAATTGTAATGTTGTTTACACTGCACCGTTTTTAAATGCACTAAAACGAAGGCATTTTGTCATTATAAATGTAATTACACATTGTAAGAGAAGAATTTTATAACTAACATGTATTATCTTTGCACTTTAATACAAACAAAAAATTTGAATTAAGTAATTTTAAATTATAAGTGTATTGCGAAAAAAATAATCTGGTGTGTCACTCATACGACCTGCATTTCAATACCATAAAGTTAGATTGTGCATATTAAGTTCAGTAACGTAAGATAATAAAATTGAATGTGCTTTAAAAAATAATCCTAAATAGGTTTAGGAACAGCTTTATTGGACAGATAATTCTGTTTAAGGAGGGTCTACCGCCCCTCTTAACCCTCCGTTCAATTATACCGCCTGCAGTTATTTAAAAAAAAAAAAAAAAAAAAAAAAAAAAAAAAAAATCAAGGCTGTTGTTAATTTGCCTTCAAACTTGCCCATCTTGATCAAATTTTTAAGTGACAACCTAATACGAATTTCAAAATACTAAATTTGAATTTCTTGTAGTTATTTGTTTTTTAAGTTATGCTGATAACAGTGATGCATACAGATCAACCGTTAAAAATTTGACTTTTGTAATCAGGGTACTTGAAAACGTGATATTATACAAAAAACCAGAGTTGAAAACTGAATTGAAAAAATTACTTTGTTTACAATATGGGTATGGAAAATTAATTTTTCTTCCTGAGAAGTGCTCGTTGACATAGTAAAATGTAGCAAAGCACTTCCATCGATTACATTCAATAGAAAAGAACGTTCAGCATAATTTGGGTAGCTCTGTAAATTGTCTGTAAACTATATGCGCATCAGATTGTGTCCTTAAATTTAGTTTAAAACGAAAATCATCTAACACGAAATTAAATACACTTCTGGAAATTTTCATGTATAGTTCTAATGTATATAAATAATTTGTGTAGCCCTGTAAACGAATGATGAATGATTTCCATACCTCAATCTAAACAAAAATTGCTTTCATGTATATAAAAATAATATGTTAATTCCATTTTCTTTAAAGCAGTCTGTAGATGTTACATAGCACTTATCAGAAATTTCCTCATACACATGATGCATTCAAATTCTCTTGGATTACACTGTACACGAAGCATTTGTTTGTTATCAGCAAAAAGTTTAGTGTTACATCATTATAGCTTACAGACATAGAATGCCCAATTTGGAATTTCTACTACTATTTATTCTTGAGATATGCTGATAATATACACACTGAGACACACACACAGAACAACCGCTAAAAATTTGTTTTTCGGATTCAGGGGCCACTAGAACGTGTAAATATAACAAAAACTCAATTTCGAAAATTTTACCCAAAACAATACTTTCTCTACCATATATATGGTTAAGATAAAGTAAAAAATAACAGCCGAATTAACGAATATATCCGTTCGTAGCGGTCAGGGGTATACGAAAACTAGCACCATTCCTTTCAACTCTGAATAAAAATATTCACTCCCCAAATATTATTGTTGATACTTGTAACCTTCATTTTTTATCAGCCCATGTATATATATATATATATATATATATGTATATATTGTAACACTGATTGTTGAATACAAGAAAGCAGAAGAAGAAATTTTACCTTAGCCATCCCGAGATAAATGTAGCTTTCCACACACTACAGTGGCCGGTGAAGTGGAATTTGTAAAAATAAAAATAAAATAAAATAATTAATTAATTACGAAATAAATAAATATAACCACTACTGATTTTAATAAAAATATAAAACAACAGAAAAAAAAGGAAGAAAGAAAGAAAGAAAATAATTGAATATATGTAATGTATGCAAAAACATAAAAACTAGTTCAGGTGGCAGTATAGTTGTTTCAGCAAAAAAAAAAAAAAAAAAAAAAAACTGTTTTCGTCAATGCATAATATGCAACTCTCTTAGACATGTTTATTTTAATATTTTTCAGCGAGGGGGGTGTGGGGGGGGGAGTGAAATACAGTACTTGAATCATGAAATTTGACTAATTTATTTATCAAAAAAGAAGTAAATAAGTAAATTATGAGACCAAGTGCAAATCTGATTTACAGTTTTTCATCATCCAAACATGAACTATAAACTCTTCTACCAAAAAGGCATTTAAAAATTTTTCTGTTATAAAGCTTTCTTCCACGTTTGTTACAAGTATTAGAAAAATACAAATTTGCAACACTTTTAATGGGAGTGGCCGAAAAAATTTGCTCTACAAGTTAGGTAGACAAATGTCGGGTTTCAAAATTCGCGAAAATCAAAATTCGCGCTCGTTGGCCTAGCTGTTCTTAGTTTTCTATAGTTTTCTCCGAAACTCACATAATTGCGGACTAAGATTAATGCAGACTAATGCGGACAAAGCTACATTAAAAAGACGGCCCATGGAGGGTATTACTCTTGGGTCTACATTGTACTGAAAACATTAACCCTTTGAGTACTGAATTATTTGAAGATTTTTATGCCCAAGGGACGGATTTAATTTGTCGCTATATGGAATGATTTTGAGTTTTTGACAGTAAGGTCCGCCTGTGGGCGTTATTATCCCATGTTTCAATATTTCAGAATAAAATTTTCTGTATTCAAATTTATATTACAAATTGATATACATTATAATTTTATTCTTTCTAATCAAAGTATTTGTATCCATAGTATATTTCATTGAAAAATTGTGAATATTAATTATATATTTAAGAGAAAAAATAGCATACAAATTGCAAAAGAAACGCCCACTGGTGGAGTTACAGATTTTCAAATGGTTTGAGTCTACGTCAGCGGTCGCGAAAATGTTAATATGTAAAAGTAATGCATTTTATTTGGAATATACTTATATTGATGATATAAGTATGGTTGTAAGATATCATAAAAAACGCCAGGAAAGTGTTTGTGATCAACGCCCACTGGCGGGGATGTCGCAAACATTGACGCCTACTTCTTAAACTCAGATGACGAGTCAGACTCGTCCACCGTAACTTCGCCCAAGTAAGCACATGACGAGTCTCACTCGTCAAATGTACCCAAAGGGTTAATGTGCTTTACTCAAGGGTACGGAACTATCTTTGCCTGTACTAGTAATGATATATTATTCTACATTAATGAAGAACTATTCAACATTATACAGAACAAAATGTGATATAATGAGGAAATCACAGATATTTTCCCCTGAAATGGAATTGATTACCATATTTTCTGGCGTAAAACGCGCAGGTTTGTTAAATCAGTTATACGGCGGAAATTTAAATTTACAGTAAAAGCTATTTTCTAACACACTTTTTGTTTCTTACAAATATAGCTTTACTTATAAATTAAATTTTCTAGCGTGTAACTCATTTATGTAACCTGCGCGTTACACGCGGGAAAATACGGTATATTTATTCGGATTCTATTCAGTGCTGGTAGAGAAGACTATATTTGTGGATAAAGACAAATATCTCTATCTTCCAAGAAAAAAAAAAAAAAAAAAAAAAAAAAGAATAAACCGCTATAGACAACCGGCTTTAAAACCCTCACCACATATCCACCTTTCATAGAAAAGGAAGGTGAGGAAAATCTGCCCAAATTGCAGTTTTACTAAATGGAGCTTTAAAAAAATTATTATTTAAATTAGTAAAAGATAGCTAGAGAAATTGTAATTTTTATAACAGTTTTATGCTATACCATAGCCTCCTTAACTAGATGCCTGTCGCGTAGCTCGGAAACTAGGCAACACTTGAAGCGGTAGACAGCGCCACCTGGTACAGATTGAGCTACTTTTTTATTCAACAGCCACCAAAAATATTTAAAAATGGAATATGATATACATAAAAGGCAAATAGAATCGAAGAAATGTCGATTGTATATAACATGTATCACTTCTTTAAATTATTGGTGAAAGTTGAATAAATAAGTTCCATAATCTGTACTAGGTAGCGCTGTCTACCGCTTCAACTGTTGCCTAGTTTCCGAGCTACGCGACAGGCATCTAGTTAAGGAGGCTATGGCTATATTAACTATAGCTGTAAAGCCTCCTACCGCAATACATATATATATGAAGCTTTGTTAGATATGTTTAATTTAACAAATATCAGATAAATAAAAATCGCCAAAATTTTTCGTAATATATATATAACTGCGTATATTGAAACTTTCCTTGTATAGTGCACTTTGCTGAATTTATTCCCCAAATTCTCAACAAATTTGAAGAATAATTTTAAATGTAAATGATTCAAGATTTTTTTGTCTTTCGAACCGGAACAGTAAATTTTTCAATGAAAAAGGCATCAAAGTTCTTTAATGTTAAATTCTTCAGATTTGTTTAATTTAACAGCTATTGAAAAATATAATTTTTTTTCGATTTTGATGATTTAAAAAAAAAAAAAAAAGTGCATATTGAAATTTCACTTGAATAATCTGCCTTGTTTAACTCAGTCATCAAATAATGAACAAATTGGCGGAATAATTGTAAATCTTATTTACTGTTTTATGTCACCCGACTATTTGCAGTCAGTACACGCCCACCTTTGTGAAATTATCTCCCACGAAATATTGTATGGGTCTGTTGTATAATTTTAATGAAACCCCTTTCAACTTAATAATGATGCGTAATTTTCTGAAGTGGTTTTGCAGTTTATGAATTAGTGTTTTGTTAACAGTAAAATGAAATGCTCAGCTGTGTTTTGGAATGATTAAGAGAAGAGAAATTCAGACAAATTGAACGGGAGTAAAATAACGCATGTAAATTGTAAGTAATTGTTTTGAATAAAAATCTGAATGAAAATAAAAAGGTAGCAATTAAATATTTTGAAGATAACTATCCAGTTTCATTAAATGTTTCAAATTTGTAATTTTTTTTTTTTTTTTTTTTTTTTTTTTTAATTTTTTAATATAAACGTGCAAAAACGAAGGTTTTTCTAACAATTAAACATATTTAAGTCTTTAGATATTTTACAATTTTCTCTCTGCTTTATTCTTAAAACTATTTTTAATTACAGTTGTTTCTTTCTTTTTTTTTTTCGTTTGTAACTCTAATGTAAAAGGTTTTTTGAAATGGATATATAAATAGTTGATCAATATCATTGCTTATTTTTATTTTATCAATATTATTAGATAATATTTCTTTTAAAACTTTAATCGTAAAAAAATGTATAAAAAAGTGCATATTGAAACTGTCAAGCTGTTCTCATAATTTACATGTTTTATGTCTTTTCGTATTAAATATATATATATATATATATATATATATATGGTTTGTTCTTAACTTTTTCTTTATTATTATTATTATTTGTTTTCATTTTCAACTGTAAACTAGATACTGGTAAAAAAGTATAGAAATAATTAATATATATTATTCGGCAATTAATATTACATAAATGCATAGCTGCTAACATTTTAATTTATTCTGGAGTGTTTTTAGCCCCGCCTTTATTTCATACCTACCACTTATATTTTAAGAGTAAATTTTTCTTATTTTATCGCAATTAAAGTCGTGAAAATTTTTCTTATTTTATTTATATATTGAAGAAAATTTTTCTATAAATAAAGTGGTGTGAAATAGAAGCAGGGCTAAAAATAATCCGGAATAAATTAAAATATTGGTACCTCTGATATTATACAAAAATATGAATTACCGGTCAATCCATGTCAAATCAACACGAAAAAAAAAAAAAAAAAAAAAAAAAAAAAAAAAAAAAACAGCATTTTTAACCTGATCCCTTTATATTTTTATGATATTGGGCTCATTTATTTGTTCTACAGAGGAATGAATGCATAAAAATTAATAACAGGGGTCATAGTCTCCGCCCTTTTTTCAGGACACTCTAAGAAACGTGAAATTTTAGCCTTTTTTGCCACCACTAATTTTATGCAGAATTACTTGTGGTATTAATTTTTGTAGCAATGTGTCGTGATTAAATCGGATTTAGATTATTGTATACAAATAGTGATAGAAGCACGTTTGTCTGAGCTTTGATATTTTGAGTAAAATTAAACAAAGTAGAACGACAAATCACATGATTCGCAGAAATTTTAAGGCATTTTCAACTTTTCTTACCCATTACATGATTTTCAACTTTGTCGGAAAGATTTTTCTTTATCTAAATAAATTTTAATTTCATTCCCCCATGTGTAGTATAAAAATATCCAAATATGTTTTTAATAAAAGACCGCACATACATTTTAGTGTATTAGAATTCTTTTCTGTGTTCCTGTTTTTAAATCATATTTTCTATAAGGTATAACAAACCTTAACAACTTAAATTAGTTTTAAGATATTCTAAAAATGTTTAAATAAATAAGAGCTGGGGCAGATAACTGAAGTTAGAGTGACAGATGAAATGAACTTATATATATATTTTAACATTTTTAGAATTTGTTAAATGTTTATGCTTAAGAATTATTTTTAAATGCTGTTTAAAAATATCATATTTTGTTCAACGCATTGTTCTCAATCCATAGTAATTTTTACAAAAATTTTAAACATTCAGAATATATAAATAAATTCTTTTGAAAAATTTAATCTAAAAATTACATTTCATTTCAGCCTCTTTATTATTTATAAGCTTCTATTCTTAAACAAAATTTCATTTAAGTATCAATATAAATATATGTATAACTTAAATTACATTTTCTTTTTGCATGAAATATTTCAATGTTAATTTTTTAATAATAATAATAAAACAGTCTCCTTTATAGTTACGTTTGAATGACTAATAAATAAAGAAGCAAAAAGTTACTGTAAATTATAGCAAAAGAACAATTTACAAGAAAGAAAAATAAATAAGGATAACTTTAAATATGCATTTCCAAAGCGGATTTTTTTTTTTTTTTTTTTTTTTTTTTTTTTTTTTGTTGTTGTTAGTTTATAAGAAACGCTTTTTTTTTTTTTAATTTTATCGTTGAAATGTCGAGAATTCTGTAATATAGTATATTATTCTTTTGCAAATTTTAAACCCTGGAGAATATTTTTTCACAGCTTTTGAAGTTAAGTTTGAAATTTTACACTAAACAATATATTTTAAAATATATTTTACTGAATACTGCAGTTATGAAGGAGTAGCAAATAATTGATAGGTTCATTTAAAAATTTCATCTTGATTTAAATTGCTTTTACAAAAGGGAAAAAGATGTTTTATAATATATTTATTTTTATTTATTATTATTCTAAGCAAATTTTTGCACGCAATTTTCCACAGAAACCATGGATTTTAGTTAATTTAATAATTTATGTTCATTTCATTATTCTGAATGCAGATTAGCGATGTTAAATTGTCCTTAAAAGTCCTCTATAGACCGTAATATATAGAAAATATTTTGTATGAGTCTGTACATGTGCCACAAACGCTGCATAGACTATAACTAAACAACTATTTCTATATAACTTATTAGTATTTGTATTCAATTTCAAGTTAACGGATTCTGTCTGTACTGCTGTTATGGTACATACAGAGGGCCAGGCAGACAGTAAAAACTTTCATAACCTAATTGACGTTTCGACAATAATATTTCAGATTGGTTTTAGCAATTTTTAAAGGTTGATTGCACCAACAATACTTTCAAATTTCAATACCTTTAGAAAAGTAAATGCACGGCAAAGCCATTCGAAAATATTTTAAATGACTTACAGTTTTCAAATTCTGATAAAATATATTAAAAATACTTGAAAATTAATATCTAGAAAACAAATAAAAATTTATTAAATCAATGAATCAAAGGCACGCAGTTTAAACTTAAACACGTAAAAAAGGAATAAATCGATTTCCCGTTTCAATGACTCAAAATTGGTTAAAAATTTGACTTTTTAAAGAGCATTAACTTACCTTGAATAACATTTCTCTTGATTTAACTAATTTGATCCAAATATGTGCCTAAAATAAGAAAGCTTATCTTCTAATGCATTCTAAATTAATCAATTACTTTTATAAGGAAGAGCATAAAAATGCACAAGCTCGTTCACAAAATTTCTGAATAATAGTTTAATTTTTGAAGCGATGATATAATTAAACTCTATCAACTCTATTATTTCTTAATTGATTAGTTTTTCATTTGCTTAATCCCTTTGTTTGCAGCGCATGAAAGTTATAAGAGAGGTCTGGCATGGAGATTTTTTTTTTAAAGAAAATCTTATGGTTATCGCAGGTATCTTAAATTTTATCCGTTGTGTTTTTGGTGTTTAGTTTCAGTTTTGCAAGGAATATAAAAATATTTGAGAGGTTCTAAATGTCAAAGATGTGAATATTTGTTAATTAAAACAAGAACGGAAAATCATGTAGTTTGCGTAGATTATTAGCACTTTCCCTAACAGCACATCTTCTCCCTAGGATATCCTCAGGATATCTTGTGGATGAAAGTTTAGCCCATGGACATCCTTCGGAGGAACTATGGATAAGTGTGCTGTTAGGGTTCTAACTGTGCGTACTTCGTCTCCTCGTTTAACCTTCAATAAACTTTGTTATCAAATAACGGATAAAGAGTATGACAGAAAGACAGGAAAAAAAGTTAAATTGAATTTATAACTACTCTTAAATATTGTTCAAGGTTTTTAAAAAGGCTTAACACAGACGAAAATTCAATTCCAATAACCTTCAATTGTAGCTCTTAATAAATTTAAATAATTTAATGTACCTTGTAAATCTTAACTCTAAACATACCATATTCTACACGAAACATTTTTTTAGCATATGGATAATTTCACTATGATTTTTGCAGTACAAAGCTATTTAACTATGATAAATAATAAAATAAATAAATAAATAAAAAACGCAATAAATTTGCATTTATTTAGTTGTCCCTGTACATAAATCAGACGTGCTGTTTATACCATTTTAAATGGCAACATGCCATTGTGAACTTGAGTAACATGTATCATTTTAAGACATTCTGAAAATATTTATGTCACTGGATGCGGGCTATGAGACTTTTAAAGATTGTTAATTGTTGTTAGAAAGCATTAAAATCGCTTAATATAAACGAAATGTTATGGCAGCAGTTTCCATTTATAGATTTTATTGAATCTGAGTATTTTTGTGTCACCCTGTATATCTTAATGCTAATCATACTATATTTCCTAAAAAGGATTTCTCTTGTACATTTAAATAATAAATGTCAATTTTATTATGATTTGTATAAAAACAAATGTATTAAAATCTAAAATTCTTCTGGGTATCCCTATACACACCATTAGTAGTACTTACCAAATTTTCAATAGGAAATATCCCATGATGAACTTTAAATAACATATATCAGTTCTAAGAAGCTAAATAAATGTTTACGGGAGTTAGAAAGTGTACAGACAGACAGTCAGAAAAACTACTGAATATTTATTAATAAGCATACTTTTTTTTTAATCTTTAGGAGCTTTTGAAACAGATAATAACAATCTAGGAAACAATTTAAAAAATATCAGTGAACATTTCTTGAGAGACCGATATGAAATATATACTGTGAGGAATACCGATAAGGAAAAATATACAAAGTATTCGGAAAAAAACTTTGATGTCTGCTTTTATGCCTTAAATAACATAACAAATTAGAAAGATGCGTAAATAAAGGCACACATTGTTATAAAATAAATTCATGAAAAACATTTCCCTGATTTACTTTCAAGATTAATAAAGGTTTAATTTTTATACTGTTTTCATGTAAAAGGATTATCACAAGGTAAAATATGCGTTGTATATTATTGAGGGTATGTTCAAAATTTCAGTACATTTTTTGCAAAATTTTATCACTGTATTGGGAAAAGAGTAGTGATGTAATTAAGCACAGTTATTGAGAGACTAGTCTCAAATTGAAATGTAAATGGGTTTATTCATTCAAGTCATCACCGTTTTCCCTCATCATTTCTAAATTATCTGTAAAACACGATTAGCTGGCACGCCCTTTGCATTGAAAAATGAATGCATTAAAAAATTGTTTAAATTAGCTTTCTTGTCTTTTCATAGCAGTGAGATTTTTCATGATGCAATACTGAACATTACGTCATTAGTGTGTGGGGCATATTTCACTGATTTGGCCTTTAAAAAAAAATTCAAATTTTGAAGTTTTTAATTATTTTGTACCCTTTTTTATTTATCTTTGCAATTTATAATATTATGTACACGATCAACATTTTAAAAGTTAAGACTAAAGTAAAGGTTCTTTGAACACCGTGTATGCATTATTGCAATTATAGGATACCATATAAAATTTTACCCTTTGTATGCATTAAAATGTGCGGTGCTCGTATCAAAAAAAAAAAAAAAAAAAAAAAAAAAAGAGAAGTAGAATTCAATTATCTATAATTAATCCCCATCCAGAGAAGGAGAAAAAAAAATGTCTCATGAACTTATCCTCAGTTTTTTAGTTTTCTGTCGCCAAGTGCTTGCACTAGTATAATCATTAGTTTGTGTTAGGCGCTAATTGGAATTACTGTCCTCATCGAAAGCAGTTCTTTTGTGGGCTCTGATTGTGTTAGTAGACAAACAAAGCAATGCATAATGAGTTGATATAGTGTATTCATTTATTAACGTCGTATTATGAAGTCCATCATTAGATCATTTTAATTTAAACCTATGCTATTCGTCTTGCTACGAACTTCATATGATAATGAAAGAAAACTTTCAATTTCAAACATTTTGTCAAATATCTTAAAGAGTGTTTGACAAGTTATCTTCAAACTTCAGGAGTATAAAGAACATTTTATAAATTTCACCTAATGTTTTTTCCTGAAAGGAAAAATGAAGCCAAAGAAAAAATTAAAGAAAAAACTGAATGTTTGGGATCATCTTGTAAAAAGTGTAAATCTTAAAATTTGTTCTGGCTGCAGGATGTGATTATGAGGCTTCTAATTATCTGTATTTATTTGTATGAGACTAGCGGATATATTCATACATATCTAAAGGTGTCTTAAAAATATTTCAGAATTGTCCCTTTTTTATTATAATATGCACGATACTAAACCTAACGCAAAACCTTTTTTAAGAAACTTGACGTGCTACGTTATACACGATATTCTGCTATTAGAATATGAAAATATTAGATATTTAATAAAATATGAGCAGTTTTTCTAAATAATTTTAAACTGCGCATGCACAAGTTCTATGAACCAAATGTACAGAGCTACTTATATAAAATCCATGCAAACATCTGGAAAATTAAAACAGTTATCTTTGATATAAAGAACTTATTTTCAGTTTCTCTTAATAAAAGGGAAAAAAGAAAGTAATAGGAGGTTTTATTAGTATGTATTTATTACCACTGATTGAACCAAAGTAAAAATTTGGGTAAAATTCATAATCGTTTTGCTTTGTTTTGAGAGGAATGGAAATTCATTTGATTCTTTCGATGATTTTCACAATATTTGTTTGAAGTTTTGTAAGTAGCTAATAAATTATACAAATAAAATTTTGTTAACACTTGCTCATGTACAGTAAAAGATTATTTTGTAAAAATATTCATATTTCATTGAACATTTAATATTTTTCTATTCTAATTCTAGTTTATTGTGTCTAATGTAGCATATCAATTAAAAAAAAATTACATTGCGTGTAATACTCTATATGCTATAATAAAAAAAATTTACTTTAAAAAAATTAAAGAACACTCTTTTATTGAAATGTGAACTAAAAAGTACAAAATATCTATCTTTTTAGTATTAAAATGAAGTGTAAGAGAAAATCGTGTGAGTGACACACCACAATATTTACATATTTTTAATTTTTAATAAAATAATTTAGAATTAAATAAAAACCATTTTTAAAAAATCTCCCCTGACTGGGCTCGAACGTTAGACCTTTAGATTCGTAGCCAGGAGCTTTACCTCACAGCCACAGCGTTCACGTAGGGAAAGTCTTTTTTTATAATATAGATTTTTTGTTTGCTCCCAGAGCGGTTACAAACATACATACAAACATACATACAGGTGAAGCTAATAAAAGCGTGCTAAAAAAGGCATTTCTTTGCAATTAAAAAGAAAACCTTTATGTCGCCATTAATATATGTGTTAGTCTCTCGCACGAATTAAAACAGATCATTAAAGGAAGCCTCGTTATTATATGTAACAGTGAAGAACGCATTTCAAGGATTAATTTTTACAGGGTGATACCAAACATGTTTTTTTAATTTGTTACTGGCCTTTTTTTCTCTGTTTGACAACTACTTTGCTGAAATATATGAGATATAACATGTTACTTATACGCTAAAAGTTTCAGAATAATTTGTTAAGAACTTTTTGAGATATTTGGCAAAATGTTTGAAATCAAAAGTGTCAGGTCATTTGTTAAAAGATAGTATACAGGGTGATTATAATTAAAGTTACGAATTCAAAACACTATAATTTTAAAACTATTCATCAGAGCTATTTGGTATTTTACCAAAGCAATCGTGAAGCAATAGAATTTTGTTTGGTAAAAGAAAAAAAAAAAAAAAATAGTTCCAAAATGTGCCGTTAATTATTCGTAAAGTATTTGTTTCATGAAGTTCCCCTTTTTCTCTTTTCACCATGACTGTTTCCGATGTAAACACGTATTCTTCTCTTTTTGCTAAAAAAATTGTAGTAAACCCTTGAAGTCTATTGTTTCCTGCTATTCCATTGCGTTGCTAACAACATTCCTGTGTTTAATGAGTCCATTTAGGCGTTTCCCATGGCATTACCTTGACAGAGACATCTATCGGAACATGTTGGAACTACTTTTTTCCTCTCCCAAACAAAATTTCATTGCCTCACGATTGCTCTGGTAAAATATCAAATCGCTCTGATGGGTAGTTTTAAAATTATAGCGTTTTGAAATCGTAACTTTAATTATAATCGCCCTGTATTTTACAAAGTGTAAATGTTAAAAATTAACAAAAATTACTAAAGACTGAAAATTTAAAAGGAAAAAAAAGGGGGGGGGGTATAATGATACAACATGCGATCACTGAAATACAATCGGTCCTGATCTTTTTCTTTTTTTTTTCCCTTCTAATAATAAGGTCGGCCTTTTCATGTAAAATACGCTTAGTTTTGATCGAAGTTTTGAATCCAAATTATTTAAAATAAGTATTCAGAGTGAGGTTCTCAATTATTTTAGTTTACTGTAGGAACCACAATATATCACGGATAATCATCTGATATTTCATTCTCCTTTATTGCAATGCGAACATAATTTCTCAACTATCAAGCCGACAGTAAACTATCTGTTTTCAAAAATGAAATATTATTAAGTTTGTGCAAAATTTGTGAAAAACCGAAGTTACATTAGAATTTCGAAAAATCTAAAGTAATGACTGTCGGATAGAAGTATATATATATTTCATTTCACTACACTCTGCATCTCTTCATTTGTTAAATTGGTTTATTAAATAGTTAAACTTTTCATCTATCATAACAATGTAAGTAACATGCAATGCAAGAATAAGAATGATCGATTGTAAAAATTATACCGATGTTAAAAGTACAAAATTACATATGATTTACTTTCATTCTCCAACTCAATACATACAGGATGATTAAGAACTATTGTTCGAAAATCTACATGTATGTCAGAGACACAACAACAAGCAAGAATCATATAGGATTATATGGTCGCAAAACGCTAAATGAACAGAATCTAAATTGAGACTGAAAGATAAGTCACAAGATCTACAGACCGAAAGGTGGGAGATAGGTCACAAATAATGATAATTTATTACACAAAGACGAGTTTACAAAATATTTTTGTTTAAAATCAGTTTAAAGTAAGGGTTCGAAGTTGCGGCATGCAGCTGTAATACACGCCTCTCAACGATAACACCTCGATCGACGAACGTTGATTAGAATAGCTGGTGTATCAGCAATAGCTCCACTTGCAGCAACGATTCGCGTTATTCGCTTTATATACTAGGGTTTTCATATGACTCCGAAGAAAAAAACCAACAGGGGAGAGATCTGGTGGAAATGATGGCCGATTCATCTCCTCAAGAATTTAGCGTTCAGATACTCACGGACAAGGCAGAAAAAAGGAGTTGGAGATCTGATATGTTGAAACTACAGCTGCGGCTGTTGTTTCACAGCATATGAAACAAACCGTCGCATACGAAACAATGTAGCATACGAAACAATACAGCCACAGCATACGAAACAATCCGGCAGTACTTGAGCTAGAAAAGTTCTAAGTCTCTCCCTCTAATGTCAATGGAAACAAGTAGGTGTCAAATATTCTAGTTCCCTAATAGCTGTTCAAAAAACGGGGTGCACATCTGTCATTTCTCTATTCGTGTACGATTCACCCATCCTTGCACTCATGTATCAAAATTACGCTTTTTGTCGCTTCATCCTTTCCAGTTTTTTTTTTTTTTTTTTTTCCGAGACTTCTTGCGCGTCTGGGTTGCGCATGCGATAATTCGTTCCTATATGATTCTTGCTTGTTATCATGTTTCTAACCTCCATGTGAATTTTAAACAATAGTTCTGAATAACCTTGTATATAAAATTCCATTTCTCGGACATTTGAATGTACATGGAATATAGAAAACAACTTACCATTGCTTTAAATATCACATTCAAGGCTTTTCACCAATAAAGCAAGGCAGGGGAGACAGAGATAGCAAGACAGGACTGTTGGTTTCAATGTGACATTTCGCGTTGTCATCATATTTTATGTTTCACCTTAAATATGTCAACCAAGATCCAATTTTATCTTTTTTTTTTTTTTTTTACTTTAGTTATTTTATAATAAAACTCCAAAATTGTAAAAAAAAAATTCCGTATTTGAAAATCGATTGTTAACTATTGAATTGGCAAGTAGTAAAATAATTAGGTTAAACAAAAGTCTTGTATTTCTCAGAAAAAATTTTAAACAGCTTAAAAATTAGTAAAAAAAATATAATACATTTAGTCATTTTTCTTACTTTATTATATCTGGATATTATTTCTGGCGTCATTTTCCTTACATGAATAGTTTTGTAGGCAATCGGGTTCAAAATCATGGAGTAAACTATTTTTCACACGTACTTACAGTTAAATATATATATATATATATATATATATATATAAATAAATAAATAAAATTCAATTTTATTCATTTGATTTATTTTCAATAATATAAATTTTTATTTATTTATTTATTTATTTATTTTTAAGAGAAAGGTACTATTTGATTTTTTATTCAAAATAATATAGTAACTTTTGAAAGGAAAACAACTTTATAATTTAAAAGGAAGAATGAAACTATATTTCCAAAACATATCAAGATTAAGAAGTTCTGTCTTGGCCTTATATTTGATTTCTGATTTTTATCACTATTATTATTATTATTCATTTCATTTTTATTCTTTCTGTGCGAAAAGTGGTCATAATTGCTATCACCAAAAATAATCTATAGTTCATTTTAAAATGTACCTCTAACAATAACCTCCCATTAATTATAAGCCCATCCATTGGTTAAATGGTTAGCATTTGAATCCCGGTGCAAAAAATGACCGAGAGTAGTAAAACTAATCCAAACGAAATCAATTAATTTTAAACTTCTGGCTTTTTATTGCGTAATTCCACCGCATAAGTAAGTATATAAAATTTTGCCATATCTAGGTATGCATTTTTTTTTTTTTTTTTTTTTTTTTTTTTTTTAGTATTTCCGCTGTTTCACCGTCAGCAATGCATTTTGCATAGAATTTAGTCATTTTGTAAGATTTAGTCGACAGAAAAGGCTTGTTGGCCACTAAATTTCGCATATTTGCGTAAAGTTTTCGTTTCTTGGTGGATAGGTTTTCAACGTGCTTTTTCTATGTGTATTGTAGTAAAATATGGCTCGTTGGATAGGCTCAGAGAATAACTGAACATATAAATCTGGTAGAACGTCGTATTCTAAAACTTTTTTTATTTTAAAGGTTACTTTATAACACAGGTGACTATTATGCAAACTGACAATCAGAAACAGAGACAGTACACTTTAAAATTCTTTCTTCAAATAAAACGACTTCATGTAGTATCTATAGTGCTACAGAGTGAAATTATAGTCAATTATATTCGTCCTATTTTTCTAATTATCTTTGCAATTTCTTCAATAAGTTGGACTTATACGCATTTTCCTTTAATGGGACATTAAAATCTCGGTAGATAGAGGGTTCAAAAAATCTTTGTTATAAAAATATGTTATGTACTTAAAATCTCAAATGTACATAGATTTCAAATATGTAACAAAAAAGCAATTTTGAAGAAACTTTTGTAAAAATGAATAAATGAATGAATAAAACTAAATAAATAAAGGAGCACTCAGAAGGTTAATGTAACTAAAATCATTTACTAATAACGATATAGTCTCAAATAATATTGTATATGGCTTTTATAATATAAAATTTTGCTGATTTTCGATAGAATAAAATAATTTTCCTAAAATATAAACTGGAAAATTTTTTATATATTTATTTAAGGCTATGTTTGTATATTTATGTAGGTCAAAAGTCAAAACGTGTTCGGTAGTTACCGAGGGAAAGAAAGAAAACTCAATTCGTGCTAAATTAGCAGTTACTGATCGAAAACGTACTCAGAGAGCATTCGTCGAGTACATGTGAAATTATTTTCACTGTCCAAGAGATCTTGTAATTTAAGAACTGCTTAAGGTATACAACATATTTAGGAGATTTTAAAATATATTACGTATTTTAGATATAGCCTAAAACTTTAAATCGACTTTAACAAGGATTGTTGTTTTCATATATCTTAACTTCTCTTTCGGAATAAATATGAATGTGGGATACAGAATCTGCAGAAATGGTGTGTTATTAAGTTGTTTTAATCTTTTATCGTCTTTTGATAATACTACATCAGGAAGTTCAAGCTTTATATTTCATTTATTTATTCATAAAAATAAACGATAAATATATGTCGGTAGTAAATACTCGTTAATTTGCTCTGTGTTATCTGCCCGTAAAAAAAATTACTGTCAACTATTTCGACCAATAAAAAATATGACTATGCTTTTTATAAAATTTTATTGTTATGATTATTTTTATAATAATATATTGTTACAATATCTTTTATCATAATTGTTATTATTATTTTACATCGTGCTGAAATTTTCCTATAAACTAGAAACCTAAATGTCATATATTCTGATATTTTTATTATGTGAAAATATTATCATTCCGCTTCAGTGAATTTTAATTCAAAACTGAATATTTTAAAACTGGAATTAAAGTCGCTGTAGCAGCAATAAAATGTGATTAAGACCATTTAGAATTAAAAAAGTGTTAGCTACTGATCTAAATACCAATATAATATTTATCTTATTTCATAATTACTTGTTCTGGACGTGCAAAAAAAAATCGTTTAGTTTCTCGCTTACTTCTTGTCATTAATTGCAGAAATACCTTTTCTGTTTTGCGATATATCTTCAGAAATCATTACGTGAAATTAACTGTCTTCTTACGGATAATTACTTAACAATTGTTTCTTTTTATCATTTACCATTACTAGTCAACCATACAATACTTAAATATCACATGAAAAATCTACTTCTGATTAAATTAGAAATATTGCGGACTTTTTAGTCTACTAACAAATGTAATAACTTCTAAATTACTGATAATGCTTTTTTTTTTTCTAATACTCCGTGAAGTACTACGATAGCAATAAATAAAATTATCATACAAGCTGAAAAAGCACCCTTTAGAAGAAAAGGCTGAATTAAATTTAACAAGAACAAAAAGTGAGTAGGCCAGGAGTCGTACCTGGATCCTTGAGACAATACGGCAATGCTCTGTTACAAACTTATCCTAACGAACACCGATTGGCCCTTATTCCTCAATTGGAGCATTGTTCTTAGGATCTAAGTTCGAATCCTGCTGAAGTACCCATTCAACTTTTCTCAAAGTTAGTTCAGGTTTTTATTTTAAAGTAAATTTTTCATATTTGGCCGAAGTTATAAACCCTAATTAGATGTAAAATATTCGTAAGGAGCCCTCGTGGTCGAGCTCACTTCGGCAAGTGTCTCTTGTCGTGATGGCTGAGGGCTCAATTCCGGAAAATTCAAATGTGAATGCTCTGAATCTATTACAGATAATCGGCTATTAAACTTTATGATGTTTATGTTTGTTTAGTTATGTATCAAATCAAATATCCTTATGAAAATATGCTGCATTTAAGAAAAATATATATTTATAAAATGGAAACCTAATTTATTTGCATTAACTTCTTAATTTCATAGTTTGATAAGCTTAAATTACAAGTAATTATTTATCTATTCAATACCTCAAGCACTTTTTAGTACATTTGTCTAAACGATAACTAGAGTTTATTAGAAATTAAAACTTTTGAAATTCGTTATATATATTCTTTTATATTAGTTAGTTTTCTTTTATATTAGTCAATAAATATTGCTTGCAATAAGAAGTTGAAAAAGCTGGATAATATAGCCTTTCCCAGTTTATAGTACGAAAATGTCATGAGTTGAACATATTGGGAATACATGTAGATCTGTTCAGTGTTTGCAATGATATCCTGATGTTCAAAAGTAATATGAATAACATTTTTGCGCATAAACATTCTAAATTACAGAAAAAAAATTGCAACAGTTGTTCGTATCATAATATCGGATTGAGCACAATCATTTATCGGTCGACTATATAGATATGCATTTTCGTTTAATATGCAGAATATTTTTAAGTAATATATAAAGTAAAACTTGCATTTACGCATACTCAAACAAGAAAAATTCACATATTCTTATTGATACTTTCGAGAAATTTGATATTGAAAATAAGTCTCTAACATCTGAGGGGTAACCTTGGCTGTTGTCAGAATATTGTTTTCTATTATAGAAAATCTTTCAGTTTAAATATGCTAGTACAGAGATGTACATGCTATAAATCTAAATGTGGTTGTACATGTCTAATTGTGAATGTAAGTGTAAGTATAAATACCTGTATATTTTAATAAACACATAATTTATACGTCTCATTAATATATTAAAACTAATGTAACATTTTAAAATGAGATAAAGAATACAAAAATTTAAAACTTTAAAAATACATTTTAATTAAAAACATTAAAATACACGACAGACGTTTCGGCTATAACACTAGCCCTCCTCAGTGTCAAACATACAAGCACAACATTTACAAAAAATCACAATACATCATAGCAAGATTAAATATTCAGGAGGAATAGCTTTAGCCTCGTTCAAGGCAGAATGTTGCATTTTAGTAAAAGCGCCCTCTAGAAAAATACGGGATTCATATACATTTACATTAGAACCTAAAATTCTAAAGTTTTCAAAATCAGGAACAGGATCACTATTGAGAGAATGGATTACGAGTTTCGATCTTAAATCTCCTGTTTTATATGAGCGCTTATGTTCCTTTAATCTAATTTTACCTGTTCTGCCAGTTTCACCAATATATGTAGAATCACAATTTTTACAAGGGATACTATAGATTACACCTAGACGTTTAAGAGGGGGGACAGCGGGTTTAAAGTTTGAGAGAAAGTTACTAATACGGAGTTGAGGTTTAAAGCTAGTAGAGATATTAACTGTTCTAAGCAATTTAGAGATATTTTCGGAAACACTTTTATAATAAGAGATAGTAGTACGATAAAAGGAATTTTTAACTTTAGGATAAACTGATTTATATGAAAAATAGAACTTTTCTTCATAAATTCTTTTAATAAAACGAGAAGGGTAACTATTATTTTTTAAATCAGAAAAAAATTTGGATAATTCAATATTTAATAATTCGGAATTACTACAATAATGCTTTGCACGATGTAAAAGAGTACGAATGACTATGAAGTTTATGCGATAAAGGATTAGCTGAATTGAAGTTAAGATATTGACCAGGGAAGGTGGGTTTTCTATAAACTGAAGTTGAAAAATGTAAAAAATCATTGACTGTTTTATGCATTATAAGGATGTCAAGAAAGGGTAGTTCATTATTAATTTCAGTTTCAAGGGTAAACTGGATAGCAGGACATAAAGAGTTAGCAAAATCTAAAATATCGTTAACATAAAGTTGCTTAGTAATTATAAAAATATCATCCACATACCTTTTCCATAAAAACTGATAAAGGTTGAACGACGAAACTTACACTTAAGACATCTCATGTCTACCGATAATTTTGCAAACATTTGGTAAAAAGTGGAAAGCCAGAAGTGAGACCATAAATCTGTAATCTCAAAAATGGTTCTAACGATTTTCTTAAAAGTTACTGCATGAACCCCTTCTAGATGTATTTTCGTTTGTATTAGTTGGTTAATTCTGGAAATAGATAGGTGTCCTCAATATATTGGTTAATTTAAGGTTTCGCAAGAGCGTTCCTTAAAATACGGTTCGAAATGTTTTCTTCAAACTCACCCTTATAACTCTCTTTTAGATGGGCTTTCGTGCGTAATTTTTGATTTCCTATGAATACCTGAGTTTGTCAAGTTTTAGATGTCCTTTATTATATATTACTTGGCATGTATTTCACATGATACTTTGTTTTTATAGAAAAACTAGCTGGCTTTGCCCGCTTTGCTAGACATTATACTTAAATGGGTTGTCAAAATGCCATATCTTTATTAATAAACAAGTTCTCGCTGTGATCGGTGGAGGCTTTTTTTTTCGCTCGCAACATGAGGAGACTGGATCCCCACTGCCTTCGGCAGAAACTTACCCACTTCTTACTTCCCCTTCCTGAGCAGGTAAGTTCGAAATTTTGAAAAATCCCACCAATGTACATAATGCGTAAACTTAATCAATATCCATACACCAAAAATCGTCATTCTAAGACAATTTAAAGCGAATTCAAACGGAAAAACATGTTTTCCTAAAATCCCGTTACAATAAGTGTCGGATACATACAAACAATTTACGCACCAAATTTCGTGACAACAGATTCCATAGATTTCCCAAGACAAATTTAACGCTAAGATGCGAGTTTCGGATTTGCTCCTGCTCCCCCCACCCCCCTCCTTCCTCCAAAACAAAAAAATCGAAAATCGCAGAAAAAAAGAAAAAAAAAAAAATGAAAATGTGTTTCTAGAATTATTCTAAAGAAGACACATGGCTGTTTTCAATAACTTTGTACCATTTTTATTAGAGTTCTATTAAAAAATCCGGAATTTCTGAAATTTCCTTCCGAAAAACGATTTTTCCACTCTCTCCTGTAAGAATCGAAAATTCCAAAATCGCAGATAATATATTATTTATACTCAAGTCTAGTCTCCTTATGTGCAATTTCTTCACCGTGAAGTAATTTGAGGCCGAGTTACGCTTACAAACGTTTTTTTTTTTCTTCCCGCCCCCCAGGGGGAAAGGGATATATTTCGATAAATCCCGTCAATTTAGAGGTCGGATACATATAACAATCCAAGCACCTAACTTTGTGACTGCAGCTCTCATAAATTTCCCAGGATAAATTTAGCGCTAAAAGGGGTGTCTCGAATTTGGTCTTCGTAACACATACCTACTCCACCACAGATGACAGATACAAAAATGAGAGATACAAACAAAAAAAAATCAGAGACGTGTTTTAGAAATAACCTCAAAACGACGCATGGCTGTTTTCAACATCTTTGATACATTTTTGGTAGAGTTTTACTCAAAAATCCGGAATTTGCTAAATTTCCCGCCAAAATCGATTTTTCTCCTCCCTCCCCTTAAAAATGGAAATTTCCTGAATCGTAGATAATTTTATTTGTATTCATGTGTAGTCTCCCCATGTGAAATTTTATTCACTGTGAAGTAATTTGGAGCCGAGCTGTGCTTACAAAAGGGATTATACCTTCTGTCTCCCCGAAGGGTTGAACGGGGGTAATTTTGATAAATCCCATTACTTTAGGTGTCGGATACATATGGACAAACCAAGCACCAATATTCGTGACCGCAGCTTCCATAGATTTCTCAGGATAAATTTAGCTCAAAGGGGTGTTTCGATTTTGCCCCCTCGTAACTCCCCCCCCCCCCAAAAAAAAAAAAAAAAAATTGCAAATCACAAAAACAAAAATGCGTTTTTATAAATATCCCAAGAAAGTCGCATAGCTTTTTTCAAAATCTTTGTGCCATTTTTAGTAGAGTTCTACTCAAATATCCGGAATTTGCGAAGTTTCCCTCCAAAAATTGATTTTCCGCATTCTTGCCTTTAAAAATCGAAAATTCCCAAATCGCAGATAGTATTTTATTTGTACCCATGTCTAGTCTCCCCATGTGCAATTTCTTAGCTGTGAAGTAATTTGGAGCCAAGTTATGCTTACAAACGCGTTTTTTCCTTTTGTCCCCCTCCCAATGGGGGAACGGAGGGGAATTTTGAAAATCTTGATAGACACAATTTTAAGTTGGGTAAAGATCTAAGTTTCTGCCACGCGCCGTTGAATTCCGGCCAGCCGTTCTCAAGTGATGCCCCGACAAAAATCGGGCGTCCGGAATTTGCGGAAATTCACGCCAAAAATCAGTTTTCCCCCCTCTCTCCCTTTAAAAATCGAAAACTCCAAAATCGCAGATAGCGTTTTATTTGTACTCAAGTCTAGTCTCCCCATGTGCAATTTCTTTACTGTGAAGGAATTTGGAGCCGAGTTATGCTTCAAACTTGTTTTTGACATTTGCACACCCAGGGGGGTAACGGAGGGGAATTTTAAAAATATTGATAGATATAATTTTAAGTTGGGTAAAGATTTAAGTTTCTGACACGCGCCGTTGAATTCCGTCTAGCCGTTCTCAAGTGATGCCCGGACAAAAATTGGGCGTACGGAATTTGCGAAATTTCCCGCCAAAAATCAATTTCCCCCCTCTCTCCGTTTAAAAATCGAAAATTCCAAAATCGCAGATAGAGTTTTATTTGTACTCAAGTCAAGTCTCCCCATGTGCAATTTCTTTACTGTGTTTAAATTTGGAGCCGAGTTATTCTTACAAACGTGTTTTTGACCTTTGCCCACCAGGCAGGAACGGAAGGGAATTTCGAAAATATTGATAGATATTATTTTAAATTGGGTAAAGATCTAATTTTCTGCCACGCGCCATTGAATTCCGTCCAGCCGTTCTCAAGTGATGTCCGGACAAACGCGTTTTTGTCCTTTGCCCTCCCGGAACGCGATGGAATTTCTGAAAAGTTGATAGATATAATTTTAAGTTGGATACAGTCCTAAATTGCTGCCAGGCGCCGTTGAATTCCGTCCAGCCGTTCTCAAGTGATGCCCGCACAAGTATATCGGACAGACATGCGGACACACAGACACACACACACACACAGGCAAAATTTTCTGAAGTCATTTTCGGCTTTCATGGTGTGTGGAACGTGAATATATCGCAAGATTTTTTAATTCTGAGAAATTTACAGACAAAAGTCTGATTTTATTAATATAGATTGATGGCATTCTCACTAGGAAGTCAGTTTTAGGTCTCGGAAATCAGTGTTTCATAAAAAGTTCTGCCGATTTTCTTTTAACTTGCGATATAAACTCTCTTTTATAAGCCTTTACCATAAATTTATTAGTTTGGTACTACAGGAAAATTGTTATGAGCCTCGTTGTTTAAATTATTTTCATGTATTTTGACCACACTATCTCCAAAAAGAGTATAAATAATACGTGCATTAGTGGGTAGTAGAAATCGTGTGTTTGTTACACGCCATTCTTTTTTCTTGAACATTTGTTTTTATAAAATAAAGGAAAAAGTTATTCTTCTAAATTTCGAC
Organism: Salticus scenicus; assembly: GCA_963930645.1. Lineage (NCBI taxonomy): Eukaryota > Metazoa > Arthropoda > Arachnida > Araneae > Salticidae > Salticus > Salticus scenicus. The sequence continues at coordinate 378,395,132 of OZ005649.1, read as the reverse complement.
TGTCAGCGACAGTTAATTGAATTGTTGTTGTGACTGTCGTTCTATGGTCAAATTTTTGCACATTGAGGCTCATTAGACCGGAACCTACTTTTTATAGTTCATTCCGAATCACTACGATCATCTATGCCTAAACCGGGATTTGAACAAGTCTTCTAAGAACTGAAGGCCAGAGCAATAACTATTTTTTAAAAAGACTCGAAATATATATAGGAATACCGTTTGCCCTTCTAGATGTCGTAACTTTTCTTGGAACATTATTTAACTCAGAAATGCTTACACCCGTAGTGTGTATAAACACTTTCCGATTACGAGATTTTATTGTTTAATTTCTTTGAAGATTTTTTTTTTCTTTCTGGTAAATGAGTAATACTTTATTTGTTAATTCCTATTTGAAGCGCCGTATGTAATTTCAAAAATATATGTGAAAAAAAACTGCCTGTTTATTAAGATTTTTATAATTAGCACAAGGGATTAATATTTTCTACATTGTTACTTCATTGATGTGCCTATGACAAAAGCTGATAAAAGTTGTACCTTATTGAAATTCTGTGACATAAATTCTGCAGAACGTGTATCATTAATATTCATTTTCATCGTCGAACAATGCTCCACACGGACCATATTTCAATTTTTTTTAATGACTAAAAGTGAATTAATGGGGGAAAATTTCAAACCTGATACCTTTTATTGCATGCAAGGCACATTGAAGAAGATATTTCTGAAATGAATTCAAATGAGGTGCATTGTATTTCTATTAATATGCTTTACAAATATATTTTATATGATCTCCTGGAAGTAAAATAGCGGAATTTTTTTCTTAAACGCAAATTTAAAAATTTAGATGGAAGTGCATTTAATTATAAAGATAATCGCTCATAATAAGAAGTGTAGTAAATAATGACGCCCTTTTGCTTGTCAGATTACAATAGGATCAAATCGATATTCTCATTTTTCTAATAAATATATTAAAATTTTCTCTTAGTTTTAAAATAAGCTTTAGCTGTAAATTAGCTGTAAATTTAAATTGTAGCTGGGTATTTTAGCTGTAAATTTAAAGATTAATCCGTTTATAATTAAAAAAAAAAAAAAAAAAAATCTGGAGTGACTCCACTCCACTTTCCGAACATTGAGTAACTAACAGTTTTGTAGATAAAGTAAAGAAAGAGGAGTTGTTAAACAAACAAAAGAGAGAAAACCATAATAGAGTGTTTGAGTATTTTTCTCCATCTATTACACGTTGTTTTATTTAACGCTACTGAACTTTGAGCCCATAGATCATAATGACAAAGAAATTTTCGTTGTGTCCCTGTAAAAACCTATAAATGTTAGATTCACCAAAATGCTTATAGTTAGTGCAACAGTGATTTATAATACTCATATAAATTTTCAGCTGAATTCAATAAGGCGTTTAGATGCTATAGTAATTTTAAAAATTTAGTCCCATAGGCCATAATGATAAAGAATTTTTCTTTGTGTCCCTGTAAAAAAACTGTAAGTGCTAGATTCACCAAAATCTATACAGTTAGTTCAACTGTGATCTATAACATGTGTACAATTTTTTTGCTCGGATTAATAAGGCGTTTAGACACTATCACATTTTTAAAAATTTGGCCCCATAGGCATAATGATAAAGAATTTTTCTTTGTGTCCCTGTAAAAAAACTATCAGTGCTAGATTCTCCAAAATCTATACAGATTGAGTATTTGTGATCTATAATATGTGTATAAAATTTTTGCTCAATTGAATAAGGCGTTTAGATGCTATCGCACTTTTAAGATTTTGCTCCCATAGGCCATAATGATAAAGAATTTTTCTTTGTGTCCCTGTAAAAAAACTATAAGTGCTAGATTCACCAAAATCTATAGGGTTCGTACTATGGTGACTTACAATATGCGTACCAACTTTCAGGTTAATCGAACGAAGCGTTTAGACGCTAGCGTGTTCACCCACAGACATACACACATACACACATACACACATACACACATACACACACACATACATACATACATCATCGTAAAAATAGTGAAAACGGACTCAGGGGACCTCAAAACGTATAGAAACATCAAAATCTCGAATTCGGATTTTTGACATGATTACAATACTTTCCTCACTATAGTGTTCGGAAAGTAAAAATTGGGTCCCATAGGCCATAATGATAAAGAATTTTTCTTTGTGTCCCTGTAAAAAAACTGTAAGTGCTAAATTCATCAAAATCTATACAGTTGGTGCCACTGTGACCTATAACATGTGCACAATTTTTTTGCTCAGATTAATGAGGCATTTAGACGCTATCACACTTTTAAAAATTTGTCCCCATAGGCCATAATGATAAAGAATTTTTCCTGGTGTCCCTGTAAAAAAGCTATAAGTGCTAGATTCACCAAAATCTATACGTACTATGGTGACTTACGTTCGTACTATGGTGACTTACAATATACGTAGCAACTTTCAGCTTATTCGAACAAAGCGTTTAGACGCTAGCGTGTTCACTCACACACATACAGACACACATACAGACACACACACATACATACATCATCGTAAAAATAGTGAAAACGGACTCAGGGGATCTTGAAACTTATAGAAACATCAAAATCACAAATTCAGATTTTTGACATGATTACAATACTTTCCTCACTATAGTGTTCGGAAAGTAAAAATATATGGTAAATAAGGACGAGTTTGTGCTTATCAAATCGATAGTCACACTTCTTCATATAAGTTTCTTAAATATATTGCTTAAACTTAATTTTAGAAATAAAAATAGTCATTTTTTCATATAAATTCGTTTATAATAAATATATAATAAATAATGGTGATTCTATCCCTTACCAAATTACATGGTTTTTTAAAGTACACTAATTGAAATTCATAATTACTTCTTATTTAAATATCTTATATTTTAAGATTATAAAGTATTATTTCTTCTTATTTTTAGCATCCCGTGTAGCACATGAAGGGTCCAGCGAACGTTTAGCGGAGCGGATGTATTATACAGGGCATTTCATAGAACACTGATACTGTTAAATTATGCAAATTTACAAATTATACATGCAAAATTATCAAATTTACTAAAGGCTAAATTGGTATAAAAATGAACATTTATAAAATTTTATGGTTCATGCATTTGAAAGGTATTAAGCAATGGTTTTGTACTGAAATTCAAAATATTGATTTTTAAGCTCTTTGAAATCTTAAATAAACTAGTGGATCTGCACATCAGGAGCCTCAATATCCTATTTGTATTACACATTATTCAAGAGATCATTTTTATTTATTCCTTATTATATAATATACTAGCAGGCTTTTCACGCTTCACTGGTCACTATATTTAAATGAAGAATAAAAAAAAAAAAAAATCTGGTGTGAAACAAAACAACCACATGACTTCAGTTACCCAGCATTGCATATTATGTGCACTTTTTGTAGAAAATGTAATCAGATGACACAAAATATAACTAACAAAGTAGACACCTAAAAATTTTCCTTTGTGAGAAATCTGATACACGTTTAACGGCATAAAAACAGATTTAAATAGCACCCCCTCGACGCCCCCGCTGTATCTCTTTCTATACCTATCTGTATATATATGCATTTATATGTATTTATAATAACTGACAGTCTGGTATTAAGTCCCTGTAATTCAAAAATATTTGTACCAAATTTCATGCAAAAAGATTACATAGCATATCGGAATTATTTTGTGTATCAAAATAATTCAGATTTGTAAATTAATTACAAATTCTATGCCCACACATTTCCACGGAAAAACATGCTTTTAAACTTCTAATAAAATTTCATTATATTTAAAGAGGTGTAACCATGTTAAAATACATATAATAGCAGGAGACTTGGCGTTGGAATATTAAAACAGGAAAAATTTTTGCAGTCTCCCTTCCTCCCCATGCGCGTTCATGTCACCCACCTAACCAAAAAATGACTGCTTTCTATACTTTTGTAAACCGTGCCCTTAATATTTGTTCAAATCCTATTTTATTGAACTCTGAAATTAAATACCTGAAAGCCATCGCAATTGACAGAGGTTATGACCCTTCCATTATAGACAAAGCTATCCAAAAATTACAACTCCCTCGTATTTCGTCTACTAAATCAGTCACATCTAATATCAGTATTGTTTTACCCTATTTTTCTAAAACCAGTCAAACCATAGCTAAAATTCTCAAACAATATGATTTTAAAATAATATTTTCGCTTTCCAATAAACTCACCTTTTCTCAGTTAAAAGATCCTATTGATATGCATAATTCTTAGGGCATTTATAGTATTTCCTGTCAGTGTGGTTTATCATATATTGGCCAAACTAAACACAGTCTTAAATTTCGTCTAAAAGGACATATGAATTACGTCCGCAAACAAGAAACCAATAAATCGGCTATTTCTAAACATTGCTGGAAGGAAAATCATAATTTTAAATTTAATTCAGCTAAAATAATTTGCAGACCTAAATCCATTCATGAACTCGATTACTTTGAAGCTTTTCATATTTATAAACATTTTAAAAACCTTGTAAATTGTGATTTCGCTGTTCCCTATTTGTCTGATTGTTGGAAATTTTACATTCAGTTCACATTTTCTTAATTTTTCTACTGTTTACACAGCTACACATTCCTTAATTCCTATTGGCCGCACTCCCCGCCTCTTCCGTAATCCTATTGGTTGAACTAAATCCGGTCCCTCTCCTATATATACGAACACTTCTCCAGATTCAGAATTCTTTTTGCACTGAAGACGGTACGCTTTAGGCTACCGAAACAGCTCTATGCACCTCAATAATTTTTCTTTGGCGTTTCTGACGTAGTAGTTTATTCCTGTTTTAATATGTTAAAATACACTTTTAAGAAATCTATAGACCATAATAGTACGAAATTCTTTTATGCATCCCGGAAAAGGAGCCACAGTATTTATATACACTAAAAAATAATGCACGTATTCAATTAATTATAACTTATTAATATTTCAACCTAATTTGACATCTTTTGTATGATTACAGTACGTCATCGGAATTCTTTTGTGTGGCCCCGTAAATAAATTTTTTAATCTATACATATCCTTTTTTAGAGTAAACATGCTTTTTAGCATCTTTATAATGTATGTTAATTTCATTATGTTCAATGCAGCATAAACGCATTAAAGTGCGCTTAAATAAAAATTTGTCCATAGGCTCTACTATCATGAAATTCTTTTGTGTGTCTCTGTGAACGAACCATAAACATTATATACACCAGTAAAAACTATTCAGTTTATTCTACGTTTTCATGAATAATTGTTCGAAATTTGACATAATTTGGATGATTACGTGATATTGTCAGAATACATTTGTAGGGTCCAGTACATTAATTAGAAAGTCTAAGAGCACATTTTTTCTGCAGAAAACATAACTTTAAGCATCTCAATAATGTACGCTAATTTCATTTTGTTGATTGCAAAGTAATGCCGTTAAAATGCGTTTAAACGAAATTCACCCCATATATGCCGTAATGATAAGAATTTTGTCGTGTCCCTGTACAGAATACATAAACAATATAGACATAAAAAACTATACAACTATTTCTATACCGAACCTGAACATACGTACCAATTTACAAGTCAGTTGGAGGGTTTTTGCGGCCGCTATCGCGGTACATACAAATTCTGCTTATAGGCCATAATGATAAGAAAATTTTTGGTGTGTACCTGTACACGAACTGCAAGTGGAATACACACCCAAAACTATAAAACTAGTTTAGTGTGGCTCATAAAGTAGTGTACCAAATTACAAGTCAATAGCGTGATTTTCTCGGCCGCTATCGCGTTACATAGGGTAGGTGCTCCAGTGGTTGACATGCTTCAATGATTGACATATTTCCTGAAATAATTAATAAATAAGGAAAATAATAATAAAAGCACATGTTTTACATATAATAATTTTAACATTGTATGTCAAACATTGATAATGACAATAACTGGTAAAATAAAAACTAGCAGTGTCAAACACTGGAGCATAGGCTGCTAAAAAATGAAAAAATTGGCAGTGTCAGTTACTGGAACATTGAGTGGGTGTAAAATATATTTCATAAAATAATAATTATTATTTTCAAATGCGTATATTTTAACATACATATATGTGATTCTGAAAGTCTTTCATCCCACATTACTAACTTAAGATTTCCAAAAATAGTTTCTGATGACTAAAACATTAAAAACATCAGAAATTGCTCTAAAAGTGTCAATCACTGGTGCACTTACCCTACAAGTTCTTCCTAAAGGCCGTAATGATAAGAAAAACTTTGGCGTGTCTCTGTACACGAACTACAAATGGAATACACACCCAAAACTATACAGCTAATTCCGTAGGGCTCATGAACATGTGTACCAAATTACAAATCAATAGCGGCCTGTATCGCGAGACAGACAAACAAACAGACACACAGACGGAACCCAAAATCTTTTTGAGTCTCCACAGGAAAGTCTCCACTGATGTTTTGGAAAATATGTCCTTAGAACTGCGCCATTCGTCTATGAAATGGTGAAAATTTATAACTTTAAATAAGGTAAACTGTGGTGATCAGATGTACACCCAGTTAGCGCATTCGTTAGAGCACTAGAAAATTAAGTCAAAGAGACAAGAACACAGAATCAAATCGTTATCTCTTCATTTTAGCATGTGTCGAAAATTATTCGCAGCCTCTTCCTCCAAAAAAGTAGTGTTAACATTTGGTCATAGTTAGAATGCCGTCAACATAGTTAGAACATATAGATAATTATTCAACGTTTCTTGCCTTGTTAAGTGAAATCGTTCGTTAAAAATTCTTCACCTATGTGGTAGTCAGAAAAAAAGAGTTGGATTTATGTTTAATTACTGTGCATTTCGTGGCCCTAGGTACTACTAGATAACTTTGTTACTAATGATGAGTAAAACTTTGTAAACAAATACTATAAACTTCAATTGTTTTTGTAATTTATGATGTTTGTTTAGAAAGTTTTTATTCATCATCCTTAAATACCAGTATTGCGATATCCATTCAATATCAGCCATAGATTTGATATATGTTGTCCTTGGCGATTTTTGTATTTGGTAATCAAAAACGTAATACGAAAATATACTTGTCAGATGTATATTCTCGTAATATATATGTTGTACCAAATATTGTCGCATATTATTGATTGCTCTCTTAATATACTTTATTAAAATAACCATGGTTTTTAAAAAGAATTCAATATGTTCGCCAGATAGCTTGGCGATCTCTATTTTATTTATTTATTGTCCTGCCAAAGATAACAGATATCATGTCTGTTCCCAATATCATGTTCCCTAAAAATAATACTTGTGGGGGTTAGTGAAGTGTTAAAGCCATTCCTTCCGCTGAAGATAGATATTTTAAGGCCGTGTTCACCAACTTCTTAACACTCGGATTAAACCTCGGATCAGCGGTAATCGCTCGATCATACGAAAATCGGTATTCTCCAACGAAAATTCGCAGTTCACTGGCTACTTTAACACTTCGTTTTTGATCCTCGAATATCGGAGGATTAACAGAGTTAATTCTCGGATCTTTTCGTAACGCATGCGGCTTCGTAAACAAGTAATAAACATGGCTGACGTTGACGATCTATTCTCACTAAATGATATTGAAAGCTTAGAACTATTGGAAACATTTGAAAGAAGAAAAAGGACGGTGCATCAAATTAGAGTAAATGATTTGGATTCTTTGGATAATGTGGCATTTCGATATCGCTATCGATTAAATAAAGATTCTGTAGAATTTCTAATACGAATGTTAGATAATAGGCTGTCATCTGCCACAGAAAAGAATAATGCATTAACTTCGGCAGAAAAAAAAATTAATAGTTTTACGATTCTCTTAATCATAGCAATCAAAATTTTAAATCGTAGCGTAAACAGTTGTCGTCTGCGTGATTATTCTTTTTAAAAATTTTCTAAAGTAAAATTGATTCTTAATCCGTGCGTAAACAAAAGCGAAGTAAACAGGAGTATCAGTGTTGCCAATTTGCTTTTTACCCTTTCTAACCTTCTAATCTGATTGTTTAGTTAATTGAAACCGAATGATGAATAAAGGCTATCTTTGTTCTTGGCCAATTAAAACGAAGCTTTTATTTCTCTTCCAGTTAATCCATGGATCACGTTATCGGCTGATGGTGAATACCGTAGGAATTTAATCCAGTGTTAGCTTTGATTCTCGGATTTGCTGATCCATGGTTTAATCCTCGATCAATGAAGTTTGGTGAATACGACCCTTAGTGGACTATACCCTAAGGATGAACGCTAGTCTATTGCAAATTGGACACTGTATAGCTCTAATGCGACGTTAAACCCACTCAACCTCTGTCTCAAGCATTCAATACATTTTACTACATGTTTGTTGTAAATTTTTAAAAATATTGATCTTAGATTTTTTTTTAATGTAAACTGAGTGTGCTCTATTTTCTTCTTAAAAAAGAAAAATAATAATAGTGCCTGGAAGGAATAAAAAATTAGGGAAATAACTGATTTTTTCGTGTAATTCTTCTTAATAATAAAAGTCCAAGTTTCTTGGAGGTAATGCTAGAAAATGATATTATAACTACAACAACATGTTGGAATATAGAAAGTAAATTTTTATAAATGGTTTACAAATGTGTATTTCAACTAAATAAAATTATGAAAGACGATAGTTTTCGTTGCTATGCATATTTTTAATGCCTTTGGGGAAGAGAGAGATGTAATAATAATAAATGTAATATTTAGAATTTAACTACATCACGAGAAATTAATAATGTAATAAAACCCGCTGTTATAAAATTTGAATTAAAAAATCATGACATCATTTTTTATTTCATGGAGATATTTGACTTTGAAACATATAAATATTATGATACAAAAGATGATGCCATTTAAAAAAAAATGTATCGGGTAAACCAATATACAGTCATTTGATCGGGAAAAATACGTATGTAAAAATCGAGCGCTAGGCAGGATCAAACCAACTAGTTAGTAAATATTTAATGTTCTTAATGTAAATTTCGCTATTTAGAAAATATGATAATAACAATATATTTCTATTAAACTCACTTTTGTATCATAAATCAGATGTTTTCATCTCATACAAACAAGATCTTATGCAGAAAAAAATATTTTAGTCTTATTACCAACTAAAAGAAAATTTTGATCACTCTTTATAATACAGCATACGATTCTACAAATTCTGCATCAACATGTGATTTTACAAATTCCGCATTTTTTATTTTTTATTTTTATTTTATTTTTTAAAGAGAAACTTTAGTTTTCCTTTTAAAGTAGTGCAATATTTTCAATACAAATGCCTCGAGTATAGTTTAAGACAATAAATAAAAATTTTGCGGTTTTCTGTTTCATCAATAAGTCTAAATTTCCTGTTATCTTTTTTTTTCAAGTGCCAATTTAATGATTTTGTTTCTATTTTACGCAAACGCTTGACCTTAAAAAATAGTTATTCTGTACTTAAACGTGATCTGTATTCCACCAATTAGAAATTTATATCAAATTTCAGTAGCCCAAGATTCGAATGACTTCAGAAAATTCTATTCCTGTCCATTCTCACCATTTAATCCGCGAATACATGTTCTAGAAATCTGTAAAATTAATGAGGGATTCTAATTTCCGCTATCTCCTACAATTTCTAAACATTAGAAACTTTTATCAGATAGTCTAAGATTTGTGCTAATTAAGAGGCGTCTTTTAACACGTGGACTTGTCGCCGATAATTACTTATTTATCACCTGTTGAATCAGTTCAGTCGATAATTTTCATATTTGATATAAGAGGGAATATGTTTATATTTTATGTTAATAGATGCATGGAATTAAGAGGATTTAACTGATTTGCGTAAGCTTAAATTCTGCAATAATTTGAAAGAATAACTTAAGTTCTGCTAAATTTTGTTTTGCATTTGAAATACAAGTTTGCGCCTTAGAACTTCTAAGTTAAAAATTCAAACTATTGTAGGAGCATAAAATATTTAAATGCTTCCTGGGCAGTAAAATGCCCTGAAATACTGGTGATGAATAAAAGTTTTTGAGTAAACACAATAAATTTCAAAAACACGCAAATATTGTTTCGGATCGTAATAATTATTAAACACGGCTCTTCAAGTATCAAATAAAAACACAAGCAGTAATGCAGCATGAAAGCGATAAAACACCAAATTTTTGTAAATGTTAAGATAAAATAAAATAAAAAAATTGTAGTTATTCAAAAATACTAGTGTGACAGGTACATTTTCGTTTTATTTTACCATTAGCTTTACACAAGCTTTATACGTTGCTGATTTCAGGCTTTATCGGTGTTTTTGCCTGGTGAAGTATCATTCTAATTATTTTAATTCAAAATAATTTTTTCTTGAATGCATGGTATTAGCTTAGAAATTTTGTATTCATTATGTATTCATATAGTTTTATTTGTTTATTTATTTTTTAATGTTATTTAATTCATGCACCCGAGTCACATTATCTGAAGATTTATTTTGCTTTAAACAACTTCGTATTTACCTTATATACCTCAGATCTTCAAAGAAAAAAATCAAAACATTCTAAAGAGATTTTCTGAAAATGGGATAGTCTTAAAAAAAAAAATACCTTATGTTTACTATCTACTATTATTTAGAAACGTGTTTACTTTAAGCAATCTACAATCTGCATTAAAGAAATCTTCACGTTAAAAAACACATTGTTGTCTTATATTACCTGTGAATGAGCCAATCTTGTTCTAACATTAAAAAAAAAAAAAAATGCATAATACTAGTCGTGAGGCATAAAAAATGTCAAATATTGATCGCTTCTTACAAATAGTAAATTAATTAAAAAAAAAAAAAAAATGTTATATTGAGTTTCAGATTTATATTGAGATTCTTGTATACTTATATATTTTGTTTTTAATTGGGGAAAAAAAGCCATTGTTTTTCCTTTTTTTTATATAAATGTCTCTTTTATGGTTCAGAAAAAAAAATTAGTGTTAAACATAGATAAAATAATGCAGTATAATGTAATTTAGTTGTATAAAAATAATGCTTCATAAATTATGTTTTTTTAATTTTTTATTTATTTATTTTCAAAATTATTTATTTTATTTTATTTTTTTGGTACATCACTGGGCTTCAAGCATATATCGTATTCCAAAACTAGAAATAGGGAAACGGTAATTTTCTTTCGTTTTCTTTCCTTTCTTCCCCCCCCCCCCTTTTTTTTACCCCGTAATAACATAGACCTTTTTTGTTTAATCGGCAATTTTGAGTTATTGCACAATTTACAGACCACTTAACCCTAAATAAATTTGGGTAACTTCCAACGTGAATTTATGCTAAATTTTTGCTTATCTTTTAAAAACAATTAAAGAATTTGCACGACAAATAACCAAAAAGCTTTCAGAATTTCCTTTATTAAATTTATCATTCTCTTGTATCTGTTCGACATTGCTCTCTTTCCATTTTCGACATTCTCTTCTTTTCATTGACATTTTCTTCTTTGTGTTTGACTTTTCTTTGATAAAAAAATCCCACTTTAACTTTCGGACATTGATCTACATGCTACATGCAATTTTTTTTTTTTTTTTCAATTTTTCCAGACTCATTTCCAAACAATAAGGTGATTTTAACTGCTTAATAATAAAAAAAGAGTAATAAAGAAAATAAAGAAACCTATCTGACAGGTTGTAAATATATGAGAAAATAAGTCTTTATTGGTAACTCTGTCCTCGCTGAGGAAACATTACTAATGGCAAACAGCTTGAATGAACTATTTCTGTAATAATTACTCTAATTATTAGCATATAGTCCGCAATACAAATAAGTAGATTTAACACAAGTAATTTTATTTAATAAAATATAACGTTTAAACTATACTAACGTTAAATCATCAAAACATTACGTTTTAAATAATAAAATTTTGTTATGAAGCGATTTATCTGATTTGTAGACTATACCCCAATGGTATTTATAAATGAAATTATGAAGACTACTCTAAAATTTAAATGATTCTGATTGAAAAGTAGTCCGATTTATTTGGAAAAAAAAAAAAAAAAAAGAGAGAGAGAGAGAGAGAGAGGCAAATACTTGTTTTGACAAATAAATATGGTTTGTTGATAATAAATTAAAATTGGATAAAATTATTTTTCTACATATATTTGCATTTTCTTTCTTTCTTCCTTTTTTTTTTTTTTTTTTTTTTTTTTTTTTTTTACTTGTTTATACATAAAGGATGTTTTAATTATATAGTGTAACAAGTTATGAACAAGCTTATTTTATCTACAAAATTCATCGACTATTTCTGTACTGATAAGTATAAAGGATTTAAGTCCAAAAATGTCGATTTTGAGTTAAGTACATTGTCAGACTCAGAAAAAATTCTCTATTGATTGGTATAAAGGATTTGGGTCTATGTCATTTAGTCTCTGATAAAATCCATTAGTAAAAAAAGATCCAAGTCAGAAATTTAGCATTCATTTATGGTATAAAATATTTAATTCATTTTTTTCCCGTTATTAAATGAAGGTTGACAATCATTGAATGGTATAAAGGGTATAAGTCAACGAAATCCCTTTTTCCTAATCGATTCTTCTGATTAGGTTTTAATTAGTGTAACTTTATTTTTCGTCTCCTGAAAAATCAAGAATATGGACTTAAATCCTTTATACTTATCAGTACAGATTTATAGTCTGGAATGACCGAACTATATCGAACTTAAAATCAGCAAATCTTTTCATTTAAATTTTGCTATCGGCATTTTATTTTTATTTATTTATTTATTCTTTTTTTATGTAATGTTTGTTTTTACATCATCTGTATACAGAAAATTCTTCATCGATTTCTAAATCTTTAACAAGATAAAACAAACCAAAATCTTATAGCTGTATTAACAGTTTAGCGTAAGAAATCTAGTTATATCTCACGACCTATAATAAGGGTGAGGGGGGGGGGAGCTAAAATCTGAAATAAAATTAAGTGCATTAAGGAAATATCGGAATGTTTCTTTTAATGTAGGTCTGACATAATTAGATTTGTTAGAAACATTTGTTTGGGTTGACAGCAAAAGTAAAGCACTTCTTGAAAGCCTGTGGGATATAATTCAGCAATTTTTACAGCTTTTATGAATGAAGAAAATAATTTTTTACCTAAATGTCTATCAATTTCTCGGCAAGTAGAACTGCTAGATAGATATCAGAAAATATTGAACTGTTATAAGGAATATTATATGCTTGTTATTTACTAATATTTACATGTATTGTATAAATTGTGAAAAGTAAAAAAATAATAAAAAAATTAATGTATAAAAATAATATGGTAAAAGTATAAAAATAAAATGGTAAAAGTTACTTATGGTTGTAAAAGTATTATTTTTCGGTTCAAATTTTCGAAGTTGAGTTCTTATTATAATTACACGATTTGAGGTAAACTGAATCCGATGATCAGTTTTTTTTTTTTTTTCGTGTGTGTGTGTGTGTGTGTCACCAGTATAATTCAAAATAAATACCAACATGAAAGCAAAACTTGGTATTCTAAATCTGTATTATACAGTGGATTTTGCTTGAATTTCGTTGAAACCGAACAAATGGTTCATGTACGGAGGCATGCAAAATAAAAAAATATGCACTGTTAAAAATAGCAGTTCAGCGTTTCAACCAATATCAAAGTAATAGTAGGTTCTAGCCATCGCAAAACTTTCTTCTATATCGTTCTATATAAAAATGCTACTTACAGTTGAACATGCACAAAAGTTTAATATAGTTTCTCAGAATAAAGATTTTGCGTATAGAGTTTGTTGCAATTTTAATCAACACATTCTGTAGATGTAACCATGTAAAAAGTCATACAACGAGAGTATTAACAGCGCAACTTTTCGGCCGATTTACTCCCAAACTAAATCAGCATTTGTTTCAATAATGTTAATCTCAAATATCAAGTTTCGTGCATTTTTATGCGGTAGAAATTGAGTTTTAAACTTCCTATTCACGGATAAATTGTACCACAGCATCGCCTTCTATCGACCCATGTGCACCAAAATTGAATCAGCATAGCTTTTCATAATGTCTTTCTCCTATACCAAGTTTTATGCACTTATATACAATAGAATTTTAACATCTTGTAAGGTAGGAAGCAGTTTCGCAAAGTAAGAGTTGCGAAATTGTCTTTAAGGTTTTACTCTGCCTACTAAAGCACTCTAGTAAGGAGTTGCGAATTCAAAAAAGGAGGATTATCATATTTTACGTGATTTGCTAAATAAGTGAGTTTAAGTGTAAGCGCGTATAAAGCAAGATTAAATGAAAAGATGCAAATTAGTTAGCGTATAAAAGGAACAAGGGTATCGTGCTCGGGTTATAGTAGGTGTGAAGTAGGTGGTGAAGGAGCTTGTATCTGAAGTATATTTTGGCCACGAGTGAGTCTGGAATAAATTCGCTAGTTTGCGAGATAACCAAGCTAATCGTCAGTTTAAATCATATATGGGTAGTATAATATCGTTTATTGTTTTATAGTAAGATTGTTGAGCCACCTATTTTTATTAGCTAATGAAAGGATCTAGTATTTATAATTATACGAAGAAGTTAGAGTATTTTATGTGTTTTCAAAAGTCGTTTAGTGAAGTAATCCCATGCTCCCTTAATTGAAATGTAATTAAATATATTATTCAATTTTATATTTGTCTCTGAAATTTTTTTACACTCACAACCTCATCGAATATGAAGCAGGCAGGGCAGCCTACTTCTTTACAATCTGTTGCACAAAACATAATTGAAATAGCGTACACATTTTATATGTACAGAGATATATTCAGTAACAGGTTCAGAAGGCATCACTTGAATTGCAACTTTTGTTATAATTCGAACTTATTATTTTAGTGATACTAAAAACTAAATACTCTAGTGAAATAACATAACAAAGTTTTAATAATAAGACAAAATAGTACATAACCATTCTGTTTAACCTCCTGTTCATACAGGACAATCATAAAAACATGCATCACATATATATGTGATTCCTGGCATGTGTAAAAATTACAGAGAAGTTCAAGAGAACGGCTTCTCTCTACACAGTGCATAATCCAAGTCTCTAGATTTTTTTCTGATTTTTCCAGTCCTCCAAAATTTTGACAAGATGCAAAGGGGGGGGGGGACGATTTTCCCACAAGATGACAACAAATCAGAAAGTTTTTGGGTCGCGTGAGATACATAAGTTTACACCTAGTTTAATAGTTTATTGGTGTTTGCTAGGCGTCAAAATGTCTGGGTACAACCTTCGCCTGGGAGCGCAAGACGGCATTATCAAAGTCGAGCGTGAAATTGCTGTGACTTTGCATCTGAGAGTATGAAAGAATGCACGGAATGTCCGTTTTCATGATTTCGCAGACAGAGAGGCACCTCGGACCTTACACTGGCAGTCAAGTACAAAAGAAGAAAACCTTGACGATATCACAGTACAAAAACATACTTCAGGTGAAATGCAATATTAAAAGTATTTACTGTGTGTTTTCTGTGAGACACAAAAAAATTCCGATTTTATAGAGGCTATATCTGCAAAGATGTGAATATAAAGTTGTTTAAGGAAATTTTTTACTGTTATGAATTTAAGTACATTATTTTGTGCGTATACAATTTATGAACAATACACAGGGCTACGTAAAATTAGTCGAATACGTTTGTAAGAGTGATGTGAGGGAAAATTCTCTGAATAAATTGAATTTTTTTTTTTTTTTTTTTTTTTTTTTTTTAATTTTAGGAGATAAGTTGACGATGAAAATTTTTTAAATCAATGCAATTAAAAATATACAAATAGTTATTATAGTAAAGTGTATGAAGCTATATAATACTTATAAAAGAATATCATTCTGTCGTTCCTCAAACGTTATTCAAAAGCTTTTATAAAATTTAAAATTTATTTTTCTTGGGTTTCAAATTTTCAGGAATACCCACACTTTTTATAATACTCCTCAAAAATTTGTTTCATTTAATCCTCTTAAAAATTTGCGTAAATGTAAACCAGCGTATTTGTCACAAAACTGGGAATAGATTTTGAAATCAATAAATTATCTTTATTGCACAAAAATTCAAATTAAGTCGCATGATAAAAAAACCTTGAAAATTTCAAATTTTACATTTATGCTATAACTGAAATATAAAAAGTTAAATGCACAAATATATCCAGTTGCATGAAAAAAAAATAATAAATAAAGCGCTTATTAAAAGAAATTGGATACTTAAAATAATTTAAAATCCGCATAGAAAATTTTGTAATTGGCCATTTATTTGTATTATTTTCCCCATAAATGAAGCTTTTCCATTTCTAAAATTGCCTTTTATCCTTTAAAATCCAACACATGTATAAAAAAGATAGATTTCAGTTCATTACCTGATTTGAGTAGTGATAGAATAAAAACCAAAAATAATTAAATTAAACTTTCCTTGTTCCTTTAATAATTCCCTTAATAATTAATAATAACTTTAGTTGTTTTATACATATACGTAAATTTTACAAACAACGAGGAGGAGAGGGGGTGTTAAGCTCCATGACACATTAATATATGCCACATAAAATTGTTTCTTAAATAATTTTCAATTGTTTTTAAGATAATTTGGAAATAAGTAATACGTTCAAATAGAGTCCCGCTTACGTTATTTTTTTAAACTGCAATTATATGCAATTATATGCAGAAATGTAAGGTAAGAGAAAGCAGTGCAAGTTCTACGCCAGAACGATAATGATTCATATTTGGAATCTCTGTTTTAGTGCAACAGTAATATCTATCATTTATAGAAACATAACATGAAACGTATATCAATAATTCAGGATTGTCGAATATCTATATATCCAATTGGTTACCTATATATCCAATATCTACTAAAACTATTCGACTCTATCCGAGGATTACTTCTTCTCACATTTCTATATTAAGAATGAGAATTGATTAAAATAGTTGGCAAATAACTTCAAATGATCCTGTTCAACATACTACTACTTTTATATTTTAAACTTGTATAATTTACGTCACTGTTAAAAATTTCAACAGAAAAACTACTGAAAATCCTTTAAGTCTTATGTATAATAACAGAGTAAAGTAAATAGAGATATTAATACTTCCATTTTATTTACGCATTTTATAGGCTAATATTATCTGAATTGATTAAGATAATATTAAAAAAAAATTTCTGAATTAGATATGTTCATTTTTTTAATTGTTAATGAGAAAATCATCTGGTATGCAGATGAATTCTGAAATTGTTGGTGAAAATTGGAAAAACTGAAGTGGAAAATTCGAATCTAGAAGTAGAACCGTAAGCAAGTATCTAAAAAATGGCTCTAATTATTCCTTCAAAGTTTCTATATAAATATCCTGTTAAGAGTTCTTTCGTATATATTAGGTGATTAGTTCAGGAAAATCGATAGACGTCCAGCATAAGTGCGTCAATTTCAGACCTCGCAAATGCGTATTTTTTTTCAAACCCACTACATTAACGCCCTTTTAGGTATCACTTCGTATGAAATTGTTGTTTTCCAGGAAACAATCGAGTTTGTCAAAATTTGGTGAAAGTCGGTATCTCAAAAACAGCTCTAACGATTTTCTTGATGTATATATATTTTTTTTTGTAACTTGATATGTAAACTGTTTTATATGTCTGTACACATGCATCAGTTAAAGGAAAACTGTTAAGAGTTTAATATGTTAGGTCAGTTTTATGCCTTCTAACCGCATTATCTCGAAGCAGTGCATATAATATGTGTAATAGGGGGTAATAGAAATAGTATGGCTGTTACACATCAGATTTTTTGGAAAAGTTTGCTAAGAAATCTTTCCCGGAGTACTTAAAAGATGGCACTGACGACTCTATAAAGGCATTAAAAAAAAAAAAAAATAGTTTGATCAAAATATCTGTATTATAAGATATTTCATTAACGATTTATTACTTTACGACATTTTCATTTTTTTTTATTTTTATGTATATGTGAATATACATTAATGAAATTAATTTCCTCATTTCCAATTTCCACGAATAGCATCTAAAACAAAACCCCGTAAAGTTAGAAAGTATTTCTTTCTACTTCATTCCATGTGGCTCACTGCCCAGTCGGAAGAGCGCCGGCCTCGTAATCGGAAGATTGCGGGCTCGGTACTCGAGCCGGCCAAAGATCGTCGTGTACACTAATGGTGGCTGGTGCACGTAAAATCTGTCGTGGTCGCAATGTCCTCCATGTTTCCATAAAAAATTATACTTCTGGGGGTCACCGAAGCGGGAGAGCCATCCCTTTCGAGGAGGATCAAAATTGTGATGGCATGTCTTCGGACCACCTTTAGGGGTGTGTCCCAGACCGTCGCCAATTGCCAATCTGTGCAGCACTAGTGCGACGTAAAACCCAACCATCCATCCATCCTTCCATGTGGCTCACTGAAATGTTGATGACACTTTTATAGCAGATTGATAGCAATAACCTTTCTGGTTCTAAAATCAAACATGTTACTAGGTGATTAAGTGTAAAAACTTGAGATAATGTGGGCTTTTTGAATGTATTACTTAAAATGCTATAGAGCTATTTACAATGAAGTGTCTTAATAAGTTATAATATAGCTAAAACATTACTAAATCTCACATATTGATTTAGAAATATAATTGACAAATTCAGATATACTTATTTTTGATGTGTATGGTAAAACTAACTGTAATTAACATATTTTAGAACACACTGCATAAGCATAACTTGCAGTCTTCTACAAATTTTTAAAAAGTAATTTACATTAAATAAAAAACTAATTTGAGTTTTTTTAAATAGCTTTAGAAGTAGAAAAGCATACCAAAATTATAGATACCTTTCTCTTAGAAATTCAGAAATGTTTATGGATTTCCATATATACATATATATATATATATGTATGTATACATATACATATGTATATATGTATATATGTATATGTACATATATATATGTATACATATATATATGTACATATATATGTATATATGTATATATATATATATATATATATATATATATATATATATCCCAATGTTTTATTGATATCATTGCGACATGTTCATCATGTGTAATACAGATAAATTGTAATAAAATCTATTACTTTTATTTTGAATTCATAACTCAACATTTCAACACATATTTTGACGTATTCCAGTAAAAATAAGAATGATAAAAAGTAACATCAAAGATCACATTTAGTAGGAAAAAAAAAGTTGTTTTCTTTTGTGGACACTTTGTAGTTCTCTGCATTTGGTCTACAAAGTGCGTCCAAATTAGATAGGGAGGTTTGTCAACATAGAAATGGGCATTCCATTAGTGGAATTCTCTTCCCACGGTCTTGATGGGTATGCTGTCTCCCAGAATTCATTATTAACTATTTTTGAGTTGTTTTCAGTGTTTTTCCAGAAATATCTTTCAGGATTTTTTTTTCTGAAGTATATAGGTCTTACAGATTTTATAGAAAGTTGTAACAAAATTAGAGTTGTCTAATACCTGTTCTTAATTTGTTCTTAAATTAAAAAAGAAGATATTTGTAAAAGAAAGAGAAAAAATACATTCGTTAAATGAACCATGTAGTGAAAATATACTATCCATTTTGTTTTAATACACATTTTTTTTTTTTTTTTTTCATTTAGATTCTGTACTTGTTGAAAAAAAACTGTTATGTTTCTGATAAAATATCTAAATGGATATAGAAATATGGACAAAATATAGTGGATTTTAATAGCGTATCAATATTCATTACTCGTTAAACCGCGTATTTTTTTTTACTTTTAACTAACTTGCGTAATCATCATTTTGTAATTTAAAGGAAATAGTAGAAATAATAAAATAGAGTAAATGTTTGAACGGCAGAAATTCAGAATCACAATTTAATTTTCCTCAAAGTATTTTTTTAAGTAAAATGTTTAGTTTAAAATAAATATCACATGTGCCTGTAATGTCTCTTATGAAATATTATTTAACATATTTTTCATGTCTAATATTTTAAACAGAAATACAAGTTTATACCGTGTGAATATATATTTACCGTCTCCTTCGACTGTAAAATGAAAATCAAGTTCTCCAGCTGCATAGCATTATATACATTAAATTATTCGTAATTCAAAGAACATATGTAAAATATTTTCTTATAAAAAGTTCTACAATCTATTGTTCCCATTTCTATCTTCATTTACTGTTATAAAAACATTTAAAGTTTACTTTTAGAATTTATTTTTAAAATGTATCATTAAATGCTGCCAACGAAAGCTATTCCGAAATAAAAAGAAAACTCTGAAAATCGTTAAATGATTAATGACATAATTATTTTTAATTCATTTTTTCAAAAGTTTTTTATTTATATATTTATGATAAATTTAAGAAATTAAATTTTTTGAAATCCTAAATTTTCGCTACAGCTCATATTAAATGTTTCAGTCTCTTGAATATATTATTTTTGTAATCGTTCCTTTCACTATACTTCTTTTAATTGATATAATCTAGCAGAATATTTCTAAAAATTTTAAATGAAGTGGATTAAATGATCATCTGATAATGGCAGACTAAATCGCATGTAAGTTATATGATTTCAGAAAACTGTGTTCTTAAAATGTACAATTTCAATCTTTAGTATTAAAAGGACCTATTACATTATTTATGTAATTAGATTAATCGTTGTAAGTGTTGAGTTTTATTTATAATCGATATATTTCTAATTGTGACACAAACAGCAATAGATTTTCATCATTATATAGTCTTATAACGTAAGTGTACCAACTGCGACATTCATTTTGTGGGCATTTAATTCCCGTTGTTAGGGTTACCCGGAACGAAACTTCATGAGTCGTTGACATATTTGTTCAAAAATACATCTGGTGTGATACTCACACGACTTTCTCTTGCCCTAAAATTTGATGCTATAAATACAGATTGCGGATTAATGGGTAAGATTACGAGTACTGTTATGCAAATCTATCTTAAATACAATTCAAATTACACTTAGGAATAGATTTATTTGACAAATAAACTGTGTGTGTTCCTCCTTTAATATTATACCTAGATTTAAATAGAATTCAAATCTGTTATTAAATTTAAAAGTTCATTTAAAATTTTTCAGAAAACTTTCACACGCATCTTTTCTTGAATCTTATAAATCTTCATCAAACTTTTCAAGTAATAAACTTACAATAACTTCAAAATCTAATATTTGGGAGAAAAAAAAAAAAAGACACAAAGATCAAACGTTAAAAATTTGATTTCGGTATTCAGGAAACCTTAATACGTGTAAATATAAAAAATAAAGCGATGAATATTTGGCTTTAAAAAAATATTTTAACGTACGTAAAATGTTTACCGTATGGGTATGAAAAATTAATTTCAATTTCTGAGCAATTTTTTTTGGACATGGAAAAATAGTATAGTAAAGCACTTCTACTAATTACATTAAAAAAATAATAATAATATTTTCGCTTAATTATTGAAAGCACTACATATCGTCTAAAAATTATGTACACACAACATGGTGTACAGAAATTTTAATCCTATATTAATAACACACAACCCAAATTAAAATACACTTCCATCAATTTCCAAGTATTGTCCTACTTTTTTCAATTTATATTACAGTTTTTTCTGTAGCCCTGTAAGCGAAATGGTGAATGAATGCCGAATTTGAACTTCCTGCTGCTATTTGTTCTTAAGGTATATGCTGATAACACGCACACACACACCAACCGTTATAAACATGTTTTTCGGATTCAGGGGACATCAAAACTTGTAAATATAATAAAAACTTAATTGCAAAATTTAACCCAAAAACTATACTTTCTCTAGCATATATATTGGCAAGAGAGAGTCTAAAGCTTGAACTGATTGTTTTAATCTAAATGTCTAAGTTCTTTTAAAAAAAAAAAAAAAAAAAAAAAAAAAAAAAAAAAATCCTAATTTAGCAGAGTTACCTCAATATAAAAAAAATCTGGAGTGACTCCACTCGACTTTTCGAACATTGAGTAATTAACGGTTTTGTAGATAAAGTAAAGTAAGAGGAGTTGTTAAAAAAACAAAAGAGAAAATTATAATAAGGTGTTTGGGTATTTTTCTTTATATAGTACACGATGTTTAATTTAACGCTATTTTACCGAACACGTAGATCATATTGATAAAGAATAATTCATTGTGTCCCTGTAAAAACCTACAAATGCTAGATTAACCAAAATGCTTATAGTTAGTGCAACAGTGAATCAATATTTATATAAATTTTCAGCTCCATTGGATGAGGCATTTAGACGCTATCGCACTTTAAAGTTTGAGCCCATACGCCACAATTAAAAAGAACCATAAGTGCTAGATTCTCTAAAGCTCATAAAGTTCGCGTGACGGTGACGTATAACATGTATATAAATTTTCAGTTAATTTGAATAAGTAGTTTAGTCGCTGTCACACTTTAATTAATTTAAGCCTATAGGTCTTAATTGTGAACAATTTTTAATTGTGTCCCTGTAAAACTCGTTAAGTGCTAGAGCCACCGAAATCCAGACAGTTTGTGCGATGGTGACCTATAACTCGTATATAAATTTTCCACTCAAACGGATAAGGCATTTAGATGCTATCGCACTTTAAATAATTTCACCCCATAGGCCATAATGAAAGATAATTATTTGTTGCGTCCCTGTAAAAAAAAAATAGAAGTGCTAGATTCACCACAACCTATATAGATCATGTAGCTGTGACCTATAATATGTGTGTAATTTTTTGTGTTCAACTGAATAAGGCGTTTAGACGCTATCGCACTTTTTAAAATTTGGTCCTATGGGCCATACTGATAAGGAATTTTTCTTTGTGTCCCTGTAAAGAAACTATAAGTGCTAGATTCACCAAACTGTATTCAGTTCATGCAACTATTACCTATAATATGTGTATAAATTATTTTGCCAGTTTAATAAGGCGTTTTGACGCTATCGCACTTTTTAAAATTTGGCCCCATAAGCCATAATGATAAAGAATTTTTATTTGTGTCCCTGTAAAAAAACTATAAGTGATAAGGATTTATACAGATTGAGCAACTGTGACCTATAATATGTGTATAAATTTTTTGCTCAATTGAATAAGGCTTTTAGATGCTATCGCACTTTTAAGATTTTGGTCCCATTGACCATAATGATAAAGAATTTTTCTCTGTGTCCCTGTAAAAAAACTATAAGTGCCATATTCACCAAAATTAATAGGGTTTGTGCTATGGTGACTTGCAACATGCGTACCAACTTACAGCTTATTCGAACAAAACGTTTAGACGATAGCGTGTTCACACACACACACATACACGTACATACATCATCGTAAAAATAGTGAATAAGGACTCAGAAGACCTCAAAACGTATAGAAACACTAAAATCTCGAATTCGGATTTTTTACATGATTATAATACTTTCCTTACATACGTATGTTCGGAAAGTAAAAACGGTTCATGTTATGACTGTATATCAACATAATCGTTTCATTATTTGTGTATTAAATTTAAAGGTTAATATTATATTCAGATAATTTGAAAAAGCAATGAATAAAATAAATTTCCAAGTTTGTGGAAACTTTTATAAACTTTAATGATAAAATTAACACTATTTTATTCATTAAAAAAAAAATCGCGAGATTCTTAAAAGATTTAAAACAAAATTAAAAAACTGAAACCAAGTTTTAAAGACTGCTTTAAAATTTATTTCAAATACTATGTTTATTAAAGAACATATTTGTATTTTCTAAAATGTGAGTAATAATTAAAAAAAAATTATTAAAATTAGGTTATTTATTATTAAAATTTAATTTTGAATCGAACCTGTGTAAATATCTATTATATAATAACTTATCCACAGTAAGCTCCGATAATTTAAATAAACGTTAATTTCGGCTTCAAGTTTCTATTGGAGTTGATTTACTTAACGTATTTGGATATTATGAATATTTTCAAATTCAGTAGGTTTTCTATAGAAATTTACTGCTTTTAAATTTTAAATTAGGTATTAATTATTATTATTATTATTATTATTATTTAAGAAAAATTCAAAATCATAATCATTACAGATGATTTCCACTCAGTTATTATGCCAGTATACGAATTAATATGTACGAATTTATATCCGAATATTTGTAAAACATATCATACCACCTATTACCTTTTATTTTGAGTTGTACTGAAATTAATTTAAGTACAAGCATCTATTTCAGAAACATAATCGAAGAAAAAGTTAATAGTATTTTGTAAGAAAAAATCTATTAAACACACAGTTTATATATATGTTACGGTTAAAGCGATAAATCCAGTCACTATTAATAATAGCTGGCGATTATTAATAATAACCGCCTGCTTTGGTTAATGTGATTAATTAATGGACATTAATCGCTATATCCGGTTATTATTATTGATTTTCAATGAGATTTTTTTCAATGTGGTCAATTAGTCATAACTTAGTTATGAAAATATCTAGCTAAAAACGTTGAAAATTATTACACTGAACAAATTTCTTTGGTAATTATTAATAATAACCGGTCAATAAGATAATTTTTCATAAATTATTCACTTTAACTGGGCTTATTTGGTTATTGGTAATAATCGCCGGTTATTATTTTAATTGCCAATTAATCATAGTGACCGCAGCTGTATATATATATATATATATATATATATATATATATATATATATTAGGGTGTCCCTTAAATAAAGAGGGAATTTTTTTTTTTTTTTTTTTTTTTATGTTTTTTTCCCTTGAAATCCGATACGTATACCCTATAATTTTTGTCTATTTGACGATGAACACTTTTTAGAAAAATCTCTCTCGGATTGGTAGAAAATAGATACATTTTATTTTTAAAGTATGCAATCCCGAATTGACGGGAAAACTCTAATATCTTATTAGGATTTTCCTGTTAATTCTGCACACGTGTTAACGTTATCCCAGACAGGTGATATTTTGCTAAAAAGTGTTTGGGGTCAAATAAGGAAAAAAAAAAAAAAAAAAAAAAGCAGTCTTTGGAGACTTACGATAGAACTGAAAACTAAGTAACGTGAATTGTATCGTCGAGCTATTAGATTATTATTTTCGAATTATTTTTGGTTTGTAAAGAAGTGTTTATGATCTGTATTATATGATTCGGCACAATATTTGTAGCTACCCAAATTAAATGAACTAAGCCTTATATTAGGTAAAAATATTGTAATATGACTAAAATAATTTTCTTTTTTTTATTATTTATTTGAAAATTTATATTGAAAGCAAAAAGAAGACTATAAGTCTGTATAAAAACACATGCTTGTACTGTACTTTGTGAACTATGTATATACTGTGGGAAAAGTACACACATACATAGAGTATAGAACTAGAAAGATCCAGCCAGTAGCCAGTATACTACTCGTATTTGTATATATTTTATACACACACACACACACACACACACACATATATATATATATATATATATATATATATATATATATATATATGTATATGAGGCATGTAGAGAGATATACTCTTTGTATACTAATAACGCACGTATACTAACGCACGTATATATGTAGATGTGCACGTATATACGTGCACGTATACACATATGTGTGTACAAAGAGAGATATACTCTTTGTATACTAATAACGCACGTATACTAACGCACGTATATATGTATATTTTCACGTATATACGTGCACGTATACACACACACACACATATATATATATATATATGTATATGAGGCATGCCGCGCCGTGCGCTACATATATGGATATATATGATGCGTGTGTGTGTGTTAAATTTATTTAGAAAATTGCAGTTTTTCAAAAGATGCATACTTAAAAAAAAAAAGTATCTATTTCTTACCAATTTACTTTTAAACTCGTTTAAATATATTTTGAAAAGCTACTTAAGAAAATATATTATCTAAAATCAATTAATTTAAAACTAAATAGCTTACAGGATTAATTTGTTCAATAAAAGTTGCAAAGAAACAACTTTTTATACGGTTTTTGCATAACAAATGCAAATACGTCAAAGGAAATTCTCTCAAAATGAATGTTTTTATTGTCTTTTTAAAATACTTTAAGCGAAATAAAATATGCATGAAAAAAACATTAAACATTTTAAAAATTATTATTATAAAATAAATCATCCGTTATGTATTTTGAAATTGAAAAAGTTAATTGCTGATCATTTTTTATTCATAGAAAAAGATGTATAAGCACATTTAAATTGTTAATTTTAGTAATTATAGTAGAACAGTGTAATATTTTATAATATTAAAAAGTCACTTGTAAAATTTCGCAAGTTATTTTATTTATTTTTTCATATTGGAATATACTTTCGCGTTTAAAATTAAATTATCTTTGTATCAAGTTTAACAGATTTTTTTTCTCTCTCTCTCTCTTTCAGTCAAATGAAATGACGTTCGTGTTTACTTGAAGGTGCTTTTAGCATAATTAAATTAATGTTAGAAAACAATGCAAGTATATTGTAAATGCAGTTAGTAGACACTTGTTTTTAAAATGTATTGTTTGTTGCCTAATCGGCTTGCTTCATATCGGGCAGCGTATAAATATATCACATGTAAAAAATATTAAATAAAGTAGTTTTCATAAAACTGTCATGTGTCAGATTTTTTTTTTCCTTAATAGAAAATGCATATGATCAAATGCCTATCTTTAGCAGTTCGTATTTTTGGATTTAAAATTGATATTAGCAGATTATATTATTTATGCTAACAAAATTAAATTAAATGTCAACGCTCAAATTTTTACAGCCACAAATGAATCTGGGAATTATATGATTATAATTTTCTATATTTCCGAAATACTTCCTTTAGGATTCATTTTTGTTTAAACTTCGAATTTTTTAAAGCAAGAACTTTACTTTGATTATATTTATTGTGTTTTATTCGGCTATATTTTAAAGTAATTTTTTATCGTTTCGTTTAAAAATTAAATTAAATACGGACTTGTAACACTTGGGATCAATATCTGTTCATGAAAATTTGATTTTGAATTATATTAAATCGTTGTTGTAGATATTAACCATATGTTCACAGTACACATATGGTTACTATTGATACTTATCTAAATATAATCTATACTAATACATCTATATCTTTATATCCATGGTTAATATTTAGAATGTAAGATATTAAACATATGTACATAAACTTCTTTAATAATAATAAAATTTCTTAGCCGAAATCAACAAATATAACAGTGTTTGTTTATCCTTTACATGAAACTGGTTAGAGAATAATTGTCAATGGGAACTACTTTATATGATAAAAATTTATGAACCATTATTATATTTTGGTATGTTTACATTTTTTCTTAAAATGTGGTAGTTAAACTCGAATATGGAAGGAAATTAGTTTTAGGGAAATTTTTGACCACATTACTTTTTATAATGACTATAAATATATATTTCTTAGATTACAATTTAACAATGATTAATATTATAAACCAATCTTGAATAAATACATTTTAAAGAACGTCTTCTCTACTAATAATAAAATTGCCTATAGTGTTTGCTATCTCATCAAAATCAGACCAATATTATAGCACATGTGTCAAATCTGTGATATATATATATAGATATTTTTTTTTTTTAACAGCGTAAAAGAAAAACAAAATGGAACTGTGCTTATTATCACTAATACAAGAATAGCTTCAATCACCGATCATCTCTTTTTGAAGTAGAATAGCTTTTGTGTGCTTACGAATCGCATAAGAATGGACATTATAAATGTCAGTCTTTTTGTCATCATGTGTTTGCATAAAAAATTTTGAGTAAAAATTTGAGCTCCTGCACTAAAATTTATATGCAGGTGTGTATTTACAACATTTGATCGTGTACTAGGCCACCGTGACTAGGCCTGATTTTTTTTTTTTTCTTACGTTATTTTATGTTTTCCAAAATCTGTGGAAAATAATGTCACGGTTAAGAAGCTATATATTTTTGTAAACCAAAAATAAACGGAAATAAACATTTTTTGAATTTTGCGTCGTAAGTGGAAAAAAAAAATAATAATGGCGTATTTGCGCATGTATAGAACTGAAAATTTATCAATAATAAATATTTTACTTCAAGTAATACTTTTTTTCCAAGTAGTAAATAAACTAGTGCGTCATTTGTTTTTTGGATCATGGTTTTCAGACCGTGAAGATTGGATTTTTCAAAATTCAATATCATCCCCCTCCCCCTTAGGGGGACAGGAAGGAAAAACACGTTTGTAAGCATAACTCGGCTCCAAATTACTTTACGGTGAGGAAATTGCACATGAGAAGACTGGACTTGAATACGAAAAAACATTTTTTGTGGTATTTTGTGATTTTCGATTTATGATGTGAGGGCAATTTTTGGGGGCAATTTTGCAAAATCTGGATTTTGAAGTAGAACTCTACCAATAATGGTACAAATCAAACTGCCGTGCGTCTTCTTGAAGATACTTAAAAGAAAAAAAAAAAAAACTAATTTTTAATTTTTTGCGATTATTGATTTTGTGGAGGGAAATTCGAGTGAGCAAATTCGAGAACTTTAGCGCTATTTTAGCGCTAATTTAGCGCGCGATTTTAGCGCTAAATTTGTCCTGGAGAATCGATGTGAGCTAAGGTCACGAATTTTGTGTGTGGATTGTTTATGTCTATCCAACACCCACTGTAATGAGACTTTGTGAAATCCCCCTCGCCTTCGTCCTTAGAGGCTGTGGGGCTATAAACATGTTTCCAAGCGTAACTTTGCTTCAAATTATCTCAGTAAGATTAATTTTTATGTGTGGATTGGTTATGCGTGCTCAAAACGCTCTATAAAGGCTCTGTTAAAAAAAATTACCAATTTTCTCCCTTTTCCTCCCTTTAAGGGGGTGGGGAGGGGGCAAAAACACATTTTTAAGAGTAAATCTGCTCCAAATTATATCAATAAAGCAACTTTTTGATGTGCCGACTTGTTATGCATACCCAACACACACTACAAAGAGATTTTTCGAATTTCCTCCCTACTCATTCCCCCCCCCCATTAGGGAAAGCGGTCAAAACACATGTTTCTATGCGTAATTGCGCTCCAAATTATCTTAGGAAGGTGATTTTTAATGTGTAGTATGGTTATACGTATCTAGCAGTTAGTATAGAGAGATTATCTACTATCTACATTAAGGCAGACGTCATTAACCGGTGGTACAGGACCTAAACATATGTACTAGTGTGTTTATCGCACTGTATCGGTACTAAAAAAAAACTTATCTGAAAGGAGAGTGCGTCGAGTACTCAGCGTCGTACATTTACGTTTGAAATGGTATTTAAACTACTTAATCATAATGTTAGTGGCAATTTATGGTGTTAGTAGTGAAATTTGTATGCGTCCTGTATTTCTGAAGTATCATTTTGAGGCCGATAATAGCATCACCTACTTCCAGGCATTGTAATGTTGATAAATACATCATACTAATGGTAAGTAGTTGCAAAACGTAGCTTTTTTTTTTTTTTCACCCTTTTGAAAATATCTCGCTTTAATAATTTCTCTTTTTAAAATTTCATTTTCTTTGCTCATAAAAAGTTACATAAAACTACTTGCTCGTAAATTTTAAAAGCTTTCAGAATCATAGACTTCATCAAAAACTTAACTTTTGTATAAAAATACGTAAAGTTTTATAATATACCAAGAAAGTTGGTACCGTTTTATCAAATATGATTTCCATTAAATAGATAAATTAAAATTAAAATATTTTCGACCCTAACAATTACGATCAAGCAGTTTAAACGGTATTTCAAACATGAATAAACGGCGGTATGAACTCGACACTCACTCACGGATTTTTCCTTTCATAGGTTTTTTTTTTTTTTTTTTTTTTTTTTTTTTTTTTTTTAGTACGATTAACACACTACATACTTCTAGGCACTGTACCAATGGTCCGTGGACTACTAGTGGTCCACTAAAAAAGGTTGGTGGTCCTATATAAATATATGTGTGTGTGGACATTATTCGATTTTTTTTTTCTTTTTTTTAATGTTTTATTAGAAATTACACTGATATAAACTTTAATTTTGGGATATTCCGAATCTCTCATACTCAGAATACTAGACTTCAAGATATTCTTTGTATGAGAGAGTAGATAAAAGGAATATTTTTTAAGCTTGTGTACATATCAGAGATATCAATCGCTTTAAATTTCTGATTTGCATTTATTTGTAATACTTAGCTAGTAGAAGTATTTCAAATTTATCATATTATTCGTATCCTCCAAATGTTTCAAATGTATACAAGTAATATAATTTCCTAATAGATTTTAATAATAAAACAAAGTAAATACAGTTTCTGTAGTTAAATCTTTCATCTCAGTTTATTATACACGAAAGCAATAAAAAGATGTTCATGTTTTACCCTGTAATGTTTTATTACAGTCAGACGACCTTATAACAAAATAATCATTTGTAATGTTTTATATTAAATAAGTTTATTTCACATTTTTGAAATGAGTGTTCCCTAATAATCATTTTAGAAATATATTTACATTTCTTTGACATTCATATTAGTTGTCCGTGGGATTTTAAATTACGAATTCAGTGGTCCATGGTGTCGAAAATGTTGGCGAACGCTCGCATTAAAGTACTTCCTTATTAGATACACATAACTTACTATGTTTAGGGAATTGGAGTGATATCTATTGTTAACATCTTTAAAAATTTCTTTTAATTAACTGAAATATATATTTGAATTAATAAATATTTTGTATTTTTAACAATGGGGTAAGTAAAGTATTTTGGGTTTGATTTCTCGCTCTCCTGCCATTTTCTGCCCTCTGCGGCTTTATTATATTAAGACCTGCTGCTCAAAAGGAATTCCTGACCACTATTAACATCCATGCTTTAACCAAGATTCGAACCTGGTAATTGGTAACCAAAAGACAGACGGGCAGTAAATAAAATTTTAATTCATTTCACACTATCTTTTTTAAAATTTAAATTTTTATTATTTATTTGAAAATATCTTAAATGGTGTATTTGTTTCTAAACTATTATAAATATTTATATAACAGAGCATATTAGAATGGAATTCAAGAAAACTATTTAAACTGATCCAACATTTTAAGTTGTTGATACGGGTTTTTAAGGATAAGCGACCATACATGTTCCACATTTGCTAAAAAACACGAATGTGAAGTACCAAATTTTCGCAAATCCTTCCAGATAACGAAGAAAGGCATGTCATAATATGACAGTTGATCCTAGGATTTTATCCAATATTCATCATGAACGCTTAGTAAAAAAGCTTTCTTATCATTCAGGATATACCAAACTTTTCTCAGAAAAGATAAAAATATTTTTAAACAGAAAATTCAGCAATATAACATCAAGAAAAGCATGTTTTACGAATGAATAAATAAACTCTTTATTTTAAACTGTGGTTCAATATATATTTTAAATGTTTAGAAATTGAAAGAAAAAGAAAGAGAAGGAGAGGGAGAAAAATGTAAAAGGTTGAATTAATTCAGGAAATCCTTATTTTAAAGTTATTATTCGAAGATATTGAATTGGGTTAATTCATTAACTAATCGATTTTACTTAATTGAAAGTGAAATTTTAGAGTTCAAATTTTACCATAAAAAAAGAGGCAATTTCGAAAGTCAAGTAGCACTGACCGTGATCAGTGCTTGAGAGGGTTCTTCTGAGAAACAATTGAGGATATGGTGATTTCTGCTCTTCACTGTCTTTGATGCTGCATCATTAAATGCTTGATTTCAGCCGCAAGTCGTAAGGCAACCAAATAAGGGAAGCTAATTTATGTGGGAGGGATCCAAATTATGCGTAAGGATAAAATATCATTCTTAGGTTTTACGCAAAGTAAGATTTCTCCTCAAATTCAATAATATTTCCTTTCTTTCCTTTGTTGTGAACATTCTTACTTGAGAATGATGCTTTTATCATTTCATTCTCGTAATTGGGAAATTGCGAGTTACAGTGATACTACAGCTATCAAAAGACCATCGTGTACGCTATTGGTGTCTAGTGCAAATAAAGTTTGTCGTGCCTGCAATCTCTACCCCCATACAGCACAGAATGTTTCAGTTACGTTGCAAAAAGGTTACAATCTTTCAAAAACGTAACACGTTTTAGTATGCTCTCTGATACCTTTCCGAAGCATTCGCCCTTTTTGATTTTCTATCTGTTAAGTGATTGTAACGTTTATGTTACGTATCTGATTTTTTGTTACGATCGCGGACATTTCTACGTTTTTGAAACTAATCGGAAAGTAATCTGAACGTTTTTAAACGTTTCGGAAATGTTTATAATGTTTCAATGTTATATGATTGTTACGTTTCTAGAACATTTTGTGCTCTTAGGGCCATGTGCTGAAACTAACTCTGGGGTTACCGAAAGGGGGGCCATCCTCGATTATAATTGTTATGACATGTCTCCTGACCGTCCTTAGGGGTGAATCCCAGACCGTCCACTGCGTAGCTATATTGCGACATTCAACCAATTCAACTCAAATGTACCATTTTATATTTTCCAAAGCTTCAATAACAAAGTTAATATACCAAAGCATTATTTTACTATTTTTATAATATAATGTGTAGTAATGTGTACCCCTAATAATGAAATTGATAACTAAGACAGTTTGTATAAAAAAAAAGTGTAAAATATATTTATATATATTTCTTAATAAACCACTTAAATTATCTTATTGAATTTTATATGCTTTTTCGAAAGTTTTATCATATTAAGCCCTTGCCAGCTCGGACAGGGATAAAATTTTTACTGTATACGCAGTCTTTCATGAATTATTTCAGATGTGCTTTTAATCGTTTCTAACACTTTTATTTCTGGTCCCTAAACGGCAATATTATGTAGTTATTTTAGGATGCCGAAAAGTTCAAGGGAAAGTGCGTGTGAAAATTTAAGTTTCTTTTTCTTTGGGAGAAATCATTCGTTGGTGCATGGGATGCTGTTTTTACTGTCATAATGGCTTGCGCCCAGTTGTTTAGTTCTGTTTGAGAGAATCCGATTTGAATGAAAATGAATATAATTTAAATATTTCCGAATAAGATTTTTCAAATTTTGGTTCTTCTGAAAAATGATTCAGATTCAGAAAATATGAATATGTCTTCTTTTTCTTTTCTGTTTTCTTTCTTTTTTTTACATTATATTTTAGGTGATATTATATTTAAAAATGTATATCTATGAAAATATACATTAAAAATGTTGACTTTTTTTTTTTTTTACTTTCGGGATATATTGAGCCGGCAAAAGGTTAATAATATTTTAAAATAAAATAATTAAATTTAAAATGAGTCAAGATGTTCATTCGTAAAAAATTAGTCAATTTTAAAAATATAATATGTTTAAAATATTTTATGTATACCACTTTCATCAAAAAAGGAGTAAATAATTATTTTCTGAATTCCTAAAGTATAAGTATAGATTTCGAAGTTAGGCGTGTATAAAGTAAGCAAATAAACTGAATAGACAATCGAGAATTTCTAGTCTATAATTTTCTAGATTTTTAATTTAACAATATTTTCTTTTCGATTCAGTTGCTTGAAATGACTACTAGAACGCACCAACTAAATCTAGTTTCACAGGTATTTTTAATTAATAAGCATATTGTGTTGCCCAATAGATATATCAGTTTTAATTACACTGAGAAAAAAAATATATACCTCCTTTCTTTAAAATGAATAAGTGGCCATTTTCTAAATCCCTTAACTAGAAATACAGATTTCCGAGCTATGTACATAAGGCACGCCAATAAACTGAATAGACGAAATGATCGAGAATTTCTAGTGTACGCAGTTATAGATGGTGAAACAATATTCTGAATACTCTAAATATTCTGAATCATTTATATTGCGAGAAGTTCTCGCTTGATTTTCTAGAATTGGGTAATAAACCAAGATTATAGTTGCAGAAACCCGCCTCTTGTAGTCTCATTTATTTGCAGAGATTTTTAAATAACTTTGCCCTCGAGAATATAGGCAAACGCTGTAGAATTCTAATAGGGCTTCTAGAACTCGCTTTCCAAGGGGACGAGAATTTATAAGGATGACATGAAACTATTTTTTCTAGAGCCACAATTTAGATTCTAGATGTCAGTTACAGATTTTTTTCTCAGTGTACAAACTTGAGGATTTGACAAACTTTAAAACAAACATTGAGAAAATTTCTGGGAAAATTTTTCTGATTTTGGAGGGGGGAAAAAAATGAAAATATTTAAAAATCAAAAAATAAATTAATTAATTAATTAATTAATTAAGTCCTTTACAGTCCGGTCAAATTAGACCAAAAAATAAGAGTGAAGATACGCAAAGTTACAACAAGCTGATAATCAGTAAAATTGTTCAAAATAAGATCTTAGATCTTTAGGTTCTTAGATAAGTATCGATATGCATGTTTCGTTAAAAATACTAAAAATAAAAAACAAGTTCAATTAGCTTGTTTTCCTCCAACCTCAGATGCTGCTCATCAACATCTTTTTTGGGTATATTATCAAGTTCAAGTGTGGCTTGGTTATCAGCTAGACCCTACAAAGTGGGGTTGGAAGTTGGTGAACAATACATTAGAACGAGTTCAAACTTTACTCCCACCTGCACCGGAAAAACTGCTGAACACAATTTTTTGCAACTGCAAAAAGGGATGCAGCGCTAAATGTGGTTGCAAAAAAGTTGGACTGTTTAGTTCTCTGGCATGTACAAATTGTCAAGGCCGGTCGTGTTCTAATGTTGAATCACCAACAGTGGAGGATTCAATTTTTAATAAAATCACACAATCAACTGTGGAAGAAAATCATATTTATTGAAATTTAATTTTTCCGACTGAGTGAAAATAATGCCTGGACCGGGACTCGAACCCCGGATCTTTGACTTACAAAGTCAAGGCTCTACCAATTGAGCTATCCAGGCCGACATCCCGGTCAGCATTATTCACCCAGACAACCTTTTAGGCAGGAACAATCTGGTCTATCATTCAGATAGCTCAACAGAAATAAGCCGCAGGAAATGGAAAACACCATTAAACAATGGGAGAATGAAATACAATTTTTAATAAAATCACACAATCAACTGTGGAAGAAAATCATATTTATTGAAATTTAATTTTTCCGACTGAGTGAAAATAAATATGATTTTCTTCCACAGTTGATTGTGTGATTTTATTAAAAATTGTATTTCATTCTCCCATTGTTTAATGGTGTTTTCCATTTCCTGTGGCTTATTTCTGTTGAGCTATCTGAATGATAGACCAGATTGTTCCTGCCTAAAAGGTTGTGTGAGTGAATAATGCTGACCGGGATGTCGGCCTGGATAGCTCAATTGGTAGAGCCTTGACCTTGTAAGTCAAAGATCCGGGGTTCGAGTCCCGGTCCAGGCATTATTTTCACTCAGTCGGAAAAATTAAATTTCAATAAAGTGGAGGATTCGTTTGATTCTAACGAGATGACACGCGATACGTCGCTATTAACGCAATTTACTTGCTCTCAAAATGAAGATGAAGAAGAGGAGGAAGAAGAACCAGAGGAAGATCAAGAAGAAGAATTTGAATCAGACGAATAAGCTTCATTACTTTTTTTTAATTGACATCGCTTTTATTTATTACACTCTTTGCTAATTTCCGTTATTTTGCAATAGTTACAAATTAAACAGGATCATAATTGACTCGTGGAATAGGCCTACTGGGGAAACCACGTTAAAAAAACGCGCTAAGTACACTACATCATAGGTGGCGTGGAAACGTGTGCAAATTATGACGATTACAACTTTTTACAACTTTTTGGATCGTAATATCTCAGAAACGGTGGCTCGTAGGAAAAAAAGTATTGATACATTTTTTGTAGATAATTTTATGATCTACAATTTTTGTCTGAGGTATTTTTATGATAAAACTTACCGTTTTGCTGAAAATCGCGAAAAACTCATTTTTTTTTACCTTTGACCTTGAGTAAAATTTTTTCCATACACCGGAATGGTGGGGAATTTCAAAATTTTATTTATAATTATATTTTGAACAATTTTACTGATTATCAGCTTGTTGTAACTTTACGTATCACCGAATGTCTAGATTGACCGCACTATTACTACAACGAATAATCTTGCCTTAAACACTCCAGCGACACTTAAACAATAGTCCTTATAAAATTATTAAATTGTTTGCGTTTTTAAATATTGAGCTTTGAGTGTCATCAATTCTTTGTCTCTCAGTCACTATATTACTCTTTTCTTGTGAAAGAGCTATCATAAATCGTAATCTGGAAGTTTCAATATTTGCTGAATAAAATTAGATTTTTTATACGAGCGAACAATTTAATTAGTAAATCACCTATAATCATACGGAAACATAAGTTTTTGTTACATTTTTTATGTACGTTTGACATAAGTTTCCTGAACTATGCGTCATGTAGGATTTTTTCTCTTCTTTGAAATATGCCTTGAATTTTTTAGCCAAGTTGGAAAATCTAATTATTTACAAATTCCTTTTGATAATCAAGAATCGTACTGTTTCTTGAAATGGAATACTTTACATTCATTTCTTTATCTGCAAAGAAAAAAAAAAGTATTTTTTATTGGAACAGTCACATAAATTATCTGTAAAACGTGAGGAGAAAACCAATGGGAAATTCAAAGGAAATTCTTGAAATTTATAGTTATAATTTATGCGGGGTTGATCGACGTTATCACAAACCAGAAAATAAGAATGAAAGGGGAAATTTTTCATCAGGAATAGATTATGAAGCATTTTCCAAGTTTAACCAAATACTTTTGCATTCAGATCACTTTCTTGTACACACATAGAAAATTATAGGCATGTATTTCTTGAACGGATTATGTATAGTGTAAATTACACAAATCTATTTCTTAAACATTTAAGATACTTTCTATAAATTTATGATTTGAAAAATTGAGTAGGATCCATTTTTATAGCAATACTAGTTCGCTTTGCCACTATATTTAAATAGTTTATTACTTTCCGAACACTATAGTGAGGAAAGTATTGTAATCATGTCAAAAATCTGAATTTGAGATTTTGATGTTTCTATACGTTTCGAGGTCCCCTCAGTCCGTTTTCACTATTTTTGCGATGATGTATGTATGTGTGTGTATGAATGTGTGTATATCTATGAGTGAACACGCTAGCGTCTAAACGCTTTGTTCGAATAAGCTGAAAGTTGGTACGTATATTGTAAGTCACCAATATATTGTAAGAATATATTGTAAATCACCAACGTATATTGTAAGTACGAACCCTATTGATTTTGGTGAATCTAGCACTTATAGTTTTTTTACAGGGATACAAAGAAAAAATCTTTATCATTATGGCCTATGGGGACAAGTTTTTAAAAGTGTGATAGCGTCTAAACGTCTTATTAATCTGATCAAAAAAATTTTTCACATGTTATAGGTCACAGTTTCACTAACTGTATAGATTTTGGTGAATTTAGCACTTACAGTTTTTTTAAAGGGACACAAAGAAAAATTCTTTATCATTATGGCCTATGGGACCAAATTTTTAAAAGTGCGATAGCATCTAAACGCCTTATTCAATTGAGCTGAAAATTTATATGAATATTATAAATCTTTGTTGCACTGACTATAAGCATTTTGGTGAATCTAGCATTTATAGGTTTTTACAGGGACACAACGAAAAATTCTTTATCATTATGATCTATGGGCTCAAAGTTCAGTAGCGTTCAATAAAACATCGTATAATATATGGAGAAAAATACTCAAACACACTATTATGGTTTTCTCTCTTTTGTTTGTTTAACAACTCCTCTTTCTTTACTTTATCTATAAAACTGTTAATTACTCAATGTTCGGAATGTCGAGTGGAGTCACTCCAGATATTTTTATAATAATCAGTCTCTTTTTTTATTCTAAGTTTATTAATATAGGCCTCAAAATATAGTCTCAAAAATATGAAATGCTATCGTTTGCTACAAATGATTTATTTGTGAAATAATTCAATTGTAAATCCTAACTCTGGAATGGCAACATTGTTAAAAAAAGAAAAAATTGTTATTCTAAGAAAAGAGTTTGTTTTTGTTCGGCAGGCGAATAAAATATTTATCTCTAACATGCAAAACCTCTTGATTTTATATTATAACTGGCAGTTGTATCCGTTCTTCGCACGGGAAATGCCAATAGAAACGGAGGGGAAATTCGAATTAAAATCAGCACTCATAAATAAATATAAACTCTATAAATACATATATACAAATAATTATGAATTATGATTAATAAAATGTATTAATAAAATTTAATAATTAATTGTTTATATTCATCAGCTTAGTAAGTTAAAAATATTAGACTTTTTTTTTTCGAATTTTCCGCAAATAAAAGTTCTAGCACCTACTCGATCCCTAAAATAAAAATATGAACTTTTTCATGTAAACTATAACACTAATTTATCTTTTGTCTTTTTTTTTTTTTTTTAATTTTTTTCAACACTGAGACCACCCGATTTTTCTCCCATTTCAAGATAGGGTAATTGACACTTTTAGAGCAATCTCTGATGTTTTTAATGTTCTAGTCATCAGAAAATATTTTCAGAAATCTTAAGTTAGCACATATGGCAGGAAAGACATTCAGAACCTATATATGTTAAAATATATACATTTGATAAGAAATATTTTTTTATGAATTTTTATTTGACATCCACTCAGTGTTCCAGTAATTGACACTGCCAGTTTTTCATTTTATCAGTAATTGGCCCCTATGTTCCAGTGTTTGACACTGCTAGTTATTCATTTTACCAGTTATTAACATCCTATGCTCCAGTGTTTGACATAAAATGTTAAAATTCTTATATGTAAAATATATGATTTTATTTTTAAAACCCGGATAAACTACTACGTCAATAACGCCAAAGAAAAATATTTGAGATGCATACAGCTATTTCGGTAGCCTTAAGCGTATCGCCTTCAGTGCAAAAAGACGGTATGGTTCAGTCGTTGAAGACGGTACGCTTAAGGCTACCAAAACAGCTGTATACATCTCAAATATTTTTCTTTGGCGTTTCTGACGTAGTAGTTTATCCGGGTTTTTAATATTCCAACGCCAAGTCTCCTGTTATACAATTTTATTTATTTATTAATTATTTCGGGATAGATGTCAATTACTGGAGCATGCCAATCACTGGAGCACCTACCCTATATGCTAAAATATATGTATGGTTTACGCCAGCATAACGGGATAGCGGCTTTGTGAATTCTATAAAATAGATAGATATAGATATTTTTTTTTCAATTAGACAGTAAAATTAAAGCTAGACACTAAAGACTGATTTTAAAATTTATTTAAACTAAATTTAACAAATTTAAATCGATATATATTATTTATACTATATAAGAAAGGGAAAACAATCACAAAGCTACTGCTTGCATACAATTTGAAATAATTAAATACTGCAACTTTAAATTTATATCATGATAAAAATCATTGCCCACAAGCTAAATAACTTAAATCTAATTTTAATGTTTGATTTACTTATGCCCCCGATGAGAAAGACAAATATATATTTTGTTTTTTTCAAAAATAGCTGCTAAATCGTAATTTCTTCCCAAGTTTTAAGAAATATAACGACAAATGTAGAAAAATGTGATGATAATAATAAAAATTATGGCGATTAACTTTTAGAGCCAATATTTTTTTCCCGATTTTCTTGCTATTTTGGGAAGAAAATGTTCCTCATCCCGAACGGGATAAAGTGCGAAAAGACAAACAAATTATTCAAATTTAATTATAAGCTTACTTTCCGGCAAAAAAAAAAAAAAAAAAAAAAAAAAGCCATTATACTTTTTCGAGTAATTAAATTAAAAACACTTTTATAGAGTTCACTTTTTTTTTCTTTCTTTTCAACAAAAAATTTATTTATTGACATTAAAAATTCTTGTTTTAATGGTTTGAATGTGCCCACATAAATGGAGCAATGTTGAAGTTTTAATGGGGTTGTTATTAATAGCTGACGCTAATTATT
The DNA here is from genome assembly GCA_963930645.1 of Salticus scenicus. Lineage (NCBI taxonomy): Eukaryota > Metazoa > Arthropoda > Arachnida > Araneae > Salticidae > Salticus > Salticus scenicus. The sequence goes on along the minus strand of OZ005649.1, from coordinate 378,355,186 downwards.
CTATGCTTTACTTTTCGCATGTGGAATAAATACGTGTATCTGTCAAAAGATTATCAAATAAAAAGCGAATATTTTACAACCGACATAAAATTGATTCATTGGATATTCTTTCCAGCTTTCATAAAAGAAAAAATAAATAAAGGTTTTTCGCTTACGAACTTTATTGATTTTTAAATCAACGATTCGAAAAATTTTCAAGTAACAGGTTAGCTTAGCTTCCAAACTATGATCTATATTTCTATGTGACACTTAAGTACAAAGAGAATTTGCATCTTTATCTGCTATGAGATAAAATGATAGACACTAAGTATAAAATCGTGTATTCGAAATTTAAAGGATAGTTTTTTTTTCAGTAGTAGAAAAACGAATTTTATAGAAAGATTCAAATTGCGAAGGATAACAAAAAATTTTTTATCGAATAGTTTCAGAGTTACTGGACTTGATGTTTTATTTTTGTTTGTTAAGTATATATTTAAAAGCTGAGGAGAATTTTGTTAATACTATTAATCACATGTTAAATGCAGTTAACTGTTCGTTTTCCTTGATTCGCTTTTCATAAAAAACGTTTAGTTCATTTGTACCCTATTTTTTATAAAAGTGCTTTGATAATTTCAAAGGTTACTAATGTTATGAAGATTAAGTGTATTTTGTATTTACCAAGTTGACGGGAATTTCAAGAAAAGTACGCATTATTTATAGAGATAAGTTTTTCTAACATTGACCTCCTCCTTATTATTATTATTATTATTGTTGTTCTTATAACTGAATTTAATTCTTAAAAAAAAAAAAAAAAAAAAAAAAAGAAAAAGAAAAAAGTCAATTTTAGAAATATATTTCTTTAACATTAATCAAGTTATTATTATTATTATTATTATTATTATAGATGCACTTCTTTATTAAAGAAAATAATAATAATAACTTAAGAATTTTAGAGTTTAATTTCAACTTTTGAGAATAAATCACGTGTGTATAAAAATCTAATGCTAATTACATGTTTTTAATTTTATTTAATAAAGCGTGTATAAATATTTCTTGATCTGCATTGTATTTAATCTGTGGATTTGTATACACTGTATACATTATTAACCTTTCCAAAAAATTGTTTTCCTGTATCAGCTTTATTATTTTTCTCTTTCTCAATGCACTTTGAAGTAAAAATCATTTTAATTACTCTAGCTAATTTTGGAGGTTTTTTTTTTTTTTTTTTTTTTGAAGTGAAAACTTCTTTAGGCGCGATGAGCTCTTTTTGGGTGAACAAAAATCATGGAACTCACGTCATCGTCACCGAATGCTTTGAAGTGAAAACTTCTTTAGGCGCGTTGAGCACTTTTTGGGTGAACAAAAATCATGGAACTCGCGTCATCGTCACCGAACGCTTTCCATGAGCTATATGTATACTGTGTATATATGTACATAGATATACTTCCGTGCGTTATTAGTATACATTATATATATATATACAAAGTGTATATCTCTCTACATATATATCCATGTATGTAGCGCACGGCGCGGCATGCCTCATATATACACACACACATATATATATATATATATATATATATATGTATAAAATGTATACTAATACGAGTAGTATACTGGCTACTGGCATCTGTCTCTTTCTAGTTCTATACTCTATGTATGCATGTACTTGTTCCACATTATATACATAGTTCACAAAGTACAAGCACGTGTTTTTATACAGGCTGTTATATTCTTCTTTTTGCTTTCAATATAAATTTTCAAATAAATAATAAAAAAAAGAAAATTATTTTAGTCATATTACAATATTTTACCTAATATAAGGCTTAGTTCATTTAATTTGGGTAGCTACAAATATTGTTCCGAATCATATAATACATATCATAAACACTTCTTTACAAACACCAAAAATAATTCGAAAATAATAATCTAATAGCTCGACGATACAATTCACAAGTTATTTAGTTTTCACTTCTATCGGCAGTCCCCAAACACTGCTTTTAGTATTTTTTTTTTTTTTTAACATACTTAATTTTAAGTAACCTGTTGATTTTAGACCATTTTCTAAACACATATTAATGATTTTAGCTTACCCCACCGCCAAATAACTAATTGAATGATATCCGAAATTATTGGATATTTATTAAATATACGTTATTTAATGAACAAGGTTAGACATATGATATATTTCATTCAACTAGTCATTGTAATATTTGTAATTTTATTCTACAATTACACAGAAAATAACTTACACAACATATTTTCTAAAGATTCTTACTTCCCAAAATACAATTAATGTAAGTTTTTATACAACTGTCAATATTACAGTTATTATTGTTGCTGCTGTTGTACTTTTTTCAGAGATTTATATAGAAATGCTTTAAAGAATCCTAAAAAACAACTGTTTTGAACGAAAACGAATTTCATTATAATTTTCTTTTTAGAACTACTTAAAATTTTTCATGCGTCAACTTTATTTTATTATTTAAAAAAAAAAAAAAAAAAAAAAAAAAAGTCGCTTATTACTTTTTTTCTACATGCATAAGAAGAAAGTATTGAAATCATAAAAATTTACGATATCTGTTTTTCGATAAATTTGCGCGTTTTGAGTTGTCCTGAAAATCATTTAATATATTTTTTTTCTTTCTTCTTTATATATACGAAGAAAGTATTGATTTTGTAATAAATTTCGAGCTCCAGTTTTTGACGAATTTACATGTTTTAAGATATCCTGACCACAATTTGACTATTTTTAGAAAAAGTCTGGGTGCATGTACGTGTGTTTCAAATATTTTGTGGACGCTCTATCTCACGAACCAGCGAATGAAATTTAACCAAATCTGGTATTTTGTAGGATATTAACCTAAACTCATGCTGATTACATTTAGGGATCAACTGCTCAACAGTTGGCGAGGTTACTCCCCCTAATTTTTTATTTTATTTTTTTCATATTTTTATATGCATAATATTACAAAATTTTGTATAAATGTACACAATGAGAGTTAATTTTAACGAATGATTGTAAATTTAATAAGAATTATTGGTAACAGTAGCAGTAAACTAGGGGAAAAAACATGTGCATGTGAGTACTTCCTCACCTGTGTGTGTGCGTGTGTACATTTTCAATATGGATACCTTTAAAAAAAACTCGTCAATATCCTTAAAACGAATGGTTGAACCATAGATCTGTGATAATGTAAAACAAAATTATTGATTTTTTTTTTCATTTTTAACGGAATATATATATATATATATATATATATATATATATATATATATATATATATATATATATATATATATATTCTAATGTCGGCCCAAAATTTGGGCATTTGGTATTATACTTTTCTGAAATAAAAATCGGCTGCATGCATTATGAAAATAATTTTAATAAATAATAATTAAAAAAATAATTTTTACTGAGTGAAATTGTATAAAATAATGTAGAAGAAAGTCTTGTGGTAATCGTAACATAATAGTTTTTAAAAATGTCTGTCTTTTTGTGTGTGTGTAGATTTACGTGTTAGTAAAATTTTGTAAACGCTGCATCTCACGAAACAATGAGCAGAGTTCAATCAAATTCGATATTTGGTTGGACTTTGAATTAAATAGGTACAGATCAGCTTTTTGCATGTATTGTCCAACAGGTGGCGTTGCTATGTTCTATTTCCAAATTTTTAAATAAGGATATAGCTTAGTTTACATGCTCCAGTTTAGTTATAGAGTTTAAATACTCCAAACTTGGTATGAAAGTGGTCGTTTTGAAAAATTCAGCAGATTTAGTTTGGGTGCATATCGGCACAGGTGGCATGCAGCAATTGAATCTCGCTTGCGAAAAGGCAAAACATTAGTTTCTATGACGCATAAGTGCACTGAATTTGGTATCTGAGAATGAATATTATGTAACATTATGCTAATTCATGGATCATATAAGCTTATAAGTGTCGCTGCTATGCAGCAATTTTAATTTCATTTACAGGGATTCAATATCTCAACTGCTATAATAAATGAATGAACTAAATTTCGTATGTGAGATGCATATTATGTAAAACTTTGCTGATTTAATTTTGTAGTATATCCGCTGTCATGTGGCGCAGCTTTTACTTTCTGCGATTTTAAAGACGAATATATCCGAGAATCTGTTGACGAAAATTGCACCAAAATGCTTATATAAAGTGCTAATGATGGGAAGCTAAGATGATTAAACATCTGTGCAAGAATCACAAGTTTAATAAACTTAGCTTCTCCTCATTAGTGCGTTGTTGTTATACAGAATAGGCAGGTGTTGTTGTTATATAGAATGATAAAAAAGAAAGTTTTAACATAGACACATTTTACTACTTTAAATAAAAAATTTCAAGAAAACTCCCTTTTTTTTTTTTTTCTTTTTAATAAGTCTGCAAAAAGACACAAGTGACAATGTGAAGCATGCATGGCGGCTAATGTGGCACATTCTGAACATTTCTTATGAGTTCTAACATTTTTTACTTGTATTTTGCACTTCGATTACGTTTTTCGTAAACAAAGATCTTTTTACACTGATTATTATCTTTTCGCATTACGTGACAGTCATAGTGCAATTGCACTGTCACGATCGCATTACAGATGTGTGTATGTGAATTAAAATCATTTGCTACAATTTTTTAACAGAGCGCCAATTACTATGCCGACTATCATGACTATTATTACTATCATGACTATTTGCCGACCTGTTAAGGAATAAAATCTCTGACTTTTCTTGAAACTTAAAAAGAAAAGTTCGATATAACGAATCATTTTTCGGTATACATATTACAAAAACAATTTTTCAGCGAAACTGTTACAGGGAATTCTCTTAAGTGATCTACTGTTATCCTTTATATATAGATACATGGAGGTTCCACTACGAACATTATGTTATATTATTCAAGATAATTGTGACAAATATTAACGGAAAATTAATAATTTACATGAAAATATTTTAAAGAAAACTCAATAGCAATTTACACATTTCCAACTAAATAAAATAAAACAGTTGGAATGTTGCATCATAATTACAGTTTAAAGTAAAGACACGTGAAATAACAAAATAATAACCTTAATAAACAAGCCTTTACTGAAGTTAAAATCACAATTTGCACAAATTACATAGCATAAAAAAGATAACAAAATGATGACAGAATGTTATAATATAGATATATATATACATATATATAAAGTCTAAGAAACACTGATATAATCATGAAAATAAATGTACAATGTAATCATCTCCAAAAGAACAAAACTAACTAAATTCAAAGTATATATGTGATGGAAAGCTTAGAGTAGAAATAAAAGATATGTACACATATAGTAAATACAAAATAAGAATTTTTGGACTTTAAAACAATACCTCATTAATACTTGTGTTTGTGTTTGTAATGAAATTTTCTAAATACTTGTTAGGGCGATTAAAAAAAAAATAAATAAATAAATAAATGAAACAGCTCTTTACAACGTACGATACTTTTTTTTTTATATCTTTAGTGGTTTTATATCGTAACAAATTCAATTTCTGTTATTGATTACAGCTATTTTCTCTTTTAATATGCAATATTAATAATGAAACTATTTAATTAAAATTATTCAAATGATTTCAGAATTTAAACTGCTTTATTTTAGCGCTTTCTTCTAAGTTAATAGATTATTCATGCAGAAAATCGTGCGGCTAAGAATTTGCACTCTCTTTAACTAATTAAATTTGTCCCATAAAAGTTTTAAGATTTATCAAATTCATTTATGTAATTTAAAAATGAAAATGGGATAACGTCTATTTTGGGCATTATTTCACGGCAAATTTTAATATTCAGTAGGACATAAGTTAATTTTTCTTATAATAAAAAAAGAACACTTATGCAAACAATCAGAAATTAAGTATGCGGTAATTATATATATATATATATTCATTTATTAATATATTTATACAAAATCATATATCTATATAAAAACATAATAATATGTATTTTTATCATATATTACAACACACATTAAATAAATTATTTAGAGATTTATAAATTAAATTTTCTAATTTTAATATAAAAGAACATTTGTATAAATTATAGAGAAGTTAATCATTTAGATAGATATTTATGTAATACATAAAAATAGATGATAACTGGTGTTAGCCAATTTCTCAACACATTTTCATATTCAATGTAAAATAATATTATTTAAAAAAAATACAACATTTGTACAGTCTACTTATACGAAAATAAAATATTTAAGTATAAAAAAAAATACAGTATGTATATATTTATGTATCTGTACGTAGACAAATGCAGATACGTATTCATCTACTTTACATAATTTAATTACTACACATTAATTTTCAAATTTGTATAGGCATATCTGTTTACATATACCTTTTTCCGGTTTCTTAACAAATGTTGTTGTTAATTATGGCACAAAAAGTCTAAACTTTTTTTTATATTGCATATATATATATATACTACTATACATACTTGTTTATACATATTTATTTAGGTAATCGTATGAAAATAGAATACCGTGATTTCCGTCATCTTATTTCAATTGAAATAATAATAATAATAATACTAATAACATCCAATATGACGCACATAAATTATTTTTTTTTATTGTAATAAAAAGAAAGTATACCAACTAAAATTTTAAATAAAAATGATACTTTTAAAAAATTAAAGAACACGTTTTTATAGAAATGTGAACTAAAAAGCACAAAATATCTATCTTTGTATTAAAAAGCAGGGTAAGAGAAAATCGTGTGAGTGACATACCATAATATTTACATACACTTAAATCTTTAATTAAATAATTTAAAATTAAACAAAAACCATTAAAAATAATCTCCCCTAACTGGGCTCGAACGTTAGACCTTTAGGTTCGTAGCTCGGAGCTTTACCTCACAGCCACGGCGTTCACGTAGGGAAAGTCTTTCTTTACAATATAGATTTTTTGTTTGCTCCCAGAGTGGTTACATACATACAAACATACATACAGGTGAAGCTAATACAAGCATGTTAAAAAAGAAAAAAGTTAAAAAGTTAAAAGAAAGAAAGAAAGTTAAAATTACATACATATATTTAATCATAAATTTATGTAATGATAAAAACAGGATATCTGTTTCGTTCTTATTTAATAACAAATTTTTATATGCAATATTCAACATACTTAAGGAGCTATATGTGTTTCAAAATTTAAAAAAAATCATTTTTTTTTTTTTTTAATATTATAGTACAATAGAACAAGGCTCATGAAATGCGCTCGCCTGGTCGCTACTGGCGATCAATATACGTTAAATGGCGACTTTGTTTTCAACTTTTAAGGAAACTCAACATTTTTATTTTATTTTAATACTTTGGTGAAAAAATATGTCCCATAATCAGGCTCGGATTCCTCTCCCGAAGCAGGCTTAACTTGCACCGTTATAATTCCCGCTTTTCTCACCACGTTTGGAGACACTGTGTTGAATCAAAATACCTTTAAGGAATTTACACCACTTTTCACAACTCGATGTTGAATCGATGCACCGATTTAGGAAATTGGTTTACAGCGCTCCCTTTCGTGCATGCTTAATGACCCGGTGCTGAATCGTTCTGCCGGTGTAATAATGTATCAATCCCGATAGTGAATCGGTTTAGAGAAAATAATAAAAACGGTTTGATAATGTTAAATTTTAACAGACGTTCTCTTATGTATCATCCAGTCATAATAAATATTTGATTTTTTTTGCTTTTAATTTCTATATTGAAGTAATTAAAAAAAAAAAAAAAAAAAAAAAAAGGTGGGGGAGGTGCGTAGAGGAGGATATTTTTTCTGGTAACAACAAATTTTTGATGGCGACTAGTTTTTTATTCAAATTCCTGGAACCCTGGTCTAGAATATTTTCGCGAGGTTTAAAGTCAATCGGAGTAAAAGCCTTCGGAAGTTCCCCTCATTAGGTTCATTTTATTCCTACTTAAAAATATAATCGTTTTTTTCTGAAAACATTATCTCTGAAATTGCTGGAAACAATTTCTTAAAAAAAATAATGTAATAAATAAAAATAATGTAACAAAATGTAATAAGAAACAACATTTTTACGAATAATAACATTAATTATATATATATGCACATATTCATGTATATATCTGTTTTTATTTTATTAAATGGCGCGTTTTAATATTTAGTATGGCAAACAGAAGCTAAATTTTCTTATTGTTATCAAAAATAACATTTGTAATAATTGCAAAGATTTTATACATATTTATGCATATTCTTTTGTTTAATTTTATAAAAACAGGATGATTGTTTTTTTTGGCAGGGTTTCACAACAATTCTTAGACAAGTTTTTCTTATGTTAACAGACAAAAAAAAAAAAAAAATTTAAACACACACACACACAAAAAAAAAAGGGGGGGGGGGGGGTTTGTTTTCAATTTAAATTCCCCCCCTCCCCCTAAATGTTCTTTATTCTTATTCCTATCATATCAATTAACAAAGAAATTTATTTGAATAAGGAAAGTTCGAAAGCCAGTTTGTAAGAAACTCGTGTCAAACGTTATAGGGGAAAATACTAATTAGGAGATCAAAAATTCAAATAAGGGGGGAAAAAAGCCCTCAAGCTGTGCGTATCCACGTTACTTGTTCTTTGATGCTGTCGTTGCATTTTACTTTTATTTTGTTTTATTTTATTTTTTACATTCAAAGGTTCAGAATCACATATGGCTCATAAAGAGTGTTTGTATTGCATTCTCCCATCAACATCAACTTTTGACTTTTTTTTATTCTTTTATTTGACTCCCATTTATGACAATATTGCATGAAAATATATATTTTCAAGACTTAAATTCGAAAGAATAAAGAAAGAAAAAAACTATAATTTATCTCCAATTGTCGAATAAGAAATTTCAAAACCTAAATTAAATATGGAGAGGATTTTCAAAAAAATAATTCAAATATCTGCCTATTAAAAAAAAAAAAAAAAAAAAAAATGAAAAGGAAAGAGAAAAGAAAAATGTCATATATAGTTTTATTTATTTATTTATTTATTTTTATTTGAAGTAATACTTTATGCACTTAACTTTCTATAGGATTTCATACAGACGTAAAAAAATACTTTTATTGATATATTTTAATTTTGTTTTGCATTGTTATATAAAATAAGAGTTATCCATTACCCTCCATTAGAAACACATAAGTCGGCATTCATATGAAATTAGCTACTGTGCTAATTATTGTAACTCATTTACTTACAAAGAAATTTTAATTACACCCTCAAATGTTTCCATTTTCACTCAAAATACGTAAGCAAATTATACCTAAAGTTTCTATATTAAAGTCTTATTTAAAAATACTTGATTTTTAACCAAATTTTGTAAATATTCATCATTTTCTGCTTCAAGATGTAGTTCCAATTTATATAGTTCATTTTAAAGTGTGGCTTTAAGTGTTCAGCGATGGGAAACAGGAATTTTATTGTCATAACAGACGCTAAAATGTAGATCAGAAATATAAAAAGTATTGCGACTACGATCCCGATAGGTATAAGTTCATTTTACAGGATAATTGTGTGGAATTTCGATATTTTTATTGGAAATGCAGAATTACTTTTGCCGAAAATGAAAATTTTTACTGAGGCAATGAATAAGGGGGGGGGGGGGGTAATGTTATTTAGTTGCTGAAACTCCATTGAGACCTGGTTGTTGAGATTTAGTTTTAGTGTCTGTTAACAGTCACAAAAATCCTTCCGTGTTAAATTTATCCATAATAACTCAAAACCTGTTAGCGGTAAAAAGTGGAAATTCAGTATTTAACACTTGTATAACGTCTACTGGATACTCCTAATTCTAATCACTATATAAACCTCTACTTTTAAAATCAGAATTATTATTTTATATCGTAATAATTAAACAAATATGCACAATTTAATAGTAAAACAAGGAAGTCATGTGATGTTCACAACAGATTTCTATATCTCCTTGTTTCATATTTTTTCCCATAGAATTACGACCATGTACATAGAAATCAAAACGACGATTTATAATGATCATCTCTTAAATAAACTTATACGAGTTTGTGTGTAAAACGATTTACGGAGATAGTTTAATGTACTGAGTAAATTCGGAAAGTCCGGTTGTAATTAGCTGTTGCAAAAAAAAAAAAAAAAAAAACCTGAGATGTCATTTTATGTATGAATTTTTTGTTCGCGTAATTTTTGGGTTACCTATCAAATACCGCTGATGTCTTAAAAATACCTTATTAATTTCTGTTGTGTGCCAAAATTTGACTGATGTCTTTGGTTGGATCCAAGAATGTTTTAGTCTTAATTATATGCATTTTGAAACATTGGGCAATTACAAACGGCGCTCATTTAACAATTTCTGTCTTTAAGATCATAATTTGTAAGACTTATGCTTTATAAAGTTCTTAACCGCAAAAGGTAACTTACTAGAGTAATTTAAGAATTATTTCTAAGCTACAATGTTGAATAGGGTTTTATTTAAAAAGATCTCATTTTTTTTTTTCTTTCATTTATAGACACATATCTGTGTGGACACTTATTTAACTTTGTCGTTGTTAATTCAATTTATATCCGTGTTCTAACAGTGTTTACATTGAGATTCGCCTTCACGTACATATCAGGTAAAAAAATTCAAGCACTGGGGCTCGGTTTTCCCCTACAGGTTTCCGGTAATGTGGAAGATCAATATTTGTGAGGAACCTCATCTGTGTGTGCGTCTTGATTATGCGGCGACTGTTAGCAAGAGTGAGGGGAATTTAGAGGGCCTGGGATGATTAGTGATAGGAGTTCATTCCATTCTTTTGAAATATAATATACACATATATTATTCTCACACACACATTGATTTAATCAATGCAGCAATTAATGTTTTTTCGTTCAACAAAAAATATTAAGTGTTTTTATCTTTCCTCGTCAGATGCGTGTTATCCTATTATCGTGGCTCATTGTGGTCAGTCTTCAGTGTGTTCTGGTTGCATGTCAACAAGACCTTCCTCTGTGGTCGGGGCAAACCCTATCCAAAGAACTCCTTAAGACATACCTCCTCGACGCTTCATCAGCGGAATCCCCAGACTACGACGTGAGTCAAAAGTCTTTTGCAAAAAGACAGTCCTCGTCCAACCTCAAGAAGAGAGTGGGTAAGTGGAAGACGCTTTATTTAATATCTTTTATGTGAAATATTCTTATATAGCAATAAGAAGTTGGGATAGGAAAATTAGAAAAAAAAAGTAAAGATAAAACTATAGATATAGTAATAAGACATAGATTGATCATTGAGGGGGGAAAAGTGATACCTTTTTTACTTGGGAAAAGACGGCCATTTTACTCTCTTATGAATTTATTTCCCGGAGTGAATACACATAGTAATACACACATGTAATTTAGCAAATAAAATTTATGCACTAAAAGAGAATGAAAAACTCCAGATACCCCTTTTTCTTTCTTTCTTTCTTTTCGTTTTTTTTTTTTTTTTTTTAACTATACTTTAGTATACTCATGTATCTGCACAAAACTGTCTTTCTTTCGGCATTTATTATTATTATACTTCTTTGAGATAAAAATCGTCTGCATTCATCATGAAAAATAATTTTAATAAATTATAATATAATAAATTATTTGTATTGCGTAAATTTGTATGGGATTATATATGGAAGAAAGTCTTGTGGTGACCACAACATATTAGTTATATATTAAAACTTTCGCGGCTGTTAACTAAATTTAAAAGAATTTTGAGAATTCCATATTACTTACTAATATAAAATATTAAAAAATATTAAATTTTTAAAAAAGTATTCCTTTAAATATGAAGACAGTAACTATTTCATAATAATAACAAAGCAACTGATTATAAAAATTATATTTTTTCATAAATTACTTGAATATAACTTATATATGGAAATTTATCCCATTTCTTTCATATATTTATTAGAACACATGAAAGCCGCGTAATATTTCGGCATTTTCAAAATTCATTACCATTCTATTCTATTACTATTTTCAAGTTTTAACTCTCTAATAGCTGATGCCAAAAAACTTTTTCGGCATCAAAAATCTTTGCTCGTTAACATGGGAATGATAGATCTATATAAATTACTATATCTATGGATAAAACAAGAACAAATCTTTTATCTTTCAGAATATAGTTTATATAGGTTTTCTAAGAATTTCTTTGAAAATTGTGTTACTTGCTGTAGAAGTTTTCATCTTGATGTAAAGCTTATGAAATTGAAATGACTAAATATGAAACAAATCAAAATCGAGGAAAATAATTGACGAAGACATGGATGAAGAACGGGGTTGAATTCTTATAGAAAATCAACTAAAACATGCTTTATGCAAATTTGAAAAAAAAAATTAATTTATTTTTAGAAGATCTTGTAAAAAAGAATATTCTAAATTTATTAAAGGTTAAAAAACGCAATTACTTATAAAATCATAATGCAAATAGCAATATTCGTGGATAGAAATTAATGCTGAAATTATTGAAGATATAGCCGAAACTACTCTTGTTACAAAAATTAGAATTGTTAAAAAAATATTACTTTAAAAAATAACAATAAAAATATATACGTTTATAGATTTACATTTTACCAGACGTTTTATACGCATGATCAGACAGATAAACATAATTCAAAAACTCTTTTTAACTCTGTTGGAAAAGTCTTAAAAAATGTTAAAGTTTAAGAATTTGGGTAACTACAGTGAAACAAATGAAAATGGATACTTTTAGCCAATCAATGTTACTTTGTATTACTGCCTTGACGTAACTTAATAATTCTTAATTTATGTGGAGAGTGTTTTTCACACACTGTATCTTTTGGGAAAAGGAGATTGTCGTTCAAATACATTAAAGAAAAGTCAGAGCAAATATCCTTGAACAAAGAAGATGCACTAATTAAAAATAAGCTAATTTAAAAGACATTATTTTTCATCAAACAATTCAACTTTTCATTTTCTGAAAACATATCAGGGTAAAAAGCTTTTATCAGTTAACAAAAGCTTTGAAATGACATAAACAAATGTTTTGACAGAGTTTTACTTTTCAATAATTTTTTTAAGAAGCTTTGACAAAAAATACATGTATTATATAGTTTTTCTTCGTTACCTTTAAAAAAGAAATAAATAATTTAATTATTTATTTTTTATTTTTTAAATATAGAAATTGCTTTCCCAAAAGAAATAATCTGGTGTGTCACTCACACGACTTTCTCTTACCCTGAAATTTAATACTATAAATACAGCTTGCAGATTAATAGGTAAGATAACGAGTACTAATATGTAAGCCTATGTTAAACAATTCATATTAGGCTTCTGAAGAGTTTTATATGATAATTAGTTCTGTGTGAGGGGGGCAGGGGCAGTAGCCCCCCTCAACCCCCCGTTTCATTGATGCACCTACATTTATATAGAATTTAATTCGGTTACTAAAAAATAATTCTCTTTTTAAAAAATAATTTATTAAAATTTTTATTAAAAAAATTATCTTTTATGATAAGGCAGACTATTTCCATATTAGAGAAGTAGTATAACACCAAATGTCCAAAAAAAGTCCATTTTATTCTCAATATTAAAAAAAAAAAAAAAGAAAAAAAAAAGAAAAAAAAAGTACGATTTTTTTTTTTTTCGTTAAAAGTAAAAAATAATCGATAACTTTGCTTTAAATTATCGCAGATCGATGGTTCAACCTTTCGTTTTGAAGGTATTGGCGAGCTCTTTTGAAAGATACCCATCATGAAAATTTACTTCCCTCGAGGGGGGACTTCCCCCCCCCAGGGGGGGAGGCGATGCTCCTACATACACAATTTTTTTCCCAGTTAACTATCTCTATTACAAAAAATATATATTTGTTTCATTTGGTTTAGTGCAGTCTATAGACGTTAAACTCTACTTTCCTGCAATTTCCTCCATAGACGTAATGTATTAGAATTCTCTTGATTGTCCCTGTACACGAACCATTTGCTTGATCTTAACGAAAAGCTTACTGTAGCGTCCCTATATGATACACATTTAGAATACCAAGTTTGAACTTTCTGCCATAATTTGTTCTTGAGATATGCTGATAACAGACAGACACACACACAGACATACAGACACACACACAGACATACAGACACACAGACATACACACAGACCATTTGCTAAAAACATGATTTTCGTATTCAGGGTACCTCAAAACGTGTAAATATAACAAAATCTCGCGTTCAAAAATTTGACCCAAAAACAATACTTTTTCTACCTTATGGGTAAGAGAAAGTAAAAAAATATATGGCAGGATATCTCTAGATCCACAATACTGATACAGATACATTTTCTCTAGTAATTTAAAAAAATAAAATAAAATAAATAAGGAGATTTATAAATTGGTAATTAATAAATGCATATAAATAGCACTCATTGTATTTCGTTTTGGTTATTTTTCTATTTATTTATTTATTTGATAGCTTTGAGATCTATAGTTACAATGACTTTTATCTTGAATGACCCATATTACAATTCACAGTAACAATGCACGAATATTTTTTTTAATACATTGAACACCACAAACCTCCATGCCCGTACCGGGATTCTAACATGTCACCTAAGAATCCAGAAAGAAACTTCCTACCAAAAGGACCACCAAGCCGGCTAATTTTAGTCAATTAAATCTTATCAAGGGCCCTTCGTGGAGTGATTATGTCAGCACGAAGCAAATGGCCTTCGAGTGTAGGAGAGTGGGTTCAATCAACACCTCCTGTAATAACGCCTCCGAGTTGAGCTCTACGTCATGGAAGATCGGCCGATTTTATCCAATCAACACTTCCTATGATACATGTTGGATCGTGGGGATTGGATGAAATCGGCCGATCTTCCGTGACGTAGAGCTCAGATCGGAGACATTATTACAAGTGGTGTTGGTTCAATTCGTGTCTTGGTTGTTCTTTCCGATTCTTTATATTGTAATCCTGTCACGTGCTACCTGACCACATCCCGACGAAAATTTACATGTGGAATTCGAGTCAAGCTTACAAGTCTGATGTGTATGTTATCAATTCCATTAAAAACACTTATTTTCCATTAAAAACAAACAAACAATCAAAATACAAAATATTGGGTTCAAAATATCACTCAATATGGTTTGTGAAAAATCAATTACTGGAAATTTTTTTATGAATTTCTTTGTTTTCTTTTTATAAACCGACTTTTAAAAAGTAACACAATTCATTTGACATTTGACATTTATTTTACATATATTGAGACCTATAGTTACAGTGACTTTCGTCTCGATTGATCCATACTACAGAAATTCACAGAAACAAGTGCACAATATTTTGAAGACATAAGACATCACAAACATCCATGCCCGCACCAGGATTCGAACCTGGGACCAGAAGATTCAGAATGCAGTGCCCTGCCGACCGAACCACCTAGCCGGCAACACAATTCGACATTATCTATATTTATATTTATTTATTTATAATCCCACGCACACCTGCCAACATCCTAATTAATATTCCATTGTGTTGTTAGTCCCGCCTTTTTTTTCCGCATGAGTAGTTTACGCTTTAATTTTTTCTCATCTAATCATAATTACATTTGGAATATATTATTCTAAAAATAAAGTGGTGTCGAAAAAGGGGCGGGACTGACAATACGACGGAATATTAATTAAGATGTTGGCAGGTATATCCCATGAAACGCTTCTGAAAACTTATTTTACTTTGGAAAGACTAATAAATTTTAAATTTAAAATAAACGAATATTTGTTTATAAGAGCCAACTATCGCTTAAATTCCCATGTAAATTTGAAAATTTTCAAAAAACCACCTACTTCTGATATAATATTCCTATAATTTAAATATGCTACTGAAACAGAAAATGATGTATATCATAGTAAAAACTGTCATTATATTGTTCTCTAACTTTTTCTTAACAAAAATATATTTTAATGTCTTATTGCCTACAGTCGGCAGCAAAAGTATCCGAGCACTAGCAAAAATTCCTATGTAAAAAAGTACACTCAATACTGTTTTGTTAAATAAATCCTTGTCGGATCATGTTCTTAGACTGACTAAGAACAAGATTCGACAAGGATTTATTTAACAAAACAGTATTAAGTGTACTTTTTTTTACATAGGAATTTTTGCTAGTGCTCGGATACTTTTGCAGCTGACTGTACAATATCCTATATTAAATGATCGAAGTTTCTAAAATATTTTAATATGTATATAGACTAATATTTTTTCTTATAAAAATATTCGTTATCATATATACAGGAAATATAGTCTGCTAAGAAGCTAAGTAATTGACACATTTTAAAATATACGCTTAATTTCTAGATTACACTAAAAAGTCGAATTAAAACAGAATAAAATAATATTCGTTGTTTTAGAATAATAATTCAATAGTCAACATAAAAACTGTCACAAATCACGTTTAGAAAAACTCAGAAGTTTGCATTAAAAACAGAAATCTTTTTATTGCTCAGCAAAACCTTTAAGAAAGAAAAAACTATTAATTGAGTAACTGATAAGCCTGAAGTAAACTATTATATTCGTCTTAGGAAATAACATTTTCAGTCCAAATTCAAAACATAAACTGGTAATGTCGGCCCTACTATGTACAATAAGTTTTAGAATAACAGATTGTAATTAAATGTACATACCAAAATTTTTTTTTTTTTAAGTATCAATAATAATGAAAAATAAGAAGCAAACAAAAAATAATTTAAAGATAAATAATATAATCCCTTTTTTTATTTTTTGTTCTTTATGAGTAACGTCATAAGTTTTATTCTTCACAAAAAAAAAAAAAACAATTTTATGTATTTGTAATATTGTGATAAAACTGTAAAACTTTAATTCAAAAGTTTTCAAGTCTACAAAAATAATTTCTTCATAGAGTATATTTTCTCTTTTTTCACACTTTATATAGCAAATTGTTTCAAATATCATATTGTCATCCTTCGAAAAAAACATAACGTGTTATATTACTGTGTAAATGATATTGGATTTAACATTACTATTTTGTTATTTAAAATACAAGCATTGAACATTACTATTATGCCGATCATCATTAATTTCCCCTTTTCCCTTTACGCAAATAGATTCTTTAGGAGGCGAATGTTGTGAAGGCTTTTCTCAAGGGATAACTACTTTGACCATATATTTAAAATCTATTCTGGTGTAACCCGTTAAAAAAAGAAGGTGTAAGCATTAACTAAATGGTTGTTTAAAGGAACATTTATTTTCATTCTGTAGGAAATACCAATTTCGTTTGTAAGAGATACTTTGTTTCTGAAAGATGCAGAATGAAATGTTTCAGCATATTTCTGGTATGCATTCCTTTGGTATTTCAACTAATGAAAACATGAGGCATTATTTTTTACTTTCTCTTAATCATAAGGTAGAGTAAGTATTGTTTTGGGGTCAAATTTTCGAACGAGAGATTTTGTTATATTTACACGTTTTGAGGTCCCCTGAATACGAAAATCATGTTTTTAGCAAATGGTCTGTGTGTATGTCTGTGTGTGTGTGTGTGTGTGTGTTTCTGTGTGTCTGTCTGTTATCAGCATATCTCAAAAACAAATTATGGCAGAAAGTTCAAACTTGGTATTCAAAATGTGTATCATATAGGGATGCTACAGTAAACTTTTCGTTAAGATCAAGCAAATGGTTCGTGTACAGGGACAATCAAGAGAATTCTAATACATTTCGTCTATGGGGGAAATTGCAGGTAAGTAGAGTTTAACGTCTATAGACTGCATTAAGCCAAATGAGACGAATATATATTTTTTGTTATAGAGATAGTTAACTGGAAAAAAAAATTTGTGTATGTAGGAGCCTCGCCTCCCCCCCCCCCTGGGAGGGAACTCCCCCCTCGAGGGGAGTAAATTTCCATGATAGGTATATTTCAAAAGAGCTCGTCAATAGCTTTAAAATGAATGGTTGAACCATCGATCTGCGATAATTTAAAACACAGTTATCGTTTTTTTTACTTTTAACGAAAAAAAAAAACTTAGAATGTTTTTCTTTTTTTTTTTTTTTTTTAATATTGAGAATAAAATGGACTTTTTTTGGATATTTGGTGTTATACTACTTCTCTAATATGGAAATCGTCTGCGCTATCATAAAAGATAATTTTTTTAAATAATAATTTTGATAATTTTTTTTTTTTTTTTTTTTTTAAACAGAATTACTTTTTAATAACCGAATTATATTCTTTATAAATGTAGGTGCATTAATGAGACGGGAGGTTGAGGGGGGCGATAGCCCCCTCACACAGAACTAATTATCATATAAAACTCTTCAGAAGCCTAATATGAATTGTTTAACACAGGTTTACATAACAGTACTCGTTATCTTACCTTTTAATCTGCAACCTGTATTTATCATATTAAATTTCAGGGTAATAGAAAGTCGTGTGAGTGACACACCAGATTATTTTTCTCATTTCAATGTAAAATGGATCAAATACGCGTTTGAGTGAGATTTTAAGTATTTTACTTTGTGGAGAAATAGAAAAAAAAAAAAATCATTTCGTTACTTTCTTTAATACATTTATAACATTTCAGTTGATACCTTCTCACATTTAATAGACGAGTACAGTCGGTAACAAAGGTCTCCGAACACTAGCAAAAATTCCTATATAAAAAAAGTACACTTAATACAGTTTTGTTAAATAAATCCTTGTCGAATCCTGTTCTTAGTCAGTCTGAAAACAGGATTCGACAAGGACTTATTTAACAAAACTGTATTAAGTGTACTTTTTTTTTATATATAAGAATTTTTGCTAGTGTTCGGAGATTTTTGTTATCGACTGTAAAATGCTTTTATTGAGTTTAATTGAGTGTTTATTACTTTCTCATTTAAATTAGACATTTGTGGTTGGCAGATTTTCTAATTTTCAATATTAAATCCCGCTTTTTGGCGTTAAATTAAAACGTTAATGTATTTAACAAATGATTTCAACGTATACGTGTTAAAATAATTTAAATTTGATTCCCAGCAATCGATGTGGTAAATGCATATTATATTTGTTCGCTTACCGCACTTGACCAGTTAAACACAAATATGCAAAATTATTTTCTCGAAATATATACGCACTATATATATATATGAAGAAAAACGCCTAAAGACGGAGCTCTTTTATTTTTAATTATATTAATCACGTATATGTGGCTGAGTTTTTAACTATTTTATTTTCTAATGAAATGAGTGGCCTAAGCTCAAAGCTAGTAGATGAGAAGCTCATTGTAAGCTCAAAGCTAGTAGATGAGAAGTGCCGTGTTTAATCCCAGGACCGAGCTCATCGGTCCTGCCGTTCGGAGTTTTCCGTGGTTTTCTCCGAAACTTGCGTAAATACAATACATAACCCTTAAGAAAGACACTCACAGAGGGCATTCCACCTATATGTCTAGGATTCTAGCATAGTCAATCGACCTTAAATCCTACAACCAATCAACCAACCATTCTAATGTAATGAAATATTTAACCCTTTGAGGAGCAAGCAGTTTTTTTCATTTAAAATCAAAAGCCACCAGAATTTCCCAAAAATTTAAAAGATAAGAAATAAATGATATTATTCTTCTAAATTAAAAAAAAAGTTTTATAAAAATATTTTCATGGCCAGTTTTTGCAATTGGGAATTAAAATTTGCGTTTGCAATGTGCAAATGATGCCTCTGAAAGGGTTAACGTTTATCCTAATAAATTTCGAATTAGATTTATATTTGAAATTGAATCCTCTGAAATATTTTAAAGTTTTTGTCCAACTCTGTGTCTTTTATTTATATTTCTTTATAATTTATAGTGTGTGTTTAAAATCAGTGTTCAAGAAACTAAAGCCGTGGGCAATTTTTGCTGTGTATATTGTATACATGGATGTGGTTTTAATTACACTTCCTCTTTAAACAGCACCTTTCAGCCAAAATGGGTGAGAAGACAATTTATCAATTGTGCTTGATGAATTTAAAAAAAGAAGAAAAAATCTCGTTTAAAATTTGGCAAGTAGGATTCCCATATAAAAAAAATGGCAAATTTAAGGAATAAAATGATCAGTAAGGGATCAAAAACTAATCAATAAACGTTCAAATTGTTATGCATTTTGTATGAGTCCTTTCCTTTGTTACATTTTCCATTTTTTCATGAAAAGCGCCCTGCGCTGAGAAAAAAAAAATATACCGCTTTCATGTATAACGAATAGGTGGTCCTTTTCTAAATCCCTAAATTAGAAATGTAGATTTCCAAGCTATGAGTATAAGGCACTCCAATACACTGAGAAAAAATTCTATAACTGACATCTAAAATCTAAATTGTGGCTCTAGAAAAAAATAGTTCCACGTCATCCTTATAAATTTCATTAAAAAAATTTTCTAGTCCTCTTCGAAAGCGAATTCTAGAGACCTCTATTAGAAGTCTTGAGCGTTTGCCTGTACTATCGAGGACAAACCTATTTGAAAATATCTCCAAATAAATGTGAATACAAGAGGCGGGCTTCAACAGCTATAATCTTGGTTTATGACCCAATTCTAGAAAATCAAGCGAGAATTTCTCGTAATACAAAAGATTCAGAATATTCAGAATGTTGTTTCACCATCTAGAAATGGGTAGAATAGAAATTCTCGACAATTTCGTCTATTCAGTTTATTGGCGTGCCTTATGCGCATAGCTCTGAAATCTATATTTCTAGTTTAAGAATTTAGAAAATGACCATTTATTCATTCTAGATGAAGGCGGTATACTTTTTTATTCACAGTGTGGCTTTCAATTCATACGTGCAGAGCTCGAATCCGGAGTCGGACACAGATGTTTGTAGTGTTTTGGAACCTTTCTACTTTAAGCCATGAGTCCCGGTCTCACGAACCTTATGTGTAAAAGATTATGTAGAACCACACCCCAAACCCAAAAAATTTTTCAAAGCGTCAGTGTAAACGGCTACTTTTAAACTTTTTTTTTTTTTTTTGAGCGAATATCATCCATAAGTGAGCGAATGAATGCTTGAGCGAATATAATGAATCATCTATATACCAAATTTGGTGGCAATCCGCTCTCCAGATTTAAATGAAGGATGCTGTTTTTAGCTGAAGTTCAATAATAGCAATCCTATATATTGCCTTAATTTTATCTATCTTGCGTTTTACAGAAATAGACAACGTTTATTCTAAATATAAATTTAGACTTTGTGCTGAAATATTAAAAAGAAAGTAAAAAAAATTAAAAGAGCACAAAAGAAGAAAAATTATTAACTAGTATACGATCGGTAACAAAAGTGTCCGAGCACTAGCAAAAATTCCTATGTAAAAAAAGTACACTTCATACGGTTTTGATAAATAAATCCTTATCGAATCATGTTCTTACACTGACTAAGAACAGGATTCGACCACGATTTATTTAACAAAACCGTATGAAGTGTACTTTTATTACATAGGAATTTTTGCTAGTGTTCTGACACTTTTGTTACCGACTGTACAGTCGTTTCGAAAACTCCAAAGTTCCTTCCTCAGTAGTAGAAAATGAATTTAAAATACTATAAAAAGGAAAATAATTAAGAAAACAGACTATCTCAGGTCTTGGACCATGTATGCTTGATAAGATCCGAGTTTTAAATTTTAAATTTTCATTTTTTTTAACTCTTTTACTTTTTATCGTGTTTTAAATTCACTTTCAACTATTGCAAATGATGGAAGTTCCGAAACAGCCCTAATAATAGTTAGCCATTTTCCTTCATTTGTGCTATTTTAACTTTTATTTTATTTTATATTTTACTTTCTTTTTGAACAATCGTTTTATTAAAACCAATGTAACATTTAAAATGAGATAATGAACACGAAAATTTTAAAACTTTAAAAATACATTTTAATTAAAAACATTAAAATAATTAATTTTTTTCTGATTTAAAAAATAATGGTTATCCCCCCCCCCCTCGTTTTATTAAAAGAATTTATAAAGAAGAGTTCTATTTTTCATCTAAATCAGTTTATCCTAAAATTAAAAATTCTACACACCGTACTACTATCCCTTATTATAAAAGTATTTCCGAAAATATCTCCAAATTGCTTAAAACAGTTAATATCTCTACTAGCTTTAAACCTCAACTCCGTATTAGTAACTTTCTCTCAAACTTTAAACCTGCTTCCCCCCCCCCCCCCTTAAACGTCTTGGTGTAATATATTGTATCCCCTGTAAAAATTGTGATTCTACATATATCGGTGAAACTGGCAAAACAGATGAAATTAATTTAAAGGAACATAAACGCTCATATAAAACAGGTGATTTAAGATCGAAACTCGTAATCCATTCCCTCAATAGTGATCATATTCCTGATTTTGACAACTTTAAAATTCTAGCCTCCAATGTAAATGTATATGAATTCCGTATTTTTCTAGAGGGCGCTTTTAGAAAAATACAACATTCTGCCTTGAACGAGGATAAAGCTATTCCTCCTGAATATATAATCTTGTTATGTGTTATGATTTTTTTTTTTTTTTTTTTTTTTTTTTTTTTTGTAAATGTGCTTGTATGTTTGACACTGAGGAGGGTTAGTGTTCTGGCCGAAACGTCTGTCGTGTATTTTAATGTTTTTAATTAAAATGTATTTTAAAATTTTAAAATTTTTGTATTCATTATCTAATTTTAAATGTTACATTGGTTTTAATATGCTTTTTTGTTTATAAGAAAAACATATTTATTTTATTTTGTTTAGTGCAGTACAAATATATGTTAAACTGTACTTAAATTTCGTCCATAGACACAATTGAATAATTTTGAATGTCCTTGTGCGTACTTCATTTGTCCTATTTGAAAACAAATTTTCAAGTAACATTTCCATATTATAAAGAATTAGAATACCAAGTTTGAACTTTCTTCTAATATTTATTCTTGAGTTATAATCATAACAGACACATACGCGCATATTGGAACCTATAGCTAAAAATATTATTTTCGGATTTAAGTGATCTCGAAACGCGTAACTAAATCAAACTCAGTTTCTAGCCCCTAATTTAAATTTATATGAATCCCGTATTTTTCCAGAGGGCGCTTTTACAAAAATGCAACCTTCTGCCTTGAACAAGGCTAAAGCTATTCCTCCTGAATATGTAATCTTGTTATGATGTGTTATGAATTTTTTTGTAAATGTTGTGCTTGTATGTTTGACACTAAGGAGGACTAGTGTTCTAGCTGAAACGTCTGTCGTGTATTTAAAAGTTTTTAATTAAAATGTATTTTTAAATTTAGAAATATTTATTCATGAATTCATCAACTGTGAATATTTATTTTAAATTAAATTAGAGTGTAAAGGTTGATATTTTTATTTATTACCAACTATGTGAAAAATACCAGAGCCGGGAATCGAACCCTGGCACCTCCGCTTAACGCACGGATGCTCTACCACTGAGCTACCCTGGCTGACAACCAGCGAGGCATTTCTCACATGAATTCATAAATAAATATTTCTAAATTGAAATTTCGTGGTCTATGGAGTTGTGCTACGATTATTATTGTCTCACCTGATATATCTGCGTTTGCAGACTCGGTGACTTTGCCAACGATAATTATGTGAGAAATGCTGGTTGTCAGCCAGGGTAGCTCAGTGGTAGAGCATCCGTGCGTTAAGCGGAGGTGCCTGGGTTCGATTCCCGGCTCTGGTATTTTTCACATAGCTGGTAATAAATAAAAATATCAACCTTTACACTCCAATTTAATTTAAAATATGTATTTTTAAAGTTTTAAAATTTTCGTATTCATTATCTCATTTTAAATGTTACATTGGTTTTAATATATTAATGAGACGTATAAATTGTGTTTAATTTTATTAAATTGTTTTATTGATTTAAAATAATAGCTTGAAAAAATAAGGTTAAGTAACTTAAGAATACTAAAAAAGAATGGTATTAGGACATTTGATAATCCAGTACGGTAGTCTATTTTAACATTGTAAAATCAATGTTTATTCACCACTCTCACAATCGTTCGTCATTTTTAACATATTATTACTGATTCAAGAATGAGGTTCAAAAATTCCTGGAAATATTATAATAGGAAGGTTTGATATCAGAATTAAAGATCTTTCATGAGAAAAATTGCCTTTACTTCATTTTATATGCTATCATGTTTACTAAATTCAGATTCCTTTAAGATTACCTTTCAGATTCATTTAATGATAAATTCCAAAAATCTTCCTTTGAATTTATTGTAAACCACAATAACTGTATGAATATGTAGAGAGTCAATTTGGATTTCATTGAACTGAATCACGTGACTTTTATAAGAAAATTACACAAACATTTACAATCTAAACAGCATGTTTAATATAATATATATATATATATTATATTATATTTTGCCTGTACAAATGAAACCAAGAAAGCTTTTAATTACATGTAATTTCGAAAAAAAATTATAACTTCATATTGTGAAAAACAATTTTTATAGCAATGATAGTAATTTTTGGCGCGATTTATCAATATTATAATTTTATTTTTATAGGAAAAATATGAAAGTTATATTGAATAGGTTAAAACATCGTATGAGACATTTCTGAAACTTCTAAGTGCAAATTGCAAATTTTATTAATTGTGTTATCATAAGTAAATGGAAGGAAGTGTGAATGTAAATTTGGTAGTATATTTAGCTTATTTATTTATTTTTTTTATTTCATACAATGTATAAATATTAGTATGTGTTACAATCAAAAAGTTAAATTACTCTAAATGAGAAAATTTTCGGAAAAAAAAAAAAGTGAAAATTAATTATTTTGTGTAAATCTGAGACTATTTGCTTCTGAAGAAAATTGATTACTTAAATCTTGTGAAAATCATAATAAATTAATTTTTACAAAAAATTGCTAGATTAAAAAAAAAAAACAAAAAAAAAAAAAAAATGGGTATACGATAAAAAAAATTTAAACATTTAAATCATAATACTTAATTTTATCTAATTTGTGAATAATGTAAGATATTATGGTTTTCTTTTTTTAAAATAAAAGGCTTAGAATGAACAGTAAAAAATACTAGTAAGAATTCGAATGAGATTTTGAATAAATTGTGAGAAAAAATTTAAAATAACACTTAAATTATAGTTTAAAACTAAATAAGAAATATATATGATTGTGATTTCTGAGAAAGGAAGTTAGAAAATATTTCTTTCAAAATTCTTTTTATTGCTATTGCTGTTGATTGGAAAACAATTTTGGATCTTCTAAAAATGATTCTATGAACTATATGATAACAATTTTAATTGAAAGTTAAAATTTTTAATTATAATAAGACACCATTCTTAATCTTTTCACAAAATTATTTTTTATGTTTAGAGTGCTAGTAAAACTAAAGCTAAACTAAACATGTTTTGCCCGTTTGAAATACACTGTTAAAAATTTCAGTTCAAGCCTGAACTACTATATGGAGTAAAGTTATAAGCAATACCACGATATGGTTCAACCACACTTTTAAGTTCTTTACTTCTTGCAATGGAATTTAAATTGCACCAAAACTTGGAGCTACCATACACCTATTTACAAGGGAAGCATGAATCAGTAGAATTCTTATTGAAACCAAACCAAGCTTAAATTAAAGAGCGTGGGGGAAAATATAGGGTAAAGTGCGAATTTTGTACAATAACTCACTCATAGGCCAAGATAAGACCCTGTATATTTAACCTCTTTTATAAAATCAACGAAACACGCAGAATTAGCGACAAGAAAGCAGAGCACAAAGCCAGAGTGTTTGACCTGAGACAAGAAGGTTGTCAGTTCAAACATCGTCTCTGTCGATTTTTTTTTTTTTTTTTTTTTTTCAAAACATAATACCAATATTTGATTCAATATAAAATTACCAAATGATGGAAAAAGATTAAACCATCGAATGGTTTCAGCTACTTCAGCATGAAGTTTTGGTTCAAACTGTTCAACATCAAATTTTTAACACTATAATAGTATTTATGTTATGTATTTATCTCATGTACTTTTTAAAAAATCATTTTATTAAAAGTATTTTTGATTGAAGTACGCTTTAGAAAGGTAAAAGAAGACTATTTCCAAACGAACTTTAACCAACAAAAAATTATTTGCTGTATATTTTTGAAATTTGGGTGAATTTCATTATATTTTTAAAGAAATTTAAAGTTATATATTTAAAATTTTGCAGAATAATTTTTAGGATAATATAAAATGAGCCCTGTTTTTAAGATTAGCTGCGTATTGTAATCTTTTATATTGTGAAGACGATTTCTTATTACAAATAATTCAAATACAAATAATTCAAAATACACAATAATACAAAAAAAAAAAAAAAAAAAAAAAAAAAAAAAAACCTTGTTAAAAAGATTTGAGACCCATTAAAATAAGACAATAATAATAATAATAATAATAATAAATCGATTAAATTTATGTTCTAAAATGGCATTCCCATGAAAATGGATTCAGTTAACATAACCGATAATGCATAAAAAATGAACGAAAATATTTCATTGGCCTGAATTTTTTTTTTGAAAATAATTAAATTCAGCAAAAATAAATCTTTCAGAGATTATACATTTATTAATTGAATTGTCATGGAATGTTAGTTACTAACCAATGCGCAAAATAATACATCATGATTTCAATTAAAATTTTTGGGAAACTCTATTAAAAGATTCATTATTTTAAGATATACACTATAATGTTAAAAAGTATAATCTAGAAAATGGTATTTGAAATTAATTATCTTTTTTTTTCTTCAAAATGTTACTTACTCAACAATTATTCATAGAGTATAAAAGTTTTTTTCATATACTGATCTTAAGATTTAAAGCACAGTCAATTCAAAATAAATAAATAAGTAAATAAATAAAATAAAAATAAAATTAGTATAGAAATATTTGAATAAGAAAACTGATTTGTTTTGAACATAAAAACTATTAAATTATAAAACTAGTTTAAATGATAAAAAGTATTTTTCTAAGTATAATAAATAATTTTAAATATAATGCAAGAAACAGCTTCTCTCTCTTTTTTTCTTTCCTTTATTATATATTTTAAAAAAAAGTTTTCATTAAAAGTTAGATTGAAAGCCAATAACTTACATAAAATATAAATAATTTCTGAAATGTAAATCAGCATAAAGTTGTCAAACGCATAATTTATTCTTCTATTACTTTATGCCTTGTAAGGAATGCAATTGACTTTTGATATTTTATTATCATAGATTCACATTATTCCGATTTCTTATATATATTTATGCAGATATTTTATTTTAACATTTAAAACATTTTTATTTTATCATAGATTCACGTTATTCCGATTTCTTATATATATTTATGCAGATATTTTATTTTAACATTTATAAGTTATAGTTTCCTTCATTATATATATATACACACATAATATTTATTCTCTATTAATAACACAAGATTTAAATTGTCACTTTGGTATTTCTTCAAAAAAACTGTAAAGATAAAAGAAATATAAAGAACCTATTCATGATTAAAGAGCTATTTTTGCAAATAATAAATGTTTTTAATAACTTTATCAATGAACTTTATCAATCTATTCAAAACTAAATATAAATATCATAAAAACTCTTAATAATATTGGTGTTATTGTTTAAGCTTTGTGGCAAAATATTTTTTCTATTTTTTTGGTTATTTAATAAAATTTCAAAGACATAGATTTTGTCTTTTAAGGCTTAAGCTATGCCATTCTTTTCTTAATACTACAAAGTATTTCTCTCTATATATGAAAAGAAAAAAGGGCTAAATTATTTATTTAATTACTATCTCAATAGAATTAATAGAGTAATTATACTTTTAGTTCTCATTAAACAAACATCATAGATTTGTTTCGATAAAAAAGTAATAACCAATTAATTTTTTTTTTAACTATTTATATTTTTTTGTAAGGCTTAGTTTTCATTCTGAAATATTTATTATATTGTCAATTATTAACTGAAAAAGAAAATTGTGTTGTTGATATATTTATTATAAAAGGTATTTGGAGGGATTTAAGTCTGTAATAACTTTAGAATTTGCGATAAAATGCTATTCTTTTATGTTTACATTGCATTAATAATTTAACAGAATTATTTTTTTTTTATCTTTGCTTTCTATTTTAGCTCTTGCTCCCTTTAGTATGATTACTTTATAAGAATGCATTTAAAAAGAAATAAATCACATTAAAGGCGTCAGAATATTTTCTAAAGTGTAAAATAAATTAAATGTAAAATTATTTTCTAAAATTAAAACTTTGAGATCCATTTGAAAAGTTAAATTCTAAGTCATTTTAAGTTTATGAAACGTACACTGAGATTATTTATAATGTTATTTAAAATAAAATAAATAACACAAAATTTATTGAGTTGTAAAATTAAAATGAATTTTAATAAATGTTTTACCATCATAATCCAACAAAATCTAATGCAGATTGCGTATTTACTGACATATGATAGCTTTTTTTTTTTTCTTTCGACATTATATATTTGCCTTGTTAAAAATTAAATATTATGCAAAAAGGACTAACTGATTAAAAAATAATAAAAAAATATTTTTAATATTTTTTCTTTTAAAGTGATGTTTTAAATATTTTAAATATTCTTAGATCGATAGCATAGATTTTTCCTTAAAAAATTTCGGAAAGTGTTTTATAATTTATATAAGGTGCTTAATTTTACTTATCTATATATATATAAAGAAATGAAAAGCAAGAAAGAAAGACTATTAGCTTACTGTGAAATACAAATATTCTCATTTTTAAGGAGAAAGTTCTGTGAAACTTCTAAAGTTTCGGAATTAAAATCATTCTTTTAATTTAAAAGGAAAAAAAAAAAAAAAAAAAAAAAAGAAAAAAAACGCTTTTTAAAGCTTTGTGAAATTTTGAGTCCATATATCCATAAAAAAGTTGTATTGAATGTTTAAAAATGTCATCGAATAGTAGACATCCAACTCGATTAGCCTATAAACTATTTCGAATTTTTTTTTCTTTCTTTCCCTCGTCCTTTTAGTTTTAAATAATTCATCAATGACTGAAATAAAATATAAACAAGACATAAAACACTGACCAATCCCCAACATTATAATTCGCAGAAATAATTATATTAATCTCACTAGTGCCATCAAAATTGTTTACCCTCAATTCGTTAAACGCAATTGTAACAAAACTTCATGCGACATCCCCCCCCCTCTCCTCTCTTTAAAAAAAAATATATATATATATCCCTTCTGTCCTTCTCTAATCGTATAACTACCAAAAGTTACTAAAATATGTTGAATATTTGTTCCGTAAATTTTTAAAATTGGTGTTTCATTTGTTTACTTTGAACAAAATAAATTGTTTTCTCACAGTATAATTAACTTTTTTAATTTATTTCCCAAATTCTTATGTACTTACTGTCATTCACTACGGTATGTTTGTGAATCTCAACCAAATAAAAAGTGCGCCTTTATTTTAAGGTAAATACAGGCTGTTTTATTTGCATGTGACGCAGGTGTTTAGAGCGTCATGTTAGTAATCCGGTGGTCCCGCGTTCGATACCATGAAAGTCCGGAGCGTTAATTTTTGCAGACTATTAGTAGAAAAGATGTCAAATGATGAAAGAAAATTTATCGTTGACTACACAGTATCCTAAGAATTTTTGAAGAGTTTTTTTAAGAAGCCTTTTTCTTACAGCTTTTTTTAGAAGCAAAAAAGATTTTTTTGTGGACTACAAGCGCCCTCTATTGGGCGGAATATTCACTAAAATGTCAATGAAACAATTAACAATACAAAATAAAAATGATTAAGGAAAACACATAAACATTAACCAAATCAGTATAATGTTAAGTTATAATATTAAAAAAAATAATAAACTAAAATAATAATAAAAAGGGTCCTCAAACGAGCAATTAAATTGCAGATATTGGCCCTTAATCAGAAAATGAAATCACAAAACTTATAGGTGCTGCCATCTGTTGTGAATTTTAAGAAATAATTTCTCTTTTCTTAACACAGTTCAAATTTTCCCTTTTTTTTTTTTTTTTTTTTGCAAATTAAATTTTATTCTAACTTCGAAAAGATTTATATGATACGCTATAATAAGAATTTGGGTTTTACAAGTTTTTAAATAGATTATTTTAATTTATACGAAATTTTATGAGGATGTTAAACATCCTTAAATTATAGCGCGCTTTAGTGGCCGTTCCATTTCGCTTGTCCACAAGCACTGAGCTAGAATGTAAGGAGTAATAACTGCCTTGAATAAGTAGTTGAACTGAATTGAATTGAATAGGAAGTTATATCATTCCTTATAGTCTAGCCCTGTGCTTTCGGACAGCCTAACTGAACGGCCACTATAAAGCCCGCTTTATAATGCAATGCAGAATACAATGTATCCTAAAAGTTTAGTCCTTAAATTTGCGTACAATTTAATAGTTCTAGATTTTACTAATCTACTGACAACAATTTAACACTCATTCTTTGGTTACTGAATAGATTCGCTTTGCTTCAAAAGGAAAAAAAAAGTGAAAAGTATGCATTTAGCATGCATGTAACAAAATTTTATATCCAAAACATCATTTAAAATCCAAAAAACATTTTATTTTCGTAGTCCATATTGTGCTATAATTCC
This sequence comes from Salticus scenicus, assembly GCA_963930645.1. Taxonomy (NCBI): domain Eukaryota; kingdom Metazoa; phylum Arthropoda; class Arachnida; order Araneae; family Salticidae; genus Salticus; species Salticus scenicus. The sequence goes on along the minus strand of OZ005649.1, from coordinate 378,324,660 downwards.
ATTTATTGATTCTGCTAGATGTGTACATAATGATGCGTACATTTTTTTCACGCGTATTATGCTGTAGTAAGTTTCAATTACATGTATTGTTATTATTATTATTTATTTTATTATTATTTAATTTTTTTATTTTTTTTATTTTGCTATTTGCAACAGTTTCAGTTTATTAAAGTATACAATTCAAAGACTTACTGTCTGTAGATCGTTACGTAAATCAAATTATTTTAATGTGGTACCACTACAACAGATTTATAAATGATATATATATTATTTTTCAATAAGAAATTTCTGTATCAATGGTGGCATTCTCAAAATATTTGAAGGATGGTTCTACTCCAAAAAATAATAAATTACTTTATTATTATTATTATTATTATTATTATTATTAATTCACTTTCAGCAAGACCTTATTTAATCACAGAAAACTGCAACAAAAATTAAAAAAATATTATGAAAAAATACTGGTATTCAAAAATCGTAACACTTGGCAACAGTAATTAAAAAAATACTGTACCCTTACGGAATCATGCTTTTATTTTTCTGTAAAATGTTTTACATAAAGCAGCTATAATTACAAACAACTAAACTATTTCGAAATAACACTAGAGCAACAAGAAAACTTATATATATACAGAATATAAATTTGCACAAATATATGTAAGAGAATATGAAATCACAAGTTAAAAAGATAATTGTTAAATGGCGCCCTCTTTCCAGATTGTGAGGCGCCTGTCTTCAAGGTAAACTTGCACTAACAAACGATGTGGTCTTATTGAAAATGAATTATTAAAAAAAACCTAATGTATAATTTTTTGGACTACGAACATTTAGGATTTTTTGGTTTTGTAAATGACGTTTTGGATTTAAAATGTTAATAAATGCACATTAAATGCATACTATTCACTTTTCTTTTCTTCTGGGGCAAAGCGAATCAATTTGGTAACTAAGGTCTGAGTGTTAAATTGTTGCAAGTAGATTTTGCTTTTAAATCTAAAGGGATGCAAATTTACGGATTAAACTTTTAGGATTCTTTGTATTCTGCATTGCATTGCAAGTAAATTTTATAGTGGCCCTTCCGTTAAGTTGTCCGCAAACACTGACCTAAGCTATAAGGAGTAAACTTCCAATTCAATTCAATTACTTATTGAATAGGAAATTATCACTCTTTACCTTCTAGCTGAATGTTTGCAGACAGGAGAACAGAACAGCCACTTTAAAGCGCGTTTTTCTATCCCACTTTACATTTTGGGACACAAAATAAAATTATTATTCTGAAATATTTTTCAACCAAACCATTTTCTTTTAAATGGTAACAATCTTTTACTTGACATTGACATGAAGAACGTAGCAGAGTGCCCGGAACAGGAAAAATTACTCCTTATCTCTAATATAAATTTTTATTAAAAATAATAATAATAATAATAATAATTCGAATAAAATTTTTTACTGTAAACCAAAAGAGGGATTAGGGGTGAAGCAAAGCATTGCCTCTCAGAAGAAACAACAGAAAAATTGTGCGCCATGAAAATTTGAAAATTTGGCGCTATGATTGTGCCTGTTAGCCGCTAATATATAAAATGATACAGGAGAAAGATTTGTGGTGGTCAAAGCATAGTATTTATATATATATATATATATATATATATATATATATATATATATATATAATTTTGTTTATAATTTGAATAATATATAAACTTCGTCAATAATTTGACTTAAGAGGTGTGAGGGGGAAATTTCGAAAATTTTCGATTTTATTTCCGGTGACGTTTTTTCCTAGAACCGATATGTAAGAAATTTAGAAAACATGCAACTTAAAAGCTATTGAAAGCGCTTAAAAAATATTTATATTCTCCTGCTTCAAGTGCAAACTTTCTTATTATAGCTTACATAAATAGATAAAATTGGTTTTTCATTAAGTCACGGTCTTTGAATAAAATTGTCTATGTTTATGTTATTTATTTTAACTATTTCTATAATAGACATAATTTACATAAATATAAATAAAGAAAAATGTGTATAATTATTAATGCCTTATTAAATCTTATTTGATTATAGTTTTTTCAAAACTACCTGAATACTTCACATTTTTTCCCAATATTTCGCAATGAAATGAAAAGCTTAAATTCTAAGAATTATTTTTCAAATAAAAGGTTTAAAGATGATACCACACACTTATTTTCGATCCTACAGAAGATTAAGATGTAAATACAATATTTTTTCACGTGTTTTGGTTATGTTTATAAGTATCATTTAATATACTGCAAACTCCTATGATATACAATCCAGTAAAAATACTATCTGTCATTTAGATGGGATATTTCTTGAATTATTTATTTTCTTCTGCTTCTAACGTAAAGGATATAACCACAGCTTACGGTAAAAGATGAAATTGGCTTTTGATTAGATTTTGAGCTCAAAATAAATTTCTCTGCTCAGAAATTATTTCTTGTATGAAAAATACCTTTATATTATACATATTTTGAATAAGTCTTAAATAAAATATTTGTTTGTGTTTATTTTCTATTTCACTTTTATTCGTTCTGAAAAATATGGAAGAAATTAAAATTTAATGCAAAATATTATACCTTATTAGTAAATTTTGTTTGAAAGTTAGAGTTAAGATTAATTTTTTCTTTTAATTATTTCATTAATTATTAAACAGTCGATCAATCCAGAGTTCGATCAATTCATGCCTTAATAATTTATCGTGATGTTATCATAAATTTGAAACTGTTTTGTAGATATTAAAATTTATTTAGGTTTTTTTTCTTTCAAATTAAAATTTTTACTGTACATTTGAATATTTTTTAATTTTGAAAAAATTACAGAATGCAGGAAAATTTTCAAAGAAATTTTTCATAGACTGTGTCCAACTGCCAATTTAGCATACTTCTCCAGCCTCTTTCTTTATCTTTAAAAAATAAAAATAAAACTTCTTTTTTAATCAGTGTTGCCAGATTTGGGGACATTTTTCTTCAACGTCCACCATTGAATTTTTGTAGCAACAGTTGCCCAATCACATCGAAGATTAATCGTCTATTATGTATGTCAAATTTTACTTCTCAAATTTATTGGTGGTAGTTGAATAAAAAACTCCCCAAGTCTGGCAACACTGTTTTTAATGTACAATAATTGTCATTCAAAAATGTCTATTTCAGTGAGTTATATTTATAGAATCAAAATATAAGTTTTGAGACGGAAACGATATTTTTTTTAATTACACTGTGCTGCAAAAAAAAAAGTTTCGATCTCTGATACCATTTTTTCTGGTTCTTATATAAAATAGCCTCCTGAATCCGAATATGGCCACCATTTTTGCCAATCACCCGTTTTCGCGGGATGCCAATCCTCCTTCAATTTTTATCACTGTTCGGTAATTTTATGTTCATACCTCTAATTTCAGTGGCGACCCCCCCCCCCTTCAAATTTCCCTCTTTCTACAAATTGCTATGTTTTACAATATTTCTCCTCTGTAGCCCCTCAGGAGATGTTTAACAGTTAAAATATTCCTTTCCCCCCTACGAATCAAATTTATATCCATAAAATTACCGAAAAATGATAAAAAATAGGAAGGTATTCTCAAAAAATGGTGGGAAATAGGGCAAAATGGACGTCATATTTGGATTCAGGAGGTCATTTTACATAAAAATTTTCAAAAATGGTATTGGGGCTGATTTTCATGCAGAGCAGTGTTATAAATCGCACTTTCTGTTTAGAGCAAAGCAGTTGTGTTTCATATTAAGATATCTCAATATATATATTTATTTTTTATTAAATTTCATAGAATACGATTTCTTCGTTCGTATTAATATATCAATTATTAATTTTATTAATGTTTTATTTATTCAATGATACAATAGATACAATGTATGTATCCGAGCAGATATTGAATTTTGCTTTTATATTTATTTATTTATTTATTTTCCATGGATATGTATTTCTAAAAACACTTTTATTCACAACTTTATTTTTCTGTAATTACACTGCAACTAATAATAATAATAATAAATATTCCTTTAAATTTCTGAAATATATATCGTTTTGGGCAAAACATTAATTTTCATAGTTTTATTAAAATAAATAAATAAATAAATAAAAAATGTATATAAAAAGAAATTTAAAGATTTGTTCAAAACTAAGATTTTTCTAGCAGTTTTGTTACCTTACATCTTTCATTATGACCTTTCAACAAGTATTCAAACTGCTATTTATCAACTATTATTTGCCTAAGCAAGACCACCCAAACTCTGCGCAGCGGTATTCCTTGCAAGGAATACATAACAAATACCTAATGAACTATATTTTTTGACAAGTAATTTTCAAGTAGTTCAATGCAATCAAAAACAAATCCTTTTGGTACAGATGAAGATTAAGCTGATTTCTTTTTTGCGGACATTTTGAACCTAGATGGCGGATCAGGTTTAATAATAAATTTATTTGAGACTTTAATATGGGCTATATACATACAGAATTTAAAAAAAAAATCGATTCATTAATACGTTTTTAGGAGAATTTGGAATTTTCAAAGGACCAACCATGGGAAATTGATGACGGATCAAGTTAGCTAAAGAACTTAGATATATTTCTCTGATATGTCAACTGTCCAAATTTAGTTCAAATTAATTCAATATTTCGAAAGTTTCCCTAGCGCCAAATTTTCCATTTCCCGCTATGTTGAAATGATATGGCGGATCAAGTTGATAAATTAATTTGCTTTCGACACACATATGCACTAATGCATACATTGAATTTTAAGTAAATGCGGTCTTATTTAAAATTTTAAGATGCAGGTTTGAAATTTTCATGTGGTAGCCCCTTGAAAACAAAATAGAGGATCAAGTTGCTCAGTAAATTCATCCAAGGTGTGTTTAAGATAAGTCCACTTCAGTTCAGATTGATTCAGTATCTCATAAGTTATCGTGTTAACAAATTTTTAAGTGGCCACCCTTTTTAAACATTATGGCGGATCAAGTTAATTAATAAACTTGAGGGAGACCCTACTATGAGCTATATATACAGAAAATTAAGCAAATCGGGCCTTAAATTATGTTTTTTACAAAGAAATATTGAAATTTTCAAGGCCACCACATGGAAACAAAAAGGGGATGCAAATTGCCCAGCGTACCCATCTAAGACATTTGTAAGATAGGTTCATTGTCCAACCTTGGTTCGAATTAATTAACTATTTCAAAAAATATAGTAAGGATACAATTTCAAGTAGCAGTTTGGTGTCAAGTGTCTTCCTTTTTTAAACAAGATGGAGAATCTGCTTCATTAATGAACTTGATGATGACCCTTCTATAAGGCTATGTATACATAGAAATTTAAGTAAATCCAGGCTTATATACGTTTTACATGTAAGTTTGAAAGTTCCCAGTGTTCGCCACTTGGAGTCAAAATAACGCAGTAAGTCGTCCAGAAAACAAGATGGCGGTTCAAGTTTATTTATAAACTTCGTAGAGATCTTTATATGAGCGACATATACATCGAAATGTAAGCAAATCAGATCTGAAATACAATTTTTACAATGTGAATTTGAAATTTTCAACAGGCCGCTACTTGGAAAAAAAATGGCGGATCAGGTAATTAATAAATATAGTGGAAACCATTGTTTGGACAGTATATACACAGAAATGTAAGCTAATTCGGGTTTGCATACGTTTTTTACGATGTGAGTTTGAAAGTTTTGAATGGTTGCCACTTGGAAACAAAATGGCGATGCAAGTTGCTCAGCGAACTTATCACGATATTTGTAAGATAAGTGTCCACTATCCACCTTTGGTTCGAATTAATATCTCAAAAATTATTATAAAGACAAAATTGGAAGTAGAAACCTGATTTCAAGTGCTCATCCTTTTGAATACTATTTATAAATGTGATAGAAACCTTTATATGAACTTTATATACATCGAAATATAAGCAAACCAGTTCTTAAATACACTTTTTACAATGTAAATTTAAAATTTCCAATTGACAGCCATATGGAAACAAAATCTCACTGTAAATTGTCCAGTGAACTCATTTAAGATATTTATAAGATATATATGACCAGCGACCAATTTTGGTTCGATTTAATTCATTATTTCAGAAGTTACCGTCATGACAAATTTTCGGTTATATTTAGAGGTAGATAGATAGGTAGATAAATTAGGTGAATGCAGTAGTGATTTCAATCAACACTATTGGAAACCTAAACATCGGTATTTAAGGTAAACGCACCAGTAGTGGACACTTTAAGGACATTTTCGGGCTATTTTTTGTGTAATTTCCAAATTTTAGTGATTCAAAAAATCATTAATATTTCAGATCTTTATTAACTCTTTCTTAACACGACTGTATTATGAACATTGCTAATTGTAGCATTTACCCCAGCAGCACATAATGTTGATTTAACGTTGATATAACTAATTTTTCACTGTCCAGACTTATTTGCAACGCTATAATAACGTTATGTGCTACCTGGGTTATAGAAGTAAAAAATCAAAAATCTGAAGAGCTTAAAATGAGCTAGTAGTGGACACACTAAAAAACCAGTATTGGACCCCTTTGAATTTTTGCTTTAAAATTCAACTCTAAAATTGCTAGATTACAGAATTGCGTCCACTACTGGATCTGGCATTAAAAGTCACATGAGCCAGTAGTGGACAGTGCTGTCCACTATTTGTCATGATGACATTTTTTGGCACCAGTAGTGGACACCCATAAGAATACTATGTGTTAATACAAGATTTAAAAAATAGCACAATAAAGGAATTCTGCATACTTATTTTAGTCATATGAAAGCAAAAGGTAGAAGAAATCAGTTAAGAATAAGCAGAGAGCGAGCAAATAAAATTTCATTTCCTTATTCAAAGTGATAAGAAGAAAATGGTAAAATCACAAAAAGTGCAATTTTTTTTGGTTAAACTAACATTATTTTAAAACTAATGACCGGAATTATTTTTTGTTAAAAGGTTTAACAGTAAAGGACTATAACTCCTGACTAAAGGACTATCCTTCCTGAACATTGCTCGAATCTTCAGAATTTTTAGGTAGCTTATCTTCCGAGTTTAAAATTAAAAGTGCCCACTACTGGTACAGGGTCCACTACTGGTGCATTTACCTTACGTAGATTTTCGGAAAAGATGTTAAAAATAAGCACTGCGCTTATCAAGGCTTGCATGCGTGCGATGTTTCATGACGTGAAAATTTTTTATTATAATTCTCACATCTGAAAACACATCTGAGTTATTTTTGTTATTACCATTATTATTATTATTATTATTATTATCATTATTATTATTATTATTATTATTATATTCTACCTATAAGTTTTCTTCTTTTTTCTTTCTCATGCATTCATGCGCATACCCCTACAATGAGATATTGGCAATATTTAAAAACTATTTTAAAAGCCTTTTTATATTTAACAATTTTATAGATAACATACTTCCCCATTTTGGTCGTTGCATAATAAATAAATGTTATACCGAATATATATGTGTGAATAAATACTCAATCAAATATTTAAAGCAACCATGCATTTCAGGGAAAAGATGTGCATTGCTCAATGTTTTTGGTATGCGTTATATTTTCCGTTTAACTAATTCCTAACTCTATAGTTTTGCAACAATGAAATTTTTCTTTTTTATGCATAGCTTAATAGTATAATAACTGTAAAGTATTTTATTATTAGTAACATTAATTAAAAACATTTAATAGAATCTATTATTAATCTCAGTTACAAATAAAGATTTTATGACATTCTGTTATAAACATATTTTTAGAAAATCAATATTTTCCGACATATTTTTTGTCAAATTATTTTCACTGATGTCGGCAATGCCCCATTTTGTTTGTATAACAAAATTCTACAAGTATATATGAATATATATATATATATATATATATATATGCATATATAATTAGAGAACGGTATTTTTGATTTTATTTGTCATTTATTTTATTCCTTTAAAATATCTTGTTTGTGAATTGCGTGGGAGAAGAAAATTTTAAGTGTTTTGGTCCTTCGATATTGAGTCTATCATTGAGTTTTGCTATGGGTATGAATTGCCAAATGCGCCAAAACCAAAGAGTGTGGTGGTCTTCAAACAAAAATATACCGACAGATGAAACGAAATTTAAGCGCAACTTATATTTTAATAAAAATTGTTCAATACAGGGAAAAGAACTCAAGATAAGAAAAAGCAAGTGATTCACAATGCGAGACTTTCCAACTGCATATACTATGTTATTTTATTTGAAAATTTTCAATCGTGTTGGAAAATGTTAAAAATGCTTAACTCAACTGTGAGAAAGATGTTTGGACAATTTCTATCTATATTATATAATGTATCTAAATATTTTGCCACGCTCTGGGAACCAATATGCTAATCATGCAATATTCTATAGGAAACATGCTTCTATGAATTTGAATAACATATGTTACTTTCGTCATATTTTCTTCAGTATAAAGAAATTAAAATACGCTTTAAAATCTATTCAAATTTTACTTTGAATCTTACATACTAAATATAAATTCAATTTTAAAAAAAAATCTTAAAAAGTATTAAAAATTTACTTATTTGTATTTATTTTATTTTTATTTAATTATGTTTGAAATAAAATGAGCCTTTTTCTGAAACATTTGTGCTCTTAGTAGGCTAATTTACTATAATTATCTCTTCGATAAGGACAAATTATATGTAGTAATATCTGATTGCAGAAAAATGAGCTTTTAAACATTCCATTCGGATGGTATCGAATCGCCCATTGTTTCAAATGATTCTAATCGAACTTTTCTGATGAATAAAGTATCTTTTGGAGAAAATCAAATGGATTTTATTTCCTCGTAAAACTATTCAGATTACCAGAGGTTTTCCGATTCAAATGCTTGACGCTACATTACGTTAAAGAGAATTGCTGTATTTTTTTCCATGTAACAGCATCTGACACGAGGAGAAATAGCGTTTAACAAAAGTTAAATAACATAAAATTTTGTTTGATTTCTTGTATAAGGTTAAAAATGATAAAGTAATGTGAGACTCATACTACTTTCTTTTATTTTAATAGAAAATGTTTTTGTTTGTAGCTCTACATTCTTATTTTAATCTTTTTGCGCAGGTAGAAGCTATAGTAATCATAAACATGGTATATTTTAGTTAAACATTTCCATTAATTGCACCCAAAAGAAAATACTGTATTTGATTCATTTTCCCTGTTTATTTTTTATAATTTGTATACGCATCGCATAATGCTTTCAGCCATCAATCCTAATACATATTAATTCTTTTATGATGTTATTTTAGTTTCATATCATATTCTGTAATGTGCGTGTGTTTGTGGCAGTTAAAAGATGTGATAAATAATTCGCGGTTCAGTGGTATTAGAAATCTAAAAAAAAAAAAAAAAAAAAAGAACAAAAATTAAAATGCCGGATTGCTTTAAGCAAGAGAATGAAAAGGGGAGAACGATGCACTCTTTTTCTTGAAATTTAATAATCATAATGAAGTTAGAAATTCTATATACATTTTATGCATTATTTACAGAAAAAAAAAATACTTAAAGGAACATTATTCCAAATCTAATAAACTCTCATAATGAGAGATCGAAAAATTCAATCTTCGAACGCAGTCGAAGCATCAAAATCTAAAATCTAAACTAAAACTTTTATTGGCTGTTGCCAAAATCTAAAGCAAAAATATTTAAGTTCTTTGGTTTTCTTTCAGCGGCGACGCAGCGCCGTCTAAAGGGAATTGATTTTACTACAGATGTAACAACGAGAAATTTTACTGAATGAATAAAATAATGAATTTCAATTATTTTTTAAATCCTTGTGCTTTTAATCCTTAAATGCCTGATTATTTTATTATTAATTTTAAAATGTTTTTCTTGATTCCTCTCAAATAAATCACGGGAAAAACACTTCTAAAAATCATACTTTATTTTAACTATGGTTTACAGCTGAAAAGCAATTTGTTACCAGTTGGCAAACATGAGGCTTTAGAGCTCCAAAATTTTATAATAATACTTTAGAAGAGAAAAATTGGGTAAGTTGCCGAAAGACAACAGTCGGCATTTAAGGGTTAAGTGATATCAATCATCATGTCATACTGATTTAAAATACTAAATTTGAACGTCCTGCTAATGTATGTTTCCAGGTTATGTTGATAAAAACATGCCGCTTATAAGCGTTAGAAACCATATTTTCTGATTCAGGGGGACTTCTAATTGTGTAATTATAAAAACTCATTTTCAAAGTTCGACCCCTATACAATACTATCTCTACTATATATAGATAGGGGAAAGTAATCAATTAAAAACCTTCTAACTGTATTTTTAAGCAGGTATCACGATCAGATTTTTGTATTCTAAAATAATTAGAGTGAAGTGGGGACAATTGTTGTAACATTTTTGCATAGTTTGACTTTGGCTTCATTTTGCTCAATTGTTATTATGCTTACACGTCTGAAAAGTTTTAGCATAAATTAATTGACTTTTAAAAAGGATGACTTTTTTATAATTTAACAGTGGGCCACCTAAAGGGGAAAAAAAATGATGACAATTTTGTGTTTCGTGGTTCCACTTGCCGCATACAATCTGTACGCTAGTTTTTCTTTCTCTTATGTGAATTTAACTTTTTTATTTTAATTTCATTATATTTTTACAGTGTGTATGCGTAAAGCGCCTTCCTAGAAATGTTAGAGTTTCGCAAGAATTAACGTGTGAAATCGAGTGCATGTTCGAAACAAAGACATTAGGTTGAGTTCTTGAAGAATGGACAAAAGTGTGGGGTAGGAATCTCACTTGATGGAGAAACAGTCTCGTTGGAAAGGTGTTGAACGAAGTTTGTTTGAGAATTTTATGGCCGGCGCAGTCTTTCGGGAAATTGATAGATTATAGCAAATTTTACAGGTTTGGTGATTGAAGATATGCCAGTTGATTATCCAGTAAAAATATTTAAGCAAAAGCAAAACCAAAGTCGAGGTCAGTCGGAGATTGGACGGAATATAAGGTGTTTGGCCTCAATCTAATCTAAAATACTAAAAGGCTAGTATATTCATTTAATTTCACTGCTAGTCGGGGTGATTTTGATTAATTTAAGTATATATAAGTTACATACGAGTAACCCAACCCTCCCAATCTTAGAACCAATAAATTCTAATTTGAATTTTAAGCAATAAATATCGTCCTTACTTCATACATAAACTCACAGCTGGATAATGCCAAGTCAAAAGTTAGAGGAGAAGAGTTATTCTTATACATGAACTAATTTTTCATGTGATATTTTAATTATTTTTTGTAAAAATAATTCTTTTTTACGCAATAATAAAATATTTCAAATAATATTCTCTATCACTTTATTTGTATTTATTTTGTATTTTTATATATACATAAATACGTGGGTTTGTTTATCTAACTGAAGTGTTTATAAAACTATTGTGCATTATTATTTAATAATAAACAATTATTTTTAATAAATAAAGAGGAAAAGTATAATGAGGCTTGTAAATCAAATACCTCTTACTTAACATTCCTCTTTTCGTTTAAGGACGCTTTTCTACTTTCGCTTCAAAAGAGTAAATTCTCTTTAAGCTTTAAAGTGGTCATAACGCCCGAGGAAATTTGCTTTCAATGAGACTACAAAGACAAAACACTTAATGACTTTCAACGAACGTTATTCAATACCTTAACAACTCAATAAAAACGATTTTATTATTATTATTATTATTATCTTATTTTAAGAATGACATTCTTAAACATTTTTATAGATATAAATTTATGATGATTTTTAATTACTAGCCTAATTAAACAATAAAGACTGAGTATTTTCCACAGTAGATTCTGTCATATTTAGGGAAAATATAAGCCAAAAAGAAACATGATAAGTATTTTTATAAATTTATTTCTTAAATAAACATGTTTTTGAAACTTATAAATAAACCTAAATAAATCAATCAAGATCACGTTAAATTTTTTCAGTTTATTGAAAAAAATTGAAATTTCCCGACAATCGTTCGAACACTTAAAATATCCAACTCATAAATGCGGTAATATTCATATATTTCATGATGTTTTCTGTATAAAAATTATCATTAGATTCAAATTATTGTCTTATTTTTGATTACCTATGAATTTCCGCATAAAGTCTACAATAAACTCATTTTTTTTTCTTTCTGGTTTTTACTTTCTTCTATATTCAATAGAAGAAAGTATTGGATTCGTAAAATTTTCGACCTCGGGATTTTGAGGGATTTACACGTTTTGAGAGCTGTAGAACACGATTTGACCATTTTTAGAAAATGTCTGTCTGTCTGTCAGTCTGTGTATGTGTGACAAAATTTTGTGGCAACTGTATCTCAGAAACTACTGCACAGAATTTCATACAAATTGGTATGTAGTTGCACCTTGACATAAGTTAGTGCCTACCAACTTTTGGTAAAAATTGTCTAACAGGTTGCGTTGCCATCCCACTCTTTCTAAATTTTTAACATGGTGATATAGGACAAAATTTTGTATAAATGTGCATAAAGAGAATTATATTTTAATAATCATTATGAAATTTACAAGATTTATTTATAATACAGTGGTGGACATAATTATAAGTCACCTATCTAATTTGACAAATAGTGAAAGAAAAGATTCAGAAATTAAAAATGTTTTATCAAATACGTCAAAAACATAAATTTATTCTGTTATCACACGTAATTGTTTTACAGAAATGACATTTTTATAGAGTGTAATAAAAAAAAATTAAAAATACCATGGACAAAATTATGACACCCTAACATTTTAATTAAAACACTTGCTTTTTTTCGAAAATAATGTGCAATATGCAAATTTACTGCACGCTGTTATGACGTCAGCAGTTAACTAAAGCAGACGATAACCGACTTGACGCATTTACAAACATGCCACGAGGTACAGAATTAAAAGAAAGTGAAATTCGCAAAATGTGGAGATTAAATGGAACTAGTGCTTCAATTAATAATATTTCAAAAGTTATTAAACGCTCTAGATGTGCAATGAGAAATGTTTTGAAAAGAGGAATTAATGGATCGGTGATTAAAAGATCTGGACGTACTTCTTGCTTGTCCTCGAGATACAGACGCCATGTGCTTTCGCTCGCTACACAGAATAAGATCACGACTACAGGCATTAAAAATGATTTGAAACTGAATTGTTCAAGGAGAACCATTCGCTGGGTGTTGCATAATGCTTCCTATGTGAAATATAAAAAATTGAAGAAAAACCCACCGCTTCTAAGCCGGCACAAAATGGAGCGTCTAAACTTCGCTAAACAAACTATGGCCTGGACCTCCAAATGGTACTCTGTTATATTTTCTGATGAAAAAAAGTTTAAACTGGATGGTCTTGACGGGTTTCAATATTATTAGCATGATTTACGGAAGTCTCCTCATGTACTAATGAGCCGCCAAATGGGTGGAGGCTCAGTAATGGTTTGGACTGGATTTTTGGCTCAAGGGAAAACGGATATTGTTTTTGTGCATTCAAGAATGAATTTCGAAAATTATAAGAATTTTCTTAAAGATCAACTAGCCGTATACGGTGAACTTCTTTGTGGCGAAAACTGCACTTTCCAGCACGATAACGCGCCGATTCATGCATCACACGAAACAAAAAAGTGGCCTTCAGAGCAAAGTATCAATGTTCTCCCGTGGCCTTCTCGCTCCGAAGACTTAAATCCCATCGGAAACTTGTGGGGGATCTTGGCTCGTGCGGTTTACCGAAATGGGAGACAGTTTATATGTGTCCAAGACCTAAAGAATACTATAAAATGTGCTTGGGAAGAACTGTCTTGCGATATTTTGTTAGAATTGATAGATTCGATGCCGAATCGCATCTTTCATGTTATAAAAAACAATGGCGGCTCCATCAAATATTGAATAACCATGTTAGATTATTTTCTTTTAGACCATTAGTGTCTGCTAATTATGTTGACCACTGTATTTAAAAAAAACGGTTGGTATTTTATAATTTTGTCCTTTATGTTTTTAAGTTTTTTCATTAAATTGTATGAAAATATCATTATTATAAGATAATTATATATGATAACAGAATAAATTTGTGTTTTTGACGTATTTGATAAAACATTTTAAAGCTCTGAATCGTTTCTTTCACTGTTTGTCAAATTAGATAGGTGTCTCATAATTATGTCGGCCACTGTAGAGATAGTCAACTGCGAAAAATTTTTTGTATGTGTAGAAACCTCGCCACCCCCCTGGGGGGAAAGTCTCCCCTTGAGGGGAGTAAATTTTCATGATGGGTATCTTTCAAAAGAGCTAGCCAATACCTTTAAAACGAATGGTTAAACTATCGATCTGCAATAATTTAAAATAAAGTTAACGATTTTTTTATTTTTAAGATTTTTTTTAATGTAATATTGACAGTAAAATTGACATTTTTCGGATATTTAGTCTTATACTACTTCTTTAATATGGAAATCGTCTGCATTATCATGGACGATAATTTTTTTAAATAATAATTTTAATAAATTATTTTTACTGAGTGAATTTGTACAGTAAAATATAGAAGAAAGTCATGTGATGGCCACAACATACTCGCTTCAAATGGAATCGCCTAGCCTTTTGGAGACTTTGCACTGAAAAATAATTTTATTAAGGATACCTCACCTAATATACTGCACAGCTTAGCACTACCCGTTACTCTAACAATAATAGCGATTCGTTTTCGCATAGATTCGACAAGACACTGAAAGCAGTTTGACTCCATATGTATCCACGATTACTAAACAAAAATCCTAGAACGTAACAAATGGCATTTAATGTTACAGTTCATTAACCGTAAAAAGAGACGGTGAATGACCGTACATATATAAGCTATAATTCAATGTAAAATAATACAGCAAATGAAGTATGAAAAAATAATCTACGGCAAATAAATAACTTATAAAAGTACGGCTCACTGTACAATTTATGGGTTTTAATAAGATTTTACAGCGAAGTTACCAGTTGTTTGAAAGTAAACTTGACTTTTAAATTTTGTACAGCTCATAACTGGTGAACATTACATGGAAAGAGCATCTTTGCCAATCGCATCAAGATGTGCTCAAACGGATTCAAGCCATCTTGCTTACCAAGGAATCTTATATAAGTTTGTTAAATGTTCATCAAACCATTAGGATACAATGCAAAATTATATATTGCTAAACTGTACCCCTTAAATAAAAAAAAATCAATTTTGTAAATATAAAATTGAATTTTGTTTTCAGTACAATAATAGGAAAATGGAAAAAAAAAGAATTTTATATAATTTATTAATGTTTCACAGAAAGTAAAGCTGAAAAAGTATAGTTAAATTAACTGGAAAAATATTTTAAGCAGTTGTAGAATGGGAACTTCATAAACGACAATTGTTTCGTGACGAAATAATTAGCATATACCATGATAAAGAGGAAACATATCTGAGGTAGACACAATATGACTAAATAAATTTATATATTAATATTTCACAAAAAATTAAGCTGAAAAGGTATAGTTAAATTAACTGAAAAAATATTTTAAGCAGTTGTAGAATGGGAACTTCATAAACGACAATTGTTTCGTGACGAAATAATTAGCATATACCATGATAAAGAGGAAACATATCTGAGGTAGACACAATATGACTAAATAAATTTATATATTAATATTTCACAAAAAATTAAGCTGAAAAAGTACAGTTAAATTAACTGGAAAAATATTTTAAGCAGTTGTAGAATGGGAACTTCATAAACGACAATTGTTTCGTGACAAAATAATTAGCATATACCTTGATAAAGAGGAAACATATCTGAGGTAGACACAATATGACTAAATAAATTTATATATTAATATTTCACAAAAAATTAAGCTGAAAAAGTACAGTTAAATTAACTGGAAAAATATTTTAAGCAGTTGTAGAATGGGAACTTCATAAACGGCAATTGTTTCGTGACGAAATAATTAGCATATACCATGATAAAGAGGAAACATATCTGAGGTAGACACAATATGACTAAATAAATTTATATATTAATATTTCACAAAAAATTAAGCTGAAAAAGTACAGTTAAATTAACTGGAAAAATATTTTAAGCAGTTGTAGAATGGAAACTTCATAAACGACAATTGTTTCGTGACAAAATAATTAGCATATACCTTGATAAAGAGGAAACATATCTGAGGTAGACACAATATGACTAAATAAATTTATATATTAATATTTCACAAAAAATTAAGCTGAAAAAGTATAGTTAAATTAACTGAAAAAATATTTTAAGCAGTTGTAGAATGGGAACTTCATAAACGACAGTTGTTTCGTGACGAAATAATTAGCATATACCATGATAAAGAGGAAACATATCTGAGGTAGACACAATATGACTAAATAAATTTATATATTAATATTTCACAAAAAATTAAGCTGAAAAAGTACAGTTAAATTTACTGGAAAAATATTTTAAGCAGTTGTAGAATGGGAACTTCATAAACGACAATTGTTTCGTGACGAAATAATTAGCATATACCTTGATAAAGAGGAAACATAACTGAGGTAGACACAATATGACTAAATAAATTTATATATTAATATTTCACAAAAAATTAAGCTGAAAAAGTACAGTTAAATTAACTGGGAAAATATTTTAAGCAGTTGTAGAATGGGAACTTCATAAACGACAATTGTTTCGTGACGAAATAATTAGCATATACCATGATAAAGAGGAAACATATCTGAGGTAGACACAATATGACTAAATAAATTTATATATTAATATTTCACAAAAAATTAAGCTGAAAAAGTACAGTTAAATTTACTGGAAAAATATTTTAAGCAGTTGTAGAATGGGAACTTCATAAACGACAATTGTTTCGCGACAAATAATTAGCATAAAAATTTCATAAAGAGGGAAAATATCTGATGTGGACACAATATGACTTCCTTACTCACCACCCATTCAACCTATTATTTTGTAAATATGATATTTTTGAGTATTGTAAGAGATTCATAAACAAACAAGCAGATTCTACTCAATTAATGCATTTCACTCAAAGAGTAGCCTCGAAACAAGACAAAAATTCATTACTCACACCACAAAAATCATGAAAACAGGGTTATACTGCAGATCACGAGTATCGCTTGTTCTAGAATAAAATCAAGAGCCACACAATCTCTCGATGACAAACGCATGCCTCAGAGCTGAATGTAAGTTCACTTAGTGCATATGGCCTACTTTTATACTCGTTAGAGATGGTTAGCGTTAAAAATTCAGTAGTTCTTAAAAAAAAAAAAAAAAAAAAAAAAAAAAAAATTGACTGTTTCAAATTGAGATAGTGCTGTTAGACTTTGCAAGCCTAAACTACTATTCTTCACCAAAATTTGACTGCTAAACTCGTTAAATTGCCAAAAATGTTGCGATTTCGTTGCCAAAGTTAACTTTATTCAACCCTCCGTCGATTGCATTTATGTTCCTCGCTCTTTTACACGTATTTTCCCTTCATCATCAGTTAAAAAAGAAAAAAAAGAAAAGAAAAGAGTTTAATGCTTTGTAACAATATTATTAAATGGTTCTATTAATAGATTCTATTGAAATCTGTAAAACGGTATCGCAGATAAATGAGCAAAATTTTCGGGGATGTTTCTAAAACAAAAAAACATATATTACCAAAAAGAGAGGTGCATAACTAGATGTTGTAACAACACTAAATACAAATTTTCAAAATTCTCTGTACTACCAATCTGAATTATGCGAAATGTGTACGTACTTACATACTCACAAACATACAACATATGGACGTCAAGAAAAATTTATAAAATCGCAGTTATTTCAAAATTGTGAAATTATATCAAGATTAAATTTGGAGTTATAATGTCCCAAATATGAATCTGCAACATTCTATAGCTAACCGCTTTTGATCTATGCGAGATACAAAATCCGATAGTTTTATTTCTGCAAACATAATGTAAAGAAATAAAAATATGCATGAATGCAGACTTCCATAAGCAATGCTTTCCTAAACAATTATTGTCACATGTGTTCCTACCTTTTAAATTAGACTCAACTAATACTACTAGATGCGCTAGCGAGATTCACCCGCTAATGGGCGACTTTTTTTTTTTAAATGAATATCTATTGTTAATGAATTTTTAAGATTTGATTATCAATTATTTAGTTTTATCACACTTCGCATTTGAATCTTGTCCAGTAAGGAATTTTGAAAAAACGTGCAATTCACTTGAAATCTTCAAAAACCTTAGAACAGAATTTTCAAGACAGTATCGCTATTTTATAACTTTTAATATTTTGCCCCATCTTCCTTCACCCCCCCTCCCCCCAAATACTTTTTTCATTTTTAAAAATATGCGCAATCGATTCGTGATCCTAAAAAAACATTGAAAAAACAGCAACATTAAAAGTAAATTAAATTTAATTGTTATATTCTACATTTTGTAAAAATGTGGAATTTTTTTTTAATCTAACTAATCCCACTGTAATAAAAGTTCATAAAATCTCGTTAAACATTAATTTATTCCAAACGACGATAATTAATAATAATAATAATAATAAAATAAAACACGCAAACAATGTGCCTTAAAAAAATCTTTATAAAGATTTAGAAAATTTATTTACACTACTCTTATTACATTTTAGATCATTGAAAAGTAATGTTTCACTTAATACTTTAACTTACGATATGTTTATTTTAAAAGGACTTTAATACTCAGATTACATTTTAAAGATTTTTTTACTGTTTAAAAAAGATTTCTTTTTTATATTAAAATTTAGAAAAAAAAAAGAAAGTAAAAAAAAAAAAAAAAAAAAAAAAATAGAGCTCAAAGCATATTATAGAAATTTAATTTTAAATGTAATAGTTTTAATGTTTAAAACGCGGGTATTGTTTGCTCCACATTTTTAGTCTTTAAAAAAAAAATCTTCGATAATAATCTTTTTTTTTTTTTTTTTTTTTTTTTTTAATCTCTAATTATATTTTCAAAGAAAATTTACTGAAATATAAAATTAAAAAAATATATAAAAAGTATTTTATTTTAATTTATTTTTACAGATTTCAGTCAGTTATACAATAAATGTCGCAAAAGACGCTGAAATATTTTACCTATTACAGTTTATTAAAACATCCACTTTATCACATAATGTAAAATAATCTGGTACGTCATTCACACGACTTTCTCTTACTTTGCAATTTAATACTATAAATACAGATTAGAGATTAGGGGTAAGATAACGAGTACTGTTACGTAAACTTATGTTAAAACAATTCAAATTACGCTTCGGAACAGCTTTATTTGACAAATATTTTTGTGTGATGGGACTACCACCTACCTCAACCCCCCGTTTTATTATTGTACCTACATTTATATAGAATTCAAATTAAGTTCAAAAGTTCATTTAATATTATCCAGACAACTTTCACACGCAACATTTCCTTGAAACGTATCAATCTTGATCAAACTTTTCTAGTAACAAAAGTATTAACTTCTAAGTACAACATTTGGATCGACTGAAATTATTTGTTTTTAATTTACTCTAAAAGACACAGACAAAGATCAAACGTTAAAAATTTGACTTCGGTATTCAGGAAGCCTCAAAACGTGTAAATATGCAAAGAACAAGCGATGAATATTTAGCTTAAAAAAAACAATACGTTATTTATCATATGGCTATCAGGAATTAATTTCAGTTCCAGTCAGCTTTCCTGGACATGGTAAAATATTATAGTAAAACATTTTCACTACCAATAAAAATGAATGTTATGGCTTAAATACTCGCAGCCCTGTATATCTTCTGAAAAGGAAATACACTTTCATGAATTTTCAAGCATTGTCGCACGATAATCTAGTTATTTTGTGTAGCCCTGTAAACGAACAGTGATAGATTTTTATACTATATTCTACATGAAACATGTTTTTACGCATTTAATATATATATATATATATGTATATATATATATTCGTTTCATTTGATTTCGTGCAGCCTATAGATGTTAAACTCTCCTTATCTGCAATTTCCCCTATAGACGTAATGTATTTGAATTATCTTGGGTGTTCCTGTACACGAACCATTTGCTTCATCTCAATGAAAAGCTTAGTGTAGCATCCCTATATGATACACATTTAGAACACCAAGCTTGAACTTTCTGCTATTATTTGTTCTTGAGATATGCTGATGACGGACACACACACAGACACAGAAACCAACCGCTAAAAATATGATTTTTGGATTCAGGGGGCATCGAAACGTGTAAACATAACAAAAACTTAATTTCTAAAATTTGACACAAAATTTGTTTCGCTACCATATAAAGGAAAGTAAAAAAAAAAAATAGAAAATGCACATGTAGAAGTAATCAAAAAAATGATCTGGTATGTCAGTCACGCGACTTTCTCTTACCCTGAAATTTAATACTATAAATACAGATTGAGGATTAAGGGGTGAGATAACGAGTACTGTTATGTAAACTTTGTTAAAATTAGGCTTTGGAGCAGCTTTATTTCACGAATAATTTTGTATGAGTGGGGCTACCGTCCCCCACAATTCCCCGTTTCATAGTTATAACTACATTTATATAGAATTCAAATATGTTATTAAATTCAAAAGTTCATTTAAAATTATTCAGACAACTTTCACACGCAACATCCCTTCAAACTTATCAATCTTGATCAAACATTTCTAGTAACAAACGTATTAACTTCAAAATACAACATTTGGATCCTGAAATTATTTGTTTTTAATTTACTCTAAGAGACACACACAAAGAGCAAACATTAAAAATTTGACTTCGGTATTCAGGAAGCCTCAAAGCGTGTAAATATACGAAAACCCAAGCGACGAATATTTAGCTTAAAAAAATACATTATTTATTATATGGCTATGAAGAATTAATTTCAATTCCTGAGCAGATTTTCTGGACATCTTAAAATATTACAGTAAAGCGCTTCCACTAACAAAAAAAAAAAAAAAAAAAAAAAAAAAATTACGGCTTAAATATTGGCAGTCCTGTATATCTTTTAAAGTTTATGCACACACCACATGGTGCACATAAAAATAATCCTATATTAATAACACACGGCACAACCTGAAATACACTTCCATAAATTTTCAAGTACTGTCGCACTATAATCTAGTTCTTTTGTGTAGCTCTGTAATCGAACAATGAATAATTTCCATACTATATTCTACATGAAACATGTTTTTATGTATATATTGTAAAAATTATGTATTCGTTTCATTTGGTTTAGTGCAGTCTATAGATGTTAAACTCTACTTTTCTGCAATTTCCCTCACAGGCGTAATGTATTTGAATTCTCTTGGGTGTCCCTGTACACGAACCATTTGCTTGATCTCAACGAAAAGTTTAGTGTAGCATCCCTATATAATACACATTTAGAATACTACGTTTGGACTTTCTGCTATTATTTGTTCTTGAGATATGCTGATAACATACAGGCACACACACACACACACACACACACACACACACACACACACATATACACTGACCAACAGCTAAAAATATGATTTTTGGATTCAGGGATCTTTGAAACGTGTGAATAAAACAAAAACTCAGTTTCGAAAATTTGACTCAAAAGCAATATTTTCTCTATCATATATATGGGTATGAGAAAATGAAAAATGATAACGGAAAAATAGCACAGTTTAGGTATGCAAAACATACGCCAAGACATTACGTTAGGCATATATTATTTTATACAGGTGCATGAATAATTGTTATAAGCGTTTGTAAAAACCAACATATATATAAAAGAAATATAATTACAATGTCTTTAAAAAAAAAAAAAAAAAGATCCAATAAAGATAATTTTTTTCAATGCACAGTTGGAAACAGTGAAATTAAAAAAAATTTAAAACAAATGTCGTATCAGCTATAAAGAAAAGCATTGTTTCATGTTGTCGCGTTTAAACTAAAAACCTTCTAAAATCTGTTAAACAAAACATTTGCGTACGATAACTGCTAAATATAATATTCGTATTAATAATAAATTAATACTTATGCCCTTTAAAATCTATTTTTAAAAAACATTTGTCTACGGTAAGTGCTATTTTACCATGTTTTTTTATTAACTTCGATTCTTGTTTGTAGGTTTGTTTGTTTGTTTGTGTGTTTGTCAGGGACAAATCTTGCAATCGATTTTTAACTAACTTCCCGACTAGCTAGATATTTGAAGTTTTCAGGACAGCTCACAACACGGTGACAGTACATTTTTCTAATAATTTTAGTCAACTATCTCAAGTCCCGCTGCCTTCGGCAGCGCTTATATGATTCGACAGAAAATTTATTTAACTAACTTCCCGACTAACTAGTCATTTGAAACTTTCAGAATAGTTCAGAACACGGTGAAAATGCATTTTCTTAATACCTTTAGCCAACTTATTCGGGTTCCTGCTGCCTTCGGCAGCGTTATCAGTACAAAGCTTGCAATCTATTTTTCACTAACTTTCCGACTAGCAAGACATTTGAAACTTTCAGGACAGCTCACAACACGGTGACAATACATTTTTCTAATAATTTTAGTCAACTATTTCAGGTCCCGCTGCCTTCGGCAGCGCTTATATAATTCGACAGAACATTTATTTAACTAACTTCCCGACTAGCTAGACATTTGAAACTTTCAGAATAGTTCAGAACACGGCGAAAATGCAATTTTTAAATATTCTTAACCAACTGCTTCGGGTTCCTGCTGCCTTCGACAGCGTTACCAGTACAAAGCTTGCAATCGATTTTTCACTAACTTCCCGACTAGCTAGACATTTGAAACTTTCAGGATAGTTCAGAACACGGTGAAAATACATTTTTTTAATACCTTTAGCCAACTGTTTAGGGTTCCTGCTGCCTTCGGCAGCGTTACCAGTACAAAGCTTGCAATCGATTTTTCACTAACTTCCCGACTAGCTAGATATTTGATACTTTCAGGATAGCTCAGAACACGGGGGCAATACATTTTTTTAATACTTTTAGTCAACTGTTTCAGGTCCCTACTGTATTCCGCAGCGTTCATATGATTCAACAGAAAATTTATTTAACTAACTTCCCGAGTAGCTAGACATTTGAAACTTTCGGAATAGTCCAGAATACGGTAAAAATACTTTTTAAAAATATTTTTATCCAATTGTTTCGGGTCCCTGCTGCCTTCGGCAGCGTTTCCAGTACAAAGCTTGCAATTAACTTTTAACTAACTTCCCGGCTAGATAGCCATTTGAAACTTTTATAATAGATCAAAAGACGATAGCAAGGAATTTTTTTAATACTTTTAATACTTTTATCAAATTGCTGGGTTTCCAGCTGCCTTCTGTAGCGTTTATATGATTCAACAGAAAATTTAAAAACATGGTTTATAAAATTTTTTTTATCTTATAATTATTTAATATTCGTATCAATAACAAAATGAATCTCTTTGAATTAAAAGCAAAATGTTAATCCTTTCACATTGGTTTCGTGAAAATTTACGATTTCCGATGTATTTGCTTATTTTGAGATGTATAGTACATGATTCGACCAGACCATTTTTAGGAAATGTCTATGTGTGTGTTAGCAAAATATTTGGGGCGTTGTGTCTCAAGAACCAATGGACGGAATTTAACAAAACCTAAAATTTAATTGGACCTTGACTTGTTGCTGATTAATCTTTGGGATACGTCGTCCAGCAGATGACATTGCTATGCTGCAATTTTCCCCCATTTAAGGAAAGGATATATATGTTTTTATAGACTATAATTGCATAAAACA
Source organism: Salticus scenicus (assembly GCA_963930645.1). Lineage (NCBI taxonomy): Eukaryota > Metazoa > Arthropoda > Arachnida > Araneae > Salticidae > Salticus > Salticus scenicus. The sequence goes on along the minus strand of OZ005649.1, from coordinate 378,300,913 downwards.
TGATGTGTATGAGGACCATATCGATGAAAAACTATATCGATTCAATTTGAGTGCATATTGGCAGACAAGTGGCGTTGATGAAATTTGACTCCATTTACATGAAGTCAACACCTTAGGTTCTATACTGCATAAATGCATCAAACTTGAGGTTTTTAAAATTCAAAATCAGGATTTTAGCGGTTGGTCAGTACGCCTATATGTGTACCTATCTGTGTGTCAAGATACTAAGATTACTGTGTGTCAGCATAATTATCTCTCTCTCTATATATATATATTCATATATATATATACACTCCTACTCAAAAGTTTAGCAATAATTGCAAACGATCAGTTTTTTGAATTTAAAAACTTATCTCTATATGAAATCGGATATTTAAAGAACTGGGTCTTCCTCATGTTTTCCAGTGAAGATTGGTTTAAGACAACCTTTAGGGGGCCGATAACAAGTTGAGCAAAATCAATAATGTTTGTGATCACCCTGTATCATTAAGTGAACGAAATGAACTGTAACTTTTGGATATGATAATACAAACCCAGTTTAATTTGTGAATGAATTTGTGTGACGATAGCATATTAAATAGCAGCGATATAAGCGTTTATTTTAAAACTAAAAAAAAAAAAAAAAAAAAAATCGGCATGTTTTTTATTTATAATACACAGAGTTTTAACGAAAATTATTCCCAGTTACAGATAAGTTGGAAAAACACCTTTAAACAATATGCTGCAATTAGAATACAAATATCTCTAATATCTCATGGAATATGAAGATTTTTATGAAAAACGTTTCCACTGCGCATATGCAAAAGATTAATCTATATATACATATATATATATATTGCATAGGTTGAAAGCTAGATATATTGGGCAACTTTTGTCAAAAGTGCATTTTAATTGAGTAAAAATTAAGCAAATTATCCGAAATTGAACGAGCTAGATTTTAGATATTTTCCAAGAGTTGAAATTTCTTAAGGGGTTTTTCACATGCCGCGTAATTAATTTAAAGATCCACGCACAGTTATTTTAAGAAATTAGCAAAAGTTTTCTTTATTTTTTTTCTTTATTTATTTTTTTTTTTTGGAAAAAACCCTTATTGTCTCACAAGTCTTAGTAAATAAATAAAAATATGTTAGATTTACAAGCTTATAAGGTTGTTTTTTTCCCGAAAAAGTACATTTGTAGCGTGGGTGAAATAACTGAATCTTCAAATATTAATTACGCGGCATGTGAAAAAGTCCTTAAGATATTTCAACTCTTGGAAAATATCTAAAATCTAGCTCATTCTTTTTCGGATAATTTGCTTAATTTTTACTCTATTCAAATGCACTTTTGTCAAAAGTTGCCCAATGTATCTAGGTTTCAACCTATTCAATAAAAAATTTTATGCTATCGTCACACAATTTCATCCACAAATTGTACTGGATCTATATTAACATATCCTAAAGTTACAAATCCTTTCGTTCACTTAACGATACAGGGTGATCACAAACATTATTGATTTTGCTCAATTTGTTACCGACCCCCTATATGTTGTCTTTAACTAATGTTCACTGGAAAACATGAGGAAGACCCAGTTCTTTAAATATCCAATGTTTAAAAACATTTCATCTAGAGATGAGTTTTTAATTAAAAAAAAAAAAAACTGATCGTTTGCAAATCTTCCTAAACTTTTGAGCAGGAATGTATATATATATATATATATATATCCAAAAAAAAACTTTCAGTATCGTAACACTATTCAGGCTCGTATTTTCGTATCGTATTGAAACGTTTAGACTTTTTGATGTTGTATGTGTTAAGTGATTGAAACTTTTCTGTTATATTTCTGAACTTTGTTGAGGTTATGGTCATTTCTACGTTTTTGAAATTAAACTGAAAGCTAACAGAACGTTTTGAACCATTTCTACGACAGTAAAAATGTTTCGATTTTCGATGTCGTCTAACTTGCTAAATCTTTGGAACATTTTGTGCTTTTAGGGCAAATGATATTGCTACTTTACAATAATTCTTGTTTCTGGGAAAGCTATAATTCAGCGTTCATGAGATATAAACTCATAAAGCTTATATACGAGATAGATGTTATGTATAGTTATACTTATTCAATTTAGGTACATATCAAACTCTAAGTAGCGTTGCTGTTGTTCTTTCTATTCTTTTTTTTTTTTTTTTTTTTTTTTTTTTTTGGATGGCAATACCTCAGCATCTATTGGTTAAAATTGTACCAAACTGCATATTTTAAATCTTTATTATGAGAGGTTATGATTAAGTTTTTAAGCATGTTATCTCGTAGATGCGCTGTTATAAATAATGATAAGGAGAGAGCTTTGTGATGGTTACTTTTGATACTAGTTACAGTCGGTAACAAAAGTATCCGAACACTAGCAAAAATTCCTATATAAAAAAATAGAGTTAATACTGTTTTGTTAAACAAATCCTTGTCGAATCCTGTTCTTAGTCAGTCTAAGAACATGATTCGACAAGGATTTATTTAACAAAACAGTATTAACTCTACTTTTTTTCTATAATAATTTTTGCTAGTGTTCGGGTACTTTTGTTACCGACTGTACTTTTGATAAGTTTTTGCAACTTAACGATGCTGTTCTGTTCGCCTTTACGTACTATTCGCATGAAACATTCGGGTTTATTTGTTGAATTAGTATTTGAAAGTGCAAAATTTTAATTACAAAACGAAATCGGATCATATTGACACAAACACATTAGGAATAATTTGAAAATTGAAATAAATGCAACTCCTTCTAAGAATATATATTTATCAATAATGTCATGAACTTTCATGAAAATGTCTCCGTGCCATATATATATACAGTCGGTAACAAAAGTCTCCGAATTCTAGCGAAAATTCCTATGTAAAAAAAGTACACTTAATACAGTTTTGTTAAATAAATCCTTGCCGAATCCTGTTTTTGGACTCACTAAGAACAGGATTCGACAAGGATTTATTTAACAAAACTGTATTAAGTGTACTTTTTTTATATAGGAATTTTCGCTAGTGTTCGGAGACTTTTGTTACCGACTGTACATATATTTATTTATAAATGAGTAAAATCTTTTTGGCTCAAATAGACACGAGCAGAATAGCAGGGTGAAAACAATCTAAACCCTATCCAGGATTATTCTTATTCCTAGACCTTATCCAGTATTATTTGTATATCGTAAAGGAAATATGTTTTCTCTTGTTTATACAAAAAACAAATGTATAATGTTCAAATTACAATAAACATATTCAGATTGGTGACTAATCATTTCTATTGTATAATTATTTTCAGAAAGAAAAGTATTTTCCTTCTCGGAAAATATTCAATCATAATCAGTTTCTTTTTCTTCTAGTCATAATGAAGAAAGAGCTACTGTCCATCTAAAATACTTGACAATAACTTTACTTATGACTGATAAATATTTTGTTAGACATATCTAATCCAAATCTATTGTACTGCATATGTGTCATGATAATACTTTACAGCTTGTGTCAACCTACTTTTTTTTTTCTTACCTAAACTTAGTAAAAAAAGTGTTATGGTTATGTTCTAAGGCGAAATGTTTGAAAATAAGTTTTTGCTATAATTACACGTTTTGAGGTTCCCTGAAACTGAAAATCGTGAGTTTAGCGGTTAATCGGTATACTTGTGTGTGTATGTATCTGTCTGTCTGCGTGTATTTCTCTATGTCTATCAGTCTAACACAATTTATATTTTATAATAATTTAAATATTAAATGTACAAATGCAATTATGATTTCGCTCAATAGATGGCGTTATTCCTTCCGCTCCACAATGTTTGGAATGTGTATTTATGGATAAAAACTACTTTTTTTTAAATAAATAGTCTATACTATTTAATCAATATTCTTCAAGATAATTTATCATTTTATTAAATCATTGTAATTTTGTTTAGCGAAGTTTTTTTTTTTCTTTTGTAAGTTATAGTAATTGTGTTAATTCCTTTTTCAGTTGATTGATTCAACTCAACTTCGTAGTCTGTTAAAACATCTCACCTCTTAAAGTGAACTAACTGCACCATCTTTCAGCTCACCGCTGAGATGGTAGACCCTGATGATACATTTCTGCAGTTTAAGCGTCTTTTTCTTTTTCTTTTCTATGCACTATAATTAAAATTTCCTATCGTTCTTCTTGTTTATTTATTTATTTTTATGTTTGATCACTATAAGAACAATTCTTTATAAATTCCTTCTTTTCACTTTACACACACACAGTAGAGAGGTTTTTTTTTTTTTTTTTTTTTTTTTTTTCATATCTATATCAAATCAATTCTGGACAAGTTATTCATACCCTTTTTTTAAAACTGAACGAAAAATAAACAGATGAATCATTCATCACAACAACCCACAAAAGTCAATTTGGTAACTGGTTAACTTGATTATTATTATTTCTTTTTTTTTAATATTTTAATTTATTTGAAAAAGTGTACTCACTTTAAAATAATTTCAATGAGAATACAAAACATGTAGAAACTTAACAAAAAGGAGCATTTAACTGATTGTAAGCAAAAGGTTTCTTACCGAGCTGACAATACTAACAAAATGGATCAAAAAAGGATAAATGCTGAATTTTTGGAACAAGACACAAGTAACTGAATATAATCTATATAAATAAAGAGAAGTGTCTGTGTGTGTGTCTGTGTGTCTGTGTGTGTATCTGCGCTGTGGTGCTCACACTATTGATCGCAGAGCTTCCAAATTTGGCATATAGGTACCTGGGACCATGCATGTGTGCACCTCATCGAGATTTTTTCGAATTTCGAATTTGAATTTTTTAAATTAATGTTTTTTCGATTTTAAATATTGCCTTTAATGCTTCATTTTTCATAAATTTAATTATTTTGCTTCAATCGTCTGCGTATCTTAGCAACGGCTATTACGCAACTTATTTTTATTTAATTCATTCATTTGAAGGCGATTTTTTTTTTTTTTTTTTTCTTTTGTTATATTTATTGAAAATAAAATCGTAATGCAGAAGAAAAAATTAAGTATAATTAGTTTTAAATTTAAAAACGCATTTATAACAGTTATGCTTAATATTTTATAGTAGAACAACTTCTTATTTTTAATTTTTTAGTAAATTCCTTTAAAAGAAAAAACTTTTATTTATTCATTTTTTTTTTTTTATTTACTGTATTTATCGGGAAAAATGGTAGTATATACATAGTAAAAAGGATTAAGTTTATTAAAATTTATTTGTTTATATATATATATATATATTTATTTAATCTACTTTTTATTTTATTTTATTTTATTACATTGGTCGGAATCAAATCGTAATATAGTGTAAATAGAATGGGCTATAAAGTACATGGTTCAAAACTAAAATATTTAATAGATTGTGAGATACAGTTATCTTTAAAATCGTAGTTCTTAAATAATAGCAGATCCCACCTGTCGTCGATAAATATCCAGATTGAAGTGCCCGGGAAAGATCTTCCTGCAGGCATGGGAAACCTAGACCTGATGCAATGCGGGCGGGAAAAGAGATGCCGTAGACAGCGGGTACCCAAAGCGAGGTTTGGAGCAATTTCAGTTTATTTTATTTTATTTTATTTTAATTTTATTTTTTTTAATTTTTGTCTATAATGCGGTGTAAAAAAAATAAATATTAATTCGATTCTTTCGAAAATTCATTTAAATATAGTGACCAGCGAAGCGGGCGTAGCCTGCTAGTTAATGAATAAAATGGCTCAGAATGCGCAGGCAATTCGTCAGGAGTTGCCAACCCACATTGAGCAAAATATGCAAGATTTCAACTTTTTTTCAAGTGGTGTTACACAAAATACACAAAAGGTAACTCGACCCTGCAATTTAAATATTATTTTCAATGAAATAAAAAAAAAAATGGGATAGATTATAACCTGCAATTAGAATAAACAAACCTTCACCGGAAATAGATTCATAAAGTACGTGTTGGAATCCACACTAATCGTAAGTAATATGAAAAAAACAAAACCAAGGAGACATAAAGTTTAGTTGTAAATTTCAATAAGACATCGGAATCGTTATTATTGATTTAATTTACATTAAAAAACTATGAATAATCTGAATTACTAAACAAATTAATATTAAGAAAGGATTATTTACCAGCATAATGAATATTTATTAATTATTTTAAACCAGTTATTTAAATAACTACGATATTTCCAAGTTTTACATTTTTTATTTTTAGTTACAATGCAGGTTACATGTTTTTGACTACAGTGATGCTATCTACTTGGCAAAATTAAAAATGAAAGAAAAGCAAATTTGTCAGATTAATACAAAAGTACTTTGCCTTAGGAGAGGGCGTGTTTACAAACCAACTCTCCGTCAATCAATCTTTGCCACTCACGAGTGGCAAAAGAACAACCTGTATTGGTGGATGGATGGTTGGATGGTTGGGTTTTACGTCGCACTACTGCTGCGCAGATGGGCAATTGGCGACGGTCTGGAGCACACCCCTAGAGGTGGTCTGGAGACATGCCATCACAATTTTGATCCTCCACGGAAGGGATGGCTCTCCCGCTTCGGTGACCCCCAGAGGTATAATTTTTGATGGGAACATGGAGCACATTGCGGCCACGACAGATTTTACGTGCACCAGTCACCATTAGTGTACATGGCGGTCTTTGGCCGGCTCGAGTACCGAACCCGCAATCTTTCAATTACGAGGCCGGTGCTCTACCGACTGGGCTACAGCGGCCCCCTGTATAGGTGAAAATACCAAGGTTTTGCCCTGAGTAGATGAGTAGTGCCCTGAGTATAAACAAGTCTGTTTGTGCGTGACGTCACACGCGCTTTCCTTTTTCATGTGCTTAATGAGCAAGAATATGCAGCAAAATAGATGATATATAAACTGAATAATAATTTAAAAACTGAAAAGGAAATGTAGGCAAAAAAGTTAAAGATAAATGCAATCAAAAATAGTTCGTGTACAGAGAAAAAAAAAATACATCTAAAGTCCAGATTTCTCGTTGATATACATTATAAAAAACATTAGATTCTAAACTAAATTAACATTGGTACATTATAAACTAAATTAAATTGACATATATTTTATATAACTAAAACATGCGTTTCACATACAGTATGTCGGGAAAACATTCATCTTTTAATTCCAGGGCCACATTGAAACATTTGGTTACATTAGAACTATGATTGGAATTGGATCGAGAATAGCATTTCAAACTGCTTTATGATTGTTCTGCTACGCTAAATTTAAGTCTACTCTTTGATGGCATTAAACTTTACAGAAAATATACAGAATTACCTAAAATTAGACCACTAAATTTTATAAAGTAATGCATGCAAAAAAAATTATCAGTGAGTTCAAAAGTAATTTATTTTTCAATTTAACGACAGCCTAAAAATGTTTGTAACGGCTGATCTCATGATTGTACGTTTTACATTCAAATGGGATGTTGCGAGAGGTGGCATTCCTCTTAGAGAAAAATGTATATCAAATAAATATGTTTCTAAAACTATACTGAATTGCTTTTAAAGTATATTAAAATACAGTTACTTCTTATACCATACCTTGAGCTGTAAAATTGTGTCTATAGTAGAACAGGGTAAAAAAAAAAAAAAAAAAAAAAAAAAAAAAGTGGGTGAATGTCCTGTTAGAATATATATATATAGGAATAATTTAACAAATAAAATGAAATAAAGCCCCAAAACACACAGAAGTCTTCATCAGGGAGGCCCTTCCGTGTAGGAGTTAAAGAGAAGTTTCTGAAAGGATAGTAGGAATTAGCCAGTAACCATCCTTAGCCCCCAACTTCTCACCAAACAGAAAACCACCTTTAACAGAATAAAAATCTAACAGATCTGAACTAGTTCGGAAGAGGAAAACATTGAAACATTCGGTTATAAGTTAAGATATGACAGTTAATTTGCAAGGATTTCAAGTTTTTAAATCACAATCATTATTGCATAAAATACGAATTCTTTTAAACTGTGTGAACACATGAAAGGTACAAAATATTTGTAAAGAAATCCTACAGTGAAGGTCGTTAACTAAAAGGTTTAAAGCCATTTAAAAAAAAAAAAAAAAAAAAAGGAGGGGGGAAACAAATTTAAAATTTATTATAATAATACGTAAAACAGAGAAAGCTAGCGCTAAAAGCTGCTTAGCTAAACAATGTTTTTTAAATAAGAAATTTTTTAAAAGCGAATATGTGTACGATATAAAATGATATAAAATTAAAGATTATTATAATATAACGTAAACTATATATATATATATATATATTATTATTATTATTATTATTATTATTATACGATTTTATTTAACTTTGTATGGTGTTTGTTTATTTTGTTTATGTGGGTTGTTCAAATCTAGGAATTAAATTTTCACGAACTTCTTATCGTTAGGTTCAGATGAAATGTTGCATGCGTCTTTAATTTCGATGACAATTCATGCTCAAGTAGTAATAAAATTAGGGTGGGGTGGGGGTCTAAAGGCCTGACCCCCAAAATCCTGTTCAAAATTTGTTTTGAATTTTTATTTACTTCCTATCATCATACTGAGCTGAAATTTTGCATTCATGTATAATTCCGACGCAGTATTAATCAGTAGGGACTTAGGATGTATGGCCTAGGGCCCTAGGGCCGCCAACTCCAGGTCAAAATTTCTTTTCGAATTTTAAACCATTTCCTATCATCCGGTTGAGCTGATGTTTTGAATACATGTATATTATCCACATCCGCTGAATTGGAGTTTTTATTGCATTTCAAAGTAAAATCCTATCTTCATATTTTCTTAAATTTATGTATTATTTCTAGCAGAGTTTTCTTAAATATTTCCATTTCATTCGTATTAATTATTAATATACGTATGTATATACATATATATATATATATTAGAAAGAATATGTAAGATTTGAGATATACAAGATTTTCAAGATGCTTTTGCATTAGTGAATACATGATATATGAGTGTGTAATACATGATATATATATGATAATAATATTAATCTGTTAGCCAATATCTAAAAAAAAATTGTGGATAATTATTAAAAGCGTAAATAAAAAGTTTGTACGATAAAATAAAATTTAATAAGCTACATTCAGGACAAATTAGTGCAAAATCATTAATTAATATTTTTAACACTTTCAAACCGTAGCCTCCTAAACTAGTAGCCTGCCGCGTGGCTTAGAAACTTAGCAACAATTCAAGCGATAGACAGCGCCACCCGGTACAGATTGCGCGACTTTTGAATTCAACTGTCACCAATAATTTTAAGAAGTCATATATGATATACATAATCGACTTTTCTTCGATTCTATTCGCCTTTTATGTATATCAAATCCCACTTTTAAAAATTTTTGGTGGCCGTTGATTAAAAAAGTCGCGCAATCTGTACCAGGTGGCGCTATCTATCGCTTGAACTCTTGCTGAGTTTCCGAGCCACGCGGCAGCCATCTAATTCAGGAGGCTCTGTTCAAACAAATTTGAAAAGTGATTGTGAATCCAGTTACTGTACTAAATTAAAGAACTGATGGACAATCAATACATAAACTTTTAAACTTCTTTACACACCATAAAATTAATGTAAAATAACTCGTAGTGCTTAAATTAACTTGATGGTGAGAAGTTTTCAAGTTTATATAGCGAATTCAGTTAGTCTGTTTGTATGCCACTAATCTCCTTCCAGCATATATTTTAAAAATGCCTTAAAATTTATATATAGTATTTAATTTTACTAGAGCATGGATTTGGAAATGATATAAACTGTTTTACGGGTTTATGATTTGGTTTTTACAAAAGAACTCGGATACACGTTACAGTTTATATGAAATTTTGCTATAAAGTATATTTAAAAACGGATGGAATGCACAAAATATGAAGAAATTAGTATTCATTATTCTAATGTAAAAAGCTATGTTTCCTATAAAATATGATTAGCTTTAATGGTTGGATTACAGATTTATATAAAAATATTGAGATTTAATGTGGGATGTATGTGAACTAGGATTTTCAAGTTCATTCCTGAGAAATTTTGCAATTCTAGTTCAAAATAAAAAAGTTAAAATATGGAGTTCTCCAAAGTTAATTACCTGACTTCATTTTCTATATTTCTGTACGCTGTAATGAACTTTACAAAAATTTATTCATCATCGTCTTCTGGCCAAAATAATAATAATAATAATAATAATAATAATAATAATAATAAGCCCGAGTGTAACAAAACAGCAGCAACATTTACTGCACAATACATTTATTCTGTCTGACGAAAGGCCATATTTTATTATTTCGAAACAATTATTGTACAGATATATAATTTTTATTTATATATTTATTTTTACAATTTATTGTGTTTTCAAACAAAGTTTTTTTTTTTTTCTTTTTTTCTTTTTCTTTTTCTTTTTTTTTTTTAACCGCCTAATTAAGTTATGAAATTAATATGCAAATTAAATAAAAATCCCACAACATTCGAGTTTCTTTTTTAAGTTTCTTAGTTACATTTACTGGTGTAGAAGTTTTTTTCTTTTCATATAATTTCTTTCTTTTATACAAATAAGTTTTTTTTCCCTTCTAATGCAGTTGAATGGTTACTAAAAATATCTTGATTTTCTTGCACACGCATACTAAATTATACACATAGCTTCGAAAATGTTGTCATTTTCGTGTGTGGAGGAAGGTAAGTGGTTTGTAAGTAAACCGGCAGGTTATAGTCCATGAATGTATTCTATTCGAATAATATTCTCGAAACAATTCAGGAAAACTATTACTCGTACCAGAAACGTCACAAAAATAGCGCTACGTATACATCATAATGCATAAATTTTGCTTGTTCAAAGCAGTAATCAACAGTTTGTACCAGTTTCTGGGATAAAAACAGAACTGAGAGCTCAATGGAATTCAGTCTAGGGCAGATGCCCTTCCCCCTCAATATTCTATAGCGATGGTTAATCACAAAAAATCGGTAGATTAATCCAAAATAAAGCTGGTTAACTCCGTTGCAAATTGAGATAGGGTTTTAAGATTTGGACAACTCCCATACTTCGAAAATTTCGGTCGTTAAGACCGACTTGCATTAAAGCGAAAAGACTTATTTGCATTTATTCTCCCTGCAACAACATTTCTAATAAAGGAAAGAAGTGTAATCTTTTGTAATAATATTATTCCATGCAGTCTAATAATAGGTTCTACTAAAATTCCTAAAATTTGAAATCCTATAGTGGCCAAAAGTTTTTAGCTAGTTTTCCATGGTATCTCTAAAATAGGAAGTGATATATTGACTAAAAGGGGCAGTGTAGAACTAGATGTAACAAAAATTTTAAATAAAAATTTTCAACATTCTACTCATAATCATTTTTTACTTACACGTGTTAAAACGCCCTTTTGGTAAATCTGTTTCACAATACGCAAGCGAAGTGATGACGTCACTGGCCGTCAGCGGATGCAAGAAAAAGATTTCCTATGTTAAACGCCCATTGGATTTTTTGTAAAAAATTATTAAAAATCGAGGAAAATTATTTCCCGATTTTAATCCCCATATTTAGGTATAGGTATATATTAGTTATCGTGTGCATGTGTTAGATTGAGTTGTTTTTGCTGTCAAATTGATAAATTTTGAATTTTAAATCTCAAAACTCTAGAAAAGAAAACGGCAAACTTCCATATTCGATTGAAAGCATAAACATTTCATTTCAAAGGATGATATTTACGCAATAAATATCCAACTAATATACTAATTAAAAGGAAAATGATAAATATTCTATCATAATTTGAAGCCAAATTTGTTTTCAAATGTCTAAATAAAGTGTCTGATTTAAGGTACTCATATGTTGCAGCGGAACAGATTTCATATCTGTTATCCTTGGCGGAAAAAAAAAATATATATCACCAAATTACTTGGCGAACATAATTAATTCCTTTCAAAAATCAGGGTTATTTTAACAACTTATATTAAAAGAGTAACGAATAATATGAAACAATATTTGATATTTCAGGGAATACATATTACGAAAATATGCATCTGGCATGCATATTTTTGTATTACGTTTTTGATCGCCGAATACAAAAAACGTCAAGGATGACAATTTTGAAATTTAAAATAAAAATTTTGTCAATTTGACAGTAATATAACTCAATCTAACACATGCATACGATAACTAATACATATCCATACCCAAATATGGGGATTAAAATTGGGAAATAATTTTCCTTGATTTTTAATAATTTTTTACAAAAATTTAATGGGCTTTTAACATGGGAAATCATTTTCTTGCATCCACGGGCGGTCAGTGATGTCACACTTCGCTTGCGTATACTTTCTTTACTTCGTACAAATACAAATTCAAAATCAATAACTTTCACACAAGCTATAATGCTATAATAGGTATTATGACATTGAATAAAACAAATTTTAAAATAATAATATTAAAATTGTTCCTGTTTGATATGAAATAAATAATTTTTCAATGGAATAATTTAGCAGATGAATAGGAAATTTAATGCCTTTAAAAAAATACCCATTTCTTAATTTATTGTAGAGGAAATTCATCACTAATATTCTAAATGTTATTCATTTTATTTTATACACATCAAAGCAAAATCAAATGATATTTATATTATTAGGAAGTTTTATCTTTAATAAATTACTCGTTTTAAATATAAACAAACTTTTAAAGAAGTCGAGTTTATGAATTAAACTGAAATGCATTTATTCAAAGCAATTTGTTCGATAAAATCATCGATATATCGTTAATAGAATTCCAATGCGATATTTTGGACTTTTAAATAATTCTACTGTTTATTGATATTTTTATACAACGAACAGAGAGCTTTTAAAAAGGTTAGGCATCATTATTAAGGATTAAAATTTTAAATTAGTAACATAAAATTTTACTTTATTTTATTCTTATGAAATTTTACATTCGAGAGGTAAATGCTTCGATATAGGTAAATGCTTCGATATAGGTAAATGCTTCGATTTATCTAAACACGTTTTACTTTTAAACAATTTCCGAGTACGAAATTAATTCCTGAATAAGAAACTTTACTTTATCATTCTTTGTGTTTGATTCTTTTCTTGAAAAATTGAAAGAGAGCATTTTATAGAAGAAAGACTAGACTAACTTCCTTGTACATACTATGTACAATATAAAGGAAGTATTGTGATAATGAAATACAAGATGTATGTTGTATATTGCCTAACTCATAAAAGATTAGGCGTAGATAGCGACCATTTTTTACTTTATCATTCTTTGTGTTTGATTCTTTTCTTGAAAAATTGAAAAAGAGCATTTTATAGAAGAAGGACTAGACTCACTTCCTTGTACAATGTACAATATAAAGGAAGTATTGTGATAATGAAATACAAGATGTATGTTGTATATTTCCTAACTCATAAAAGATTAGGCGTAGATAGCGACCGTTAGTTACACAAGGCTTATTACCACTGAGTCATTCCATGTCTAAGCATCCAAGTTTTTTTAAAAGTGAAATTCGCCACCAGAGGTTTCGATAAAAATTATTGTGATTATAGAAAATTTCATGCTGATTCCAGAAGTGTCAATTACTTTGAGATTAGTCAAACAGTTTTCAAGTAATGAGGTTTTAAATATACTAGTATCGCCCAGTGGTCGAAACTCGACCATTTTTTTTTTTTTTTTTTTTTTTTGCAAAGCGAGGCAAAGCAAAGTTATTGCCTTGTCCTAAACGGAATGCAATTGCAACACAGCTGCGGCAATTGTTTGCCAATATTCACTCTAAAAAGATTCAGCAGAGTTTTACTTAATATAACTATTTCTCTCTGTAGATGATAGCCTTTCCTGAAATGAGAGAAAATCGCAACGTGAAAACGCCCCTTGTTGTGTGATACAGCCCAGACGCTAATAGGTACCATGTCAGACCAAGGTCCAACCAAGTATCAAATTCTGTTAAATTAATTCGATTGGTTCATAAAGTACAATGTTTGAACAAAAAAAAAAAAAAAGATATATTTTAAAAAATGGTCGAATTGAGTTCGGGAAATTTCAAAACGTGTAACTTTATCGAAAACCGAAAATCTAAAACATTTCTGAATCTTATATTTTCTACTTATATATGCAGAGGAAAGAATAATAAATCCACTTTTTAAAAAATAAAAATAAGTAGTCAATTTCACTAATTTCACTTAATTAAAATGCAAGGAAATCTCAAAACGTGTAAATTCATCGAAAACCGGAAATCAAAAGTTTTTATGAATCTTCTACTTGCTTCTTCTACCCACAAAATCTAGCAATAAAGACACTTTTTTAAAAAATAAGTAGCCAATTTCAGTTAATTAAAACGTAAAGAAAGCTCAAAACATGTAAATTCAGCAAAAAACGGAAATTGGAATTTTTTCCGTATCGTCTACTTATACATGCAGCAGTTAGTAACAAATCCATTTTCCTTTTATCTATATATATAAAAGAGCAGAGTCTGTGTGTGTGTGTCTGTCTGTCTGTCTGTCTGTCCGCTATAGAATCCTAGGCCGTTTCACCGAGCGGGACCAAATTTGGCACGGTTAATGTTTACGACCCGAGAAAGACAACGCCGCAAGCGATTTTACAAAATTCGCCCCCCAAGGGGGGGAGGGGGGGGGCAAAACGTAATTTCACAAAATCCTTCATATCTCAAAGAAAAAAACAGATATCCGTAAAATTTTTGCTTTAATATATAGCTAATACAAATGTCTAAAAATCGGTTTCTGGAATTTTTGAAATTCGGTCCCCAAGGGGGGCGGGGGGGGGGGGCAAAACGTGATTTCACATGCGTAAGGGGGGGCTATGGGGCAAAAACAAATAGAAATACAGTTAGGCCGTTCAAAATTGGTACAGATAGGTTTAAGAGGCCTGTAAGTCGAATGGGGATATTTTCGATTGTGTAAATTTATTACGAGGGGCGAGAAGGGGGGGAGGGGAGGGGGGGGGGGCAAAAAAATAAAAATAGTGTCAGATCGTTCAAAATTGGTACATAGAGGTTTCCGATACTTAGAAATCGATTGCGGATATTTTTGAATTTGTAAAATTATTAGGAGGGGCGGGTAGGGGGGTGGGGCAGTAAGGGGGGGCTATGGGGCAAAAACAAATAGAAATACAGTTAGGCCGTTCAAAATTGGTACAGATAGGTTTAAGAGGCCTGCAAGTCGAATGGGGATATTTTCGATTGTGTAAAGTTATTAGGAGGGGCGAGAAGGGGGGAGGGGAGGGGAGGGGGGGGGGAAATAAAAATAGTGTCAGATCGTTCAAAATTGGTACATAGAGGTTTTCGATACTTACAAATCGATTGCGGATATTTTTGAATTTGTAAAATTTTTAAGAGGGGCGGGTAAGGGGGGGGGAGTAAGGGGGGGGGGGTATGGGGCAAAAACAAATAGAAATACAGTTAGGCCGTTCAAAATTGGTACAGATAGGTTTAAGAGGCCTGCAAGTCAAATGGGGATATTTTCGATTGTGTAAAGTTATTAGGAGGGGCGAGAAGGGGGGAGGGGAGGGGAGGGCAAAAAAATAAAAATAGTGTCAGATCGTTGAAAATTGGTACATAGAGGTTTCCGATACTTACAAATCGATTACGGATGATTTTGAATTTGTAAAATTATTAGGAGGGGCGGGTAGGGGGGTGGGGCGGTAAGGGGGGGCTATGGGGCAAAATCAAATAGAAATACAGTTAGGCCGTTCAAAATTGGTACAGATAGGTTTAAGAGGCCTGCAAGTCGAATGGGGATATTTTCGATTGCGTAAAGTTATTAGGAGGGGCGAGTAGGGGGGGAGGGGAGGGGGAGCGAAAAAATAAAAATAGTGTCAGATCGTTCAAAATTGGTACATAGAGGTTTTCGATACTTACAAATCGATTGCGGATGATTTTGAATTTGAAAAATTATTAAGTGGGGCGGGTAGGGGGTGGGGCGGTAAGGGGGGACTATGGAGCAAAAACAAATAGAAATAAAGTTAGGCCGTTCAAAATTGGTACAGATAGGTTGAAGAGGCCTGCATGTCGAATGGGGATATTTTCGAAAGTGTGAAGTTATTAGGAGGGGCGAGAAGGGGGAGGGGAGAGGGGGGGGGCAAAAAAATAAAAATACAGTTAGATCGTTCAAAATTGGTATATAGAGGTTTTCGATACTTACAAATTGATTGCGGATATTTTCGAATTTGTAAAATTATTAGGAGGGTCGGTAAGGAGGGGCGGGGCTATGGGCAAAAACAAATAGAAATACAGTTAGGCCATTCAAAATTGGTACAGATAGGTTTTAGAGGCCTGCAAATCGAATGGAGATATTTTTGAAAGTGTAAAGTTATTAGAATGGCCGGGGAGGGGGGGGACAGAGGGTAAAAAAAAATAGAGTTAGATCATTCAAAATTGGTACATCGAGGTTTTCGATACCTACAAATCGATTGCGGATATTTTTGAATTTTTAAAATTATTGGGAGGGGCGGGAAGGGGGGAGGGAGCGGAAGGGTAAAAAAATAAAAATAGAGATAGATCGTTCAAAACTGGTGCATAGAGGTTTTTGATACTTACAAATCGATTGCGGATATATTCGAATTTGTAAAATTATTAGGGCGCTCATATATATGCATTCGCGCGTGCGCATCGCGCACGGGTCTACACTGCCGAAGGCAGTGGGGACCCGGTGCGACATTTTTCCCGATGAGAGTTTTTTTTTCTTTTTTTTTTTCACATGATAAAAATTAACGCAATTTTGAGAATTCATTAATTATAATGATTCATTTAAAAATAGTGACCAGCGAAGCGGGCGTAGCCTGCTAGTTTAGTATATTAGTTCAATATTTATTGTTTAAATATCACCCTTTGAAATGAAATGTTTATGTTTACATTCGAAACTGGAAGTTTGCCATTTTTTTTTTTTTTTTTTTTTCTGGAGTTTTGTGATTTTAAATTAAAATTTTATCAATTTTACAGAAAAAATAACTCAATCAAACACATGTAGACAGTAACTTATATATAACTATACCCAAATATCGGAATTCAAATCGGCAGATAATTTCCGTTATTTTTTAATAATTTTTTACAAAAAACTCAATGGACAATTAACATAGAAAATCTTTTACATGGCTCCATGGACAGACAGTGACGTCATCACTTCGCTTGCGTAGAGTGATGCTACATTATACAAATTACTGTGTCTATGGTTTTATTTGAGCTTTATGAAATTGCCAGATTTAGCAACTTTCTACATTTAGGTATTTTTTAATGTGAAGGAATACGTGTATAAAAGGGAAAAATGGGGGAAAATACATAAAAAATAAAAGTATTTTTAAATACCTTCTTGGCATCGTAAGAAAATAATATTTGTATTCGCACCTTCCGTCTAACTATACCTTTCGAATGATACCATTTTCAACCCTCTACTCCCATAATTAATATGTTAAAAAGGGACAACAAATTTTATGCTTGCCTATTAATATATAGATACCGAAATATCTGATTTGTGTCTATTTGAATGCTGCATATAAGGATATAAATGTCTAATTCTTTTAATTTTATGATAAGGACTTTTTTCTTTTTTTTTTTTTTTTTTTTTTTTTTTTTTTTTTGTCATTTTTCTTGAATATATAAATTGAATAAATTTAAAAGATGATTTGCTGGATTTCTAAATTTTGTGTATAGAAAACCCAAAGTACCGTAATTTCGCGTATATACCCCGCGATGGTAGGTAGCCTGCAGCATAAAAAATTCATTTAAAAATAATTATAACCGAAAGATACCCCGCACTAGAAGATACCCCGCACTTATAAAATCACATGGTCGGCAATCGCTATTTATAATCTCAATACTAATTGCTATTATTTTAATAATAAGTAGGAAAAGATACAAATATTAAACAAATATTAAACAAATGTACAACTAAGTATAAATAATAAACAAATATACAACTAAATATAAATAATAAACAAATAAATTTACTTATCTATAATGAAAAAGCAAATAATCATAATGTAGTATTAATCTTTCTCTCTATATAAATTACTATGAACTGGAGTAAATGCTAATGATTAACACCTTTATTCAATTTATAAAGAAATTATAGATTAATAATAAATTTATTTTCAAAATTCATTCAAATCCATCGAAATCGGATTCTTCCGTATCAGAATTAAAATGTTGCAATATTGTTCGGGACAGTTCGTCTTCATCATCCGTATTATCCTTCTCATCAAGTTCCTTTTCACTGTCCTCAATTTCATCGTTATTATACGTTAATAATCGAGACTTCCGAAACAAAAATGAGACTGGTGTTGATTTACTCGTTGTTCGCGATAGATACCCCGCACCGTATAATAGCCCGCAGGACATACAAAGTCAGGTTTTTTTTTATAGATTACCCGCGGGTTATATACACAAAATTACGGTATTTTATTTTGTTGCAGTCATTCGTGAATTTAATCCCACATTTTCCTTTCACAGGACAGTCATAGCTGTTTCGTTTGGCAAGAGGAAGCTGTATATTATTTACTCAAATGATGTTTTGTTTTCTTCACAGGTTCTAAAATATTTATGTTGATTATGTTTTATTTTTCTCTGTTCTAGCAGCAATGGGAGTTGACTTGCCCGACTACATCTTACACTACAGAGGAAAGTCTCCAGACCTCGGCTCTTTCAGGGAGCGAATGCAACTCAGTGGAAGAAGGTAAAAAACACTTTTAGTTAAGGGCCCGCTTCACTCACCGCCCTCGGAAGTTGAAGCTAATGTTATTCTATGGGGAATTTTTCTTTACAAATAACTTATTAACTACTACATATTTTTAAATTCTGTTTTCACATTCTCAAAATTCCCAGCTGTTAAATGGACGGACCTTTTTTTTTTAATTATTTTTTTAATTTTATATATTTCATTTTGAAGCTGCAAAATACGAATTTTCAATATGTGAATTTTTTTCATTTTGCAATTTCAAAATAAAATATTAAAAATTAAAAAAATACATTTTTAAAAAATGTCCGTCAATTTAACAGTTGGGAATTTTCTGAAAGTGAAAACAGAATTTAAAAATATGTATTAGTTAATAAGTTATTTGTAAAGAAAATTTCCTCGTAGAATAACATTGACTCGGGCTTCTGGCGACGGTAAGTGAAGTGGGCCGTTAAGGAAGAATGGTGTAGCAGTTGAAAAATGCACTGGAAGACTAATGTAAAATAATAATACTTCAGAATTTTGTATGTAAACCATAAAATGTAAAATACTCGCGACAATTTTTTCTGATATAAAAAACTGCACGATCCTTCGTCAGGCGAACAAAGTAGGCACAAGTGCAGTGCAGCAAACAAAGTGTCAATGCACAAAACCGAGTTTAATGACAAGATGAAATAAATAAAACTGAAATTTAATGGAAATACATGTGTGACAAATTTACAAGAAATAAAAAAGAAAAGAAAAGAACAAGAACAAGAAAGAGAAAAGGAAGAAACAAAAAATTTTAAATAAATAGAAGTGACTATTTTCAGAGTGAAAAATTACCCATCACTAAGCTCGTTTTTATGCGTTGCCACTTTATTGCTGCACTCGTGCTTACTTTGTTCGCGTGAGTTGTGAAATTTCGGCAAGGTTTTTGCAATTCATTGTGTTTAAATACAAAGTTTTAAATTATTATAAATAATCTGGTGTAACACTCACACGACTTTCTCTTACCCTGAAATTTAATAATATAAATACAGGTTGAAGATTAAGAAGTAAGATAACGAGTACTGTCATATAAACCTATGTTAAATAATTCAAATTAGGCTTCGGAAGAGTTTTATATGATAATTAGTTCTGTGTGAGGGGGTCTAAGGCCCCCCTCAACCCCCCGTTTCATTAATGCACCTACATTTATATAGAATTTCATTCGGTTAATAAAAAATAATACTGTTTTTAGAAAATAATTTATTAAAATTATTATTTAAACAAGTTATCTTTTATGATAATGCAGACGATTTCCATATTAGAGAAGTAGTATAGCACTAAATATCCAAAAAAAATTTAAAATTATTCTCAATATTACATTTAATTTTTTTTTTTTTTTTTTTTTTTTTTTGTTAAAAATGAAAAAAATCCATAACATTATTTTAAATTATCACAGATCGATGATTCAACCATTCGTTTTAAAGGTATTGGCGAGCTCTTTTGAAAGATACCCATCATGAAAATTTACTCCCCAATAGGGGGGGGGGGGGAGAGGCGAGACTTCTACGTACGCAAAATTTTTTTCCCAGTTGACTATCTCTATTACAAAATATATATATTCGTTTCATTTGGTTTAGTGCAGTCTACAGATGTTAAACTCTACTTACCTGCAGTTTCCCCCATAGATTTGAATTCTCTAGAGTTTCCCTGTACACGAACCATTTGCTTCATCTGAACGAAAAGCTTACTGTAGAATCCCTATATGATACATATTTAGAATACCGAGTTTAGAATTTCTGCTGCTAGTTGTTCTTGAGATATACTGATAACAGTCAGACAGACACATAGACCATTCGCTAAAAACATTATTTTCGTATTCAGGGGACCTCAGAACATGTAAATATAACAAAAACTCGCGTTCAAAAATTTGACCCTAAAGCAATACTTTCTCAACCCTATGGTTAAGAGAAAGTAAAAATGGTATATTTAGGAGGAAGCACAGAATAGTTAAATGATAAATCATTGTGTTCTGAGACAATAAAACAATTAATGGACTGTCCGCAACAGAAATACACAACAGAATATCATACAGAACATTATATAAGTATGAAGAACAGTTTACCAGCGCATAGTATTGCATCATATGCAGATGACAATTTATTATGATTAAGTGGGGAAGAAAGAATAGTGGCATTATCTACTGATATGAAAATTAATATTTCACATTCAATTAAAACAAATTAAATTGTCATATTCTTTTTTCCATTTACTGAAATTTGTTTGTTTAACCTCTTTCTTCTCGTTCTCATTAAAATCGCGGGTTTGGATTTCGTTCTCTTTTTCTCATTTTCAGGATATTTCCTGACTGAAGCTTTAAAAAAAAAAAAAAAGTAATGCGAAAAATATTAAAACGTATTAAATACGATCCATATCGACTCGATTATTAAATTCAAAGAAATATTTCAAATTAATCAATGAATTTCCGCTCACATTATTCTCTGAACTCATTCGAGTAATTTTGAGTAGTACAGTCGGTAACAAAAATGTTCGAACACTAGCAAAAATTCCTATGTAAAAAAAGTACACTTCATACGGTTTTGTTAAATAAATCCTTGTCGAATCCTCTTCTTAGTCAGTCTAAGAACATGATTCGATAAGAATTTATTTAACAGAACCGTATGAAGTGAACTTTTTTTACATAGGAATTTTTGCTAGTGTTCGGACACTTTTGTTACCGACTGTACTATATAATATCTATAATTATATACTCACTAAACAATGCAATTAAATTGTTATAGAAAAAAATATATATGACACAACTTGTAATGTTTTAACACGCTTCGAGCCACTTTTAAACACATAACTGTATCATAATTCTTTTGTGTGCCTCTGTAAACGAAGGACAAATAATTTTCATACCATGTTCTATGTGTGAAACATGATTTTGTGCATATAAAGACTTTTATTTTGTGCAGTGTAAAAATGTTAGACTGTACCAACCAGAAATTTCTCCCACAGACGTAATGTATTTAAATATTTTGTAAGTTCCTGTACACGAATCATTAGTTCGATATCAATAAAAAGATTTAAATAGCGCGTCTTCATGTGATACGGATTTAGAATATACAGTTTGAATTTAGTGCTAATATTTGTTCTTGAGTTATCAACTCAAAACAGTCTCACAGACACAGAATCACAGATCAGCCTGAAAAGTAATATTTTTCTGCTTCAAGGCACCTCAAATCATGCAATTATATCAAAATCACAATTTCGAAAATCCCTTCTCCCCTCACATATATATATATATATATATATATATGCCACACATGGGGTAAGAGAATGTAAAAAGCCCATTTATCGCTCATTGTTGCAATTTCTCTATTCAAACTAGATGTATTATGATTTTATAAATATCGATATTTTGAAACATTATTCTTTCTTTGACCAATATTGTCCAGTCAAACAAAATTTTCTCATGAAAACGTTTTTTCTGGAAAGCTTCAACAATTTTCTCATTGCAACAGTCAAAAAATACTTTATTTTGGATTCCATCTTCTACTACAGGAAACTGTTAAAATATATCAGAAAATTTGATTTTCCTACAAAATATAAATTTCTTCTTTCAAAAAGTAAACATTTTTCGTTGAATCCCTTATTACTTTTCTTTCACTAGGACTTCAATTCATATTTTAAGTATAAAAAAAAATTAACAAAAGAAAGTATCTTTGAAAATAGAAAAGATGTAAATAAAATCTGACTACGAAACAATTCTATACTAGGAGGTTTAGGATGAACGATGATCGATAATATCTATCATACTATTGTCATATGAATAATATGAACAAAGAAACGGCGATATTAAATATAAGACAATATATATTTTGTATTTTCCATCTAGCAAATACACATATAAAATAGTACATTTATATAGGCAGTACATGACAGTATGATGCATTTAAAAATGAATTTAAGAAAATATGTCCAAAATTTATTATTCTTCAGAGCTTTCGATTTCGATGAACCATGATTTAGTTGACTCTTATTCGGATAATTGGTACTGCATTGTCTTTCCTTTGATAAACCATAGTGTACCCAATCTATAACTGTCTAAATACGATGGATCCATAATTTCAAATATCCATCTTTTGAACTGTCTTTTTGTACGAAATTGTGTGACGGGCCGCGGTAGCCCAGTCGGTAGAGCGCCGGCCTAATTGGAAGATTGCGGGTTCGGTACTCGAGCCGGCCAAAGACCGTCGTGTACACTAATGGTGGCCGGTGCACGTAAAATCTGTCGTGGCCGCAATGTCCTCCATGTTCCCATCAAAAATTATACCTCTGGGGGTCACCGAAGCGGGAGAGCCATCCCTTCCGTGGAGGATCAAAATTGTGATGGCATGTCTCCGGACCACCTCTAGGGTTGTGTTCCAGACAGTCGCCAATTGCCCGTCTGCGCAGCACTAGTGCGACGTTAAAACCCAAACAACCTTGTACGAAATTACTATAAATGCTGCGAAAAGCTGCACTATTTTCCACTTACTGTAGTAAAGTTCAATAACATACTGCCTATTCTCCAATTCTAGTCCAGAACAAACAAAGGTGATTCGACTTAAAAAGGGGTGGACGCTATCACTGAGTTGAGCATTTCCCAAAATTTTATATCTGACGATTTTCTTCCACCCCTGTTTTGATAAAATCGCAGCCGATTGACTCATCCGTAAAAGCGCTCATTGGGCTCTAATCGGAAAACAAACAAACAAATAGTATGTCAGCTTAATTCGATTCATTCATTCGATTCATTCTTAATTCTATTTCCATGAAATATTTTTAAAAGTTTTCCTTTCAGAACGAGACCTATGGCTTGAAATTAGTACTGAACCACTACAAACATCTGAACATGGAATCAAACCCAACACCTGGTAACTTAAAGCCAGAGCACTATCAGTTTCATGTCTGAGAATTGTAAAGCAAGTTAAATTATATAATGTAATATAAAGTACATTTAATAATGCATAAATTAAAATATAAAGTACATTTCACTATATATTAAAAAGAGACTTGGCGCTAGATAAGTAAACACAAGAATAGTTTTTAAAGTTTCAGAAAGCCAAAAGGAATTATGAAAGATGCATACAGCTGTTTCGGTAGATTAAGAAAAATAAAAAGGGGGCGGGAGAGAAGACAGAGAGAGAAAGAAGAATTGAAATTGCAACTATATAAAATAAAGGGATTCTATGGTCTGTTTATCAACGAAAAAAAAATTAACGGAATATAAGGAATTAGCCAATAAGAAACTGAGAAAAGGTAGTTATAAAAAATGTAAAAAAAGATATATTATGTATCTCAATATTAACTTCTTCACACACCATAAAATTAATGAAAGCACTACTCGTTTTCATCAATTATATGGTGTATAAAGAGTTTTTTAACTTTAAATATTGATTATATACCAGTCCTTAATTAGGTATTGTAATATCTCAAACAGTTACCTCGAATAGATCCCAATACGTTTATAATGATCGACATATGAAACAATTATAATCCCAAATATTTATCTATTTTTCTGATCCTGCACTGCAAATAAAAGGGTCTAGAGTAAAAATAAGACATAAAAACAACTGAAACGGCATTTAAGACACGTAAATGTCTTAAAATGTACCTTAGACGCTATAGATATTTTAATTTAAGACAGAAATATGTCTGAAATATCAATTCAGACACAAAAATGTCTGAAACACGTAAATACGCGAACTTTCAGACAGCAAAACGCGTTTGAATTTTCAGGCACTTTAGAAATTCAGACACTTGCATTACTTAGAAATTCTTTCATTTATGGAATCTACTTTAAGAAAATATGCTTATCTTACTTCTTTCCACATTCAATAAATATATTATTTTTTTTATATAATAAGCAGTTAAACTACTTAAATTATGGTAGCTTTATGAAATTATATTTTTATGGAATAATCTAGGGATGTGAATGATATTTGCATGCTATTATCTTTAACACAATTCATAAACAACATATTTAGACACAAAGCCTATTTTGTTAAAAAAAAAAAAATCTTTGTCTTTAAAGCTTTCTTGTATTAAAAGAAAAAGTGTGAAGACAGGTAATTTGTAGAGAAGAAAGCGAATTTATATAAGTGAACAATCATGAATAATTTGGGCATATTTTTTTTCTTTCTGTCTTCTTCTTATTATTCATTTAAAAACTTTTTTCTTTCACGAATTCACCTACATCTAAATGTAAAACTACAAATTTTCCTGTATTCATGATTACAGTTCGTTTTTATTTAAATATCACTTTAAGGAAATAAATTGTTATTATCGAGGGATGAAACCTTTACATACATGTTATGCATTATAAAAAAATTCTGATCCTCTAAATATGAAATTTAAGATAATAATATTTATTAAGTTTAAGATACCATACTATCAATAGTTTTATGGCAAAAAATTAGAAATAAAACATAACACTGCGATTAGTTTCACGAATACTAAATATATTATATCATAAAAACACGAATTGCTGTATTCGACGGAAGCGTGATTGGTAAATACTTCACTCCGACGACGATGCTCGGCTCGAGGTTTCGGTTTCCTTAAACAGTGTGAGTTCGAATCCCAACGCCGGAAAATGGGACTTTTTTCTTTCTTTCTTTATATAAATATTTCATTAATGCTCTAAACAATTCTAAAATTATTTTTAACAGAAAAACATAATCGCATGCCATATTTATTAATTTATATATTTATTAAAAATCCTTAAAAATGGTAGTATTTTTAAGCCTAACATGGCGGTGTTTTTAAGCCTAAAACATGGCGGCGTTTTAAGAAACTTGCAATATCTTAATTTCTGATGCAAAAAGGTGTCTTAAAATGTAAGACATTTTTTTTTTTTGGTTAAAAAAATGACCATCCATTTAAGACCCTTTTTAAACTGAATTTAAGACATTTACGTTTACAGTGTGCAAAATAGCTATAAATAATACATATAATACAACACTTGTTAACGAAAGACACTTATGTTAGCTTCATAAAAATTAGTATGAGCTGAAATAATATAATATAGTAGCGTGCATAGTTTTATCAGTAACAGTTTTTATTTTCGAAATCATTCGTTAAAAAATCATATCCCCAAATGATTGTTTTTTAAATAAATTAAAAACGATGACATGCCACGGAAAAAAACTACAAAATTAGTTTTGTAAATATTACAGAATCTTAAATATTTATACTCACTAAGTTACTTTTAGTTATATTTAGTAATGTAGTCCTGATACATTAAAGTGAAAAAATAATCTAGTCTGGCATTCACATGACCTTCTCTTACCCTACATTTGAATATTATAGGCTAATTACAGATTTTAAGAAATAAAATAACAAGTACTGTATTTGAACGTACTTAAAAAACAGTCGAAAATAATTTCAGAAAGAGTTTTATTTGATATATACCATGTTTTAGTGAAGATAAGCCGCGGGCTATCTTTATAAAAAACATTGACTTTGGGAACTGCGGCTTATCTATCAGTGCGGGCTGTCCAATGATAATGTCAAATTCCGTCGTCCATACTTCTTGGAACATATAGTATTTTATAGGCAGGAGAAGATTTATGATTAAGCCATAACTTTGATATGACGAGGCGTATACATTTTAAACACATAAAATTTAATAGATGACTACGACAATTACAGATGAAATACACAAGTAACATAAACGACTACATTTTGAAGACTGATCTGTTCTAGCAGAGATAAAAGTAAAAAGGAATGAACAGATCATTGATTGGACAATACAGTTTACAGGTACATGTACATTTACGTGACGTCACTTACCAAAAGTCCAATAGATTGAAACAGGAATACAATTTCGAAATACACCACAAATCTCCTCCCCTTAATTCCGTATACCATACCTGATGGGAGGTTTTCTTACTCTAGATGATCTTCTTACAACCTGTTCAGAAAAAGACAAATTAGTATTTTTAAGTGTTGAATGTTCAGATTTTAGTTCATTTTTATTTACAGTACTGTTGATATTTTTATTACAGTCAATTTCTCCAGGCTTTGTAGACACAGATCTACTGTCGGTTGGCACTGGATCTGGTGTAATGGCAGGATCGGTTGGCACTGGATCTGGTGTAATGGCAGGCCTCCTACCAGACTTAGATTCTCCACTGCTTTGTAGGTGTGGACTCTTGCTATCGGGAACCATGAAAATATTTGCACCAGGACTTGTAGTCTCCTCCAGTTGTACTCTGGAACCTACACTTTTCAGTTGATCAACGTGTCTTTTCCATACACATGAACCTACTTGAATTTTGTAATGCAGTTTACCTAGTCTGGCAATTACTTTACCTATTTTCCATTTATCTCCTGATGTGTAATTGAGTACTGCAACTTTTTCATTCACTTGGAATTCTCTTATCTTTTTCTTGTTAAAAACATTTTTATGTTGTTTGTTTTCAACATAATTTTTAACATTTGGTACAATTAAATCCAGTTTTGATCTGATATTTCTCTTGAGAAATAATGATGCGGGACTCTCCCCTGTTGTAATATGAGGCATTATTCGGTATTGGAATAGAAATTCGTTTAACTTAAATTGGAGATTTCCGGGTTCTGAACTTAAGGATTTCAATCCTTTTTTAATTATTTGGACATATCTTTCGGCTTGACCATTTGTAGAGGGATGATATGGTGCAGTTAAACTATGTTTTATGCCTTTACTTTGTAGAAAATGTTCGAATTGTTCTGAAATGAATTGTGGCCCATTATCAGACACAAGGGACACAGGATAGCCATATCTGGCAAAAAGCGAAGAAAGACAGTTTATAGTGTTCTCAGCAGTAGTATTAGGAACAATGAACACTTCTGTCCATTTACTGTGGGCATCTACTACGATTAAAAACATTTTTCCCATCATTGGACCAAAAAAGTCTACATGTATTCTGTTCCAAGGTGGTGTAGGCCATTCCCAGTGATGATTGTCCATTTTAGGAGGATTATGTTTTAATTTAATACAAACAGAGCAGTTATTTGCTAAATTCTCAATGTCTTTATCAATACCTGGCCACCATACAAAACTATGTGCCAGTGCTTTCATTTTAACTGTGCCAAAATGGCCAAAATGTAAGTCTTGTAAGACTTTTTGTCTATGAACAGTAGGAATTACAACACGATTCCCTTGTAGTATGCAATTATTTAGTATAGAAAAATCTTCTTGTTTATGTCCGAAAAGTAAGTAATTTGGCATCTGTGTGCCTGATATTAAATGCTGGTACATTTCTTTCAATGTTGGATCTCGCTTAGAACTTGCACACAACGTTTTTGTAGTTAACGGTAACGAAGTGATTTGATGAATAAATAAACAATCGGATTCATCAGGTTTGCCAAATAAATTTGGTGACAAAGTTGGTGACACTTTTTCTGGCTGTAGCGAATCGGACGACGGCAGCAGTAAGTCTTCACTACGTAATGGAAGACGCGATAGAGCATCGGCATTTCCGTGCTCTGCAGATTTTTTATATTTAATATCATAATTAAATGTTTGTAAGTATAATGCATATCTTTGCATTCTAGCTGCCGAAAGTACCGGAATACTTTTTACGGGTGAAAATATGGAAACTAAGGGTTTACTATCTGTATACAGAGTAAATCTCCTACCATATAAAAATTGAAAAAATTTCTTTACTCCAAAAATTATTGATAACGCTTCCTTATCTACCTGACTATACCGCTTTTCTGCAGAAGACAAAGTTCTAGAAGCAAAAGCTATGGGTTTTTCGGAGTTATCTGGCATTGTATGCGAAAGTACTGCCGAAATTCCATAAGGAGAAGCATCAGTGGCTAAAATTAAGGGTAATTTAGGATTAAAGTGGGTGAGAATCCTTTCGGAAGTAATTTCCTGTTTAATTGCATTAAATGAATTTTCACATTTTTTTAGTCCACTGAAAATTTACATTTTTACGTAATAATTCATTTAGAGGATAAGAAATAGTAGATAATTTAGGAACAAATCTAGAATAGTAAGATACTAAGCCTAAGAATGCTTTTACCTGAGTTACGTTTTTAGGTACTGGAGCATTTAAAATAGCAGAAATTTTTTCTTGCGTTTTGTGTATGCCATTTTTATCAATTTTGTAACCGCAGTATGTAATTTCATCATTCATGAAAAAAGATTTTTCTTTATTTATTTTAAGATTATATTCACGTAACCTTTCTAGCACTCGTTTTAATCGCTCTAAATGTATTTCATCCGTTTCCCCTGAGATACATATATCATCGATAAAAACTGAAATACCCTCTATACCTTTTAAAATTTGTTCTATAGTTCTCTGCCATATTGCTGGAGAACTGGCAATTCCGTATGGTAATCGCGTAAATTGAAATAAGCCTTTAGGAGTGTTAATAGTAAGTAATTCTTGTGAATTTTCCTCTACCGGTAAATGCAAGTATGCTTGATTTAAATCTATCTTTGTAAAATGTAATGCACCCCTAAAGTTGCTAATATATCTTCAATTTTTGGTAGCGGGTATTTGTCAACCTTTAAAAATTTATTTACCGTGACTTTAAAATCGCCGCACAAACGAATTTTACCATTAGGTTTTACCACCGGAACAATGGGTGTTGCCCATTTACTAGTACTAACAGCTTTTATTATCCCTTCACTTTCTAATCTTTCCAATTCTTCATTTACTGCATTCCTTAATGCATACGTAACTGCTCGCGATTTACAAAATATTGGTGATGAGTCTTTCTCTAAATGTAATTCAGCTTTAACATTTTTTATTTCACCTACGTTATTTGTAAATAAATCCGGAAATTCATTCAGTAAATTATTTAAATTTTCCGAGATTTGTACTTTGTTTACCGGAACAGTTTGTAAATTGTTTGGGAATATATTAAATGCAGTTATCCAATCCTTACCTAGCAATAAAGGAAAATTGTCTTTTTAAACTAAATATAACTTAACATTCCTAGTTTTATTTTCGTAAGTTACATTTACTCTAACAAATCCCTCGGGCTGGAATATTTCTTTAGTAGCTGTTTTTAATTGTATATCAGCAGGAAACATTTTATGTTCTGGAAATAATCTCCGAAAACGATTTATCGGTACGGCGGAAATCGCCGATCCTGTATCAAGCTCCATTTCTGCTGTAGCACTATTTTCTATCAAAACCCAAATTTTTATAGGTTTAGTGCCTTCCGATTGTAATGACAAAATGTCTACAGTATCAAGAACGTTTACACCTTTCTTTTGAGTAACATTGTTTTGTGCGTTCCGACATACCTTACTCAAATGACCACGTTTCTTACAAAAATTGCAAACTGCATTAATAAATTTACAAACATTTGCTAAATGAGAGCTATTTCCACAACGATAACAATAAGTTTTACTTTTATTTGTACTCGCAGTTTTGTTCACATTTTGTTTACTTAAGTTATTTTGAGAATAATTTTGTTTTGGTTTCCTAGCACTAACAGAAACTTTATTCAAATTCAAATTTTTATTTTGTAATTCTATTATGTCATTTTCAGTACTTTGCATTGTTACGACTTGTTCTACTGCTTTTTCAAAAGTCAAATCTTCAACCTGAGACATTAATTTACTTTGGATTGTTTCATTTTTTAATCCGCGTAAAAATTGTTCTAACAAATTTTCTGACAGCGATTCGCCTGTAAACGCGCAATGTCTTGTAAATTTCTTTAAACGAACACTAAAATCTTGCACAGATTCAGAATCTCCTTGAAAACATTTTCTAAATTTAATGCGTTCTGTAATTTTGTTAGGAATTTTACATAGATGTTTTGTTAAGACATCTACTAATTCAGTGTAAGTTTTTGATTCAGGAAGATCTGGGAACAATAAATTTGTAAGTAAATTATATAATTTCGGTCCGATAAACGTAATTAAAGCACTAAGTTTTTTTTCATCTTTAATATCAAACAATATAAAATTCTGTTCTAATCGTCGAATATAAGTGTCAAAAGACTCAACAGAATCATTGAATTCTTTAAAATTTTGAAACATTTTTAATGAAAATATGCTACTTCTAATAATAAAAAGATGCAATCAAATAAAAGAACAGAAAGAAAAAAATAAAATAAATGTGTAAATACCTTTTTTCCTCTCTTTCTCGAAAAATAAAAAATCGTAGACGAGTAATTATCGATGGCGCCTATGCATTTCCGCCCCAACAGCAGACAGAAAACTCACGGCTGCTGCATCCGATTTGCTCTATGATTCATTTCAAATAACCAATTTCTTCTTCCTGAGATATTTAGAACATATTCCGTTCTCTTTTTTTATGAATTGCAGATTTCATTTTTAATTATTCCTTGTCGCCTTTATAGTATTTTATAGGCAGGAGAAGATTTATGATTAAGCCATAACTTTGATATGACGAGGCGTATACATTTTAAACACATAAAATTTAATAGATGACTACGACAATTACAGATGAAATACACAAGTAACATAAACGACTACATTTTGAAGACTGATCTGTTCTAACAGAGATAAAAGTAAAAAGGAATGAACAGATCATTGATTGGACAATACAGTTTACAGGTATATGTACATTTACGTGACGTCACTTACCAAAAGTCCAATAGATTGAAACAGGAATACAATTTCGAAATACACCACAGAACAGTTGAGAGTCGATCTATTCCTAAAACGGAAGTTTAATATTAGAGTTTCT
This sequence comes from Salticus scenicus, assembly GCA_963930645.1. Taxonomy (NCBI): domain Eukaryota; kingdom Metazoa; phylum Arthropoda; class Arachnida; order Araneae; family Salticidae; genus Salticus; species Salticus scenicus. The sequence goes on along the minus strand of OZ005649.1, from coordinate 378,269,607 downwards.
CGAGCACTGATTCACGCTTATAATCTCTAATTTTCATGCTTATAATCTCTTATTTATTAACTAATAATCTCTTATTTTGATTAATCTGCATATATGGAGTTCGCCAGCTTGTTCCCTTGTTTTTGACTTTTTGCATCGTATTTGTATACTGGTTTGTTTTATTTTTATTTATTTATTTCTTATTATTATTTATTTATTTATGTTATTTTATTTTATTTTATTTATTTATTTATTTATTTATTTATTTTTTTTTTGCAGTGCCTTTTAAAATAATTTATTACTTTCATTTATAATAAATATTTTGTATGACTTTGTGGATTCCACCATCTTGTTCCCGTGTTTCTCATATTTGTTGCATTACATCTACATGCTGGTATAGTTTGATTTCATTTTCTTTATACCGAATTATTTTTTAAATAATTTATTATTTTCATTTATAAATAATAATTTATTATTTCTATTAACCTCAGTAGATATCAGAAGACTGATATTTTTTTCCTTATTTATCTGTCACATCATCGTAACAATTCTTGCATAAGCCGCGGCTTACCTTCCGGTGCGGTTTATCTAAGAGCATTGTTTTTTTTCACAACATATTAATAAGCTGCGGCTTATATACACTAAATTACGGTACTTTTGTGTGTGTGTGTGGGGGGGGGTTCTACTGTTACCCCAACCTACCTGTTATTAAATTTAAAAGTTTAAGATAAAAAAGAAAAAAAAAAATAAAAAACTCGATGGTAAAAACTCAGTCAGTTTAGTGATACGAAAAGGCTTGTTTATATGTAAAATATCAAAATTATTTCCCTTTCTTTCTTTCTTTATACATATATGTATATATAAACAAATCTGGCTATAGGGATTCAGGAATTAAATAAAAATGTATGTTTTATAATTTTGGAAAAACTGAATTTGAGTATTTAATGCGGCATGGCATCATTATTTACTTTATTCAAAATGTTATTCATCTCTCTTTAATAGCTATGAATTAATTCCCAACGTTAAATTATAACATTTGACTTAACCAGATATAAAGATATTTAAAAAAAAAAAAATGCTCGTTTTTGTTGATAAAAGTTTTTAATTAACAGATTCATTAACACTAGCATTTCTGAGGTATAAAACAGTAGGTTCAAAATTATATAGTACAACATGTCCTTAAAAATCCGAGTAACAACTTCTTTTGTATGCCACTTAAACTATATTATCTATTCATTTAAAGAGAAAACTCTACGGCATCTAAATATTTAGTGATTTTTAACATTATGCTTTTTATAACTGTATGTTTTTTCTTTCCACAATCTGAAGCGATCAGCACAGAACATCCTTATACGCCAATAAATTAATAAAGCCAATGTTTAAAACGCTAATAAAATTATACTTAATTTTCTTTATAAATAAAATATTAAATGTAAAACTGGATGTCAGATGGTACTAAAATGGGAAATTTCAACTAAATATTATATAAAGTCTAAATTACTAAATTTTATTCTTTGATTTCATCATTTTTCGGCTAACTGTTTTTGAGTTAAGTGAAGAATTAAAAAAAAAGAAAGAAAAGAAAAAAAAGAAAGATAATGGAAAAGAGAGATAGTGGAAAAACAGTTCTTGAAATTAAACGCCTTTTGATACAGCTGATTAAAAAGAAAAAAAAGGGAATGCCCTCAATTACCTATTATAATAATCTCAAATCTTATACTTAGACAATCTTTGACTGTTTTAGGGCATGAGAAATATATTCATGCATAAATATATCATATTTCAAATATAAGTAGGAACAGAAATACAGATGTTACGATGTAACTTGTCAAAGTGGATATTTTCGTCGAAATCAGAAAATCGATATTTTTCACTATTACAGAGTTATGATCTTGGCACAGGACTCTTACCACTATTAGGATTACATACAAATGAAACACTTCCGTTTGCAAAGCCGTTTGAAAGCTTTCCAAATGTATAACTACAATCGGTAACAAAAGTATCAGAGCACTAGCAAAAATTCCTATGTGAAAAATGGACACTTACCATTGTTTTGTTATATAAATCCTTGTCGAATCATGTCCTTAGACTGACTAAGAACAGGATTCGACAAGGATTTATTTAACAAAGCAGTATTAAGGGTACTTTTCTTGCATAGGAATTTTCGCTAGTGCTCGGATACTTTTGCTGCCGACTGTATTTGCAAAAAACTTGAAAAATTTACGTCATCGAAATTGCAAGCGTTCCGTATGTATGTAACCCTTAATGAAACAGAATTTTTTTCTCGGTAAACGAACTATTTTATAGAGTAATTTTTTAAACAAATAGCGGTATGAGTTCTGCGATTACGATATTGCCTTTGATGTGTACGAAGATTGATAACGTATGTTTCCGTTGAAACTTGACAATCGAATGATTTTGCAATTGCAGTATTTCCTTCAAAATGTACAAAGGAGTATTTTCGAAATATATGCTTTTGCTGAAACCTGATAACTGATCTTTTTATTCATTTAACACTATACTATCCAAAAAAAAATTTAATAACCTAAATAACCCGTTGTAAACCAAAATCAAAAACGAATGTTTAGGCTTAACATCTATCATTACTCCTTTCTTAAACTAGTTACTTTCCGTACACTATAGTGAGGAAAGTATTGTAATCATGTCAAAAATCCGAATTCGAGATTTTTATGTTTCTATACGTTTCGAGGTCCAATGAGTCCGTTTCCACTATTTTTACGATGATGTATGAATGTGTGTGTGTGTATGTATGTGTGTGTGTATGTATGTGTGTATGTCTCTGAGTGAACACGCTAACGTCTAAACACTTTGTTCGAATAAGCTGAAAGTTGGTACGTATATTGTAAATCACCATCGTACGAACCCTATAGATTTTGGTGAATCTAGCACTTATAGTTTTTTTTTACAGGGACACCAGAAAAAATTCTTTATCATTATGGCCTATGGGATCAAATTTTTAAAGTGTGATAGCGTCTAAACGCCTTATTAATCTGAACAAAAAATTTGTACACATGTTATAGGTCACAGTTGCACGAACTGTATAGATTTTGGTGAATTTAGCACTTACAGTTTTTTTACAGGGAAACAAGGAAAAATTCTTTATCATTATGGCCTATGGGACCCAATTTTTAAAAGTGCGATAGCATCTAAACGTCTTATTCAATTGAGCTGAAAATTTATATGATTATTATAAATGACTGTTGCACTAAAATTCATTATCATTATGATCTATGGCTCAAAGTTCAGTAGCATTAAATAAAACATCGTGTAATATATGGAGCAAAATACTAATAAACTCTATTGTTGTTTCCTCTCTTTTGTTTGTTTACCAACTCCTCTTTCTTTACTTTATCTACAAAACAGTTAATTACTCAGTGTTCAGAAAGTCGAATGGAGTCACTCCAGATTTTTGTTTATTTAACACTATACTATCGAAAAAAAATTTCAATAACCTAAATAACCCGTTGTAAACAAAAATCAAAAACGAATGTTTAGGCTTAACATCTATCATTACTCCTTTCTTAAACTAGTTTTTAATAGTAAACAGATCTTTTCTAATCCTAGTAAACTATTCTCCTTAACCATTTTCCGGAAGCACTTCCAATAAAAGATCTAATCTCTTAGAAACGGAATTTTACCTGGATACCAACAATAAGTTTATGTATTTATTTAATTATATTCGTTCTTTCCACCAACTCTAGCATTGCTTATTATGTTCTATACAGGAAATTCACAGAAATGGGAGCATTCGAAAGGTTTCTTATATTTCGAAAGGGCCCTAACCTACTATATTCCCTTTCTTATTCGTTGTTCATTTGAATGCAGTTATTGTCATACGGTCACAGTCATTATGAGTTCTCCAGTAGCCATATAAATGCTGAAGTTCCAGAAATATTCAGGCTTTTTTATTATATCAAAATAGTCTTGAATTCAAAGAATATTTTCTACTATAAGAATATATGTATACAATTGTGATCTGCTGTTTGTATTTTGAAAGCAATTTTTCTGATATGTTTGCAATCCGCGATTGTAATGAAATGCTCGCCCTCTGGTGGGCTACGGTGAAATTACAATAAACATGGTTTAATTCGAATTCCATATAGCCGCCATTGCTAGCCGATGTTTAGTTTCACATATATTTATTGAATAAAAATGAATAAATACGGTAAAAAAGATAACACATACTTTTGTGTGCCACAGTGTAAATCCAAAGCATCAAGAAATCCAGAATTGAGCTTCCATTTATTTCCAAATGACGAATTTAAAATTTCAGTTGCTTCGGCTAATGGAAGTAAAGAATTAATCAGATGATTTGAAACTAATATTTGTTCAACTTCATTTAAAATCTACTTCCGAATCGAACTTTGAATAAACTGAAGTATTTTTTCCAAAAGCAATCAATTTTCCATAATGTAATGGCGGAGAAATTATAGTACGAATATTAAGTAGAATAACAAGAACACTATTGGAACACACGTGGCTAATGTTTACTAACAACTGCAGTGTTCACAAAGCGCCGTCTATCGATCATTACAAACGCGGATAATCGTATATGGATTATTTTTATTTTTATGTATAGATTGTTTTATATTACTAAAATAAAAAAAGGGGGAAATTTTGATTGTGTAACCTAACAATACAGCTTATTCACTCACAGAAGCACTAAAAATGTATGTTTAGTCATCATAAGATAATAAAGCTGTGAGAAAAAATTTTAGACAAAAAAGGATGAAGACAGGAAAAATTATTTTATCCTCGATTGTAATGAAATGCTCGCCCTCTGGTGGGCTAAGGTGAAATTACAATTAACATGCTTTAATTCGGCTTTCATCAAGCCGCCATTGCTTGCCGATGTTTAGTTTTACGTATATTTATTGAAGAAAAATGAATAAATCCGGTGAAAAAGATAACACATACTGTTGTGTGCTACAGTGTAACTCCAAAGGATCAAGAAATCCAGAATTAAGCTTCCATTTATTTCCAAATGACAAATTTAAAATTTCAGTTGCTTCGGCTAATGGAAGTAAAGAATTTATCAGATGATTTGAAACTAATATTTGTTCAACTTCAGTTAAAAATCTACTTCCGATCAAACTTTGAATAAACTGAAATATTTTTTCCAACAGCAATCAATTTTCCATGATGTAATGGAGGAGAAATTATAGCACGGATATTAAGTAGAATAACAAAAAGAACAATAAATACACGTGGCTATTATATTTACTAACAACAAAAGCTGAAAAAGCGCCGTCTATCGATCATTACAAACGCGGATTACGTTATAAAAATGAAAGTTTATTTTAAAATAATAAATTTCAAACCTCTACATTTGTTTAATCTTCATATCACTTAGTATTCAAACTAATTATATTCAGGCTAATCCAAAAGAAACACAATTAGCAAAAGTAAATACTCAAGAAATTGAAAACTGCAATTAATATCGTGAAATCGGTCAAAAAAAAAAAAAAAAAAGCATAAATGACGAATATTTTTTAATAATTATGAACTTTAACGCCAGAATAATGGACTCTTCCCAGTTTCGTCTGCTCAATCATGTAATAGAGGAAAACGAATAATCGAATTCAATTAAATATTGTTCTTAGGAACAAAAATGTTAATATTTAACATAAAATAAAATAAAAGTAATATTGTGCATTTGTAAACAGTAGAATAGTTGTATTTGTAAATTTAATAATTTTTTAAAAACACTTTATGTGTTTATTTATTTTCAGATGTAAGAATCAATTTTTGTATACTCTAGGGTAACTGTTACATTAACTGATGTAGCAATAAATAATAGCTTGTTCTTGTGGAATGTTTATGGATTATAATTTGAAATTCTAAAATGTTTTCATTTAATTTAATTGCATAAAGTTGTTACAACAAGTTAATTAACTTAGTTATTGGTCTAAATGGATTTACACAGTACGATATTGCACTGTCACTGATTTAAGTACCAAAAATCAGAGTATTTAACATGTTCTCCATGAACATCAATAACAAATATAAACTAAACGATGATTGTAAATGTATACAGCAAACAAAAGATGATGAATAATGATATAAAATGGATTAAAAATGATGCTGTATAAAAAAAAAAAAAAACAATAACACAGATTAAATACGATTGATCAAAAGTAAGAATAGAAAATACGTTATTTCAGCAATTGTTATAGATAAACAAGACTTCGTCTGCTATTTGTTTTTTCTCTATCATGTGACCTCTGACGTCATGTGGGAAGAGCCCATTATAGGTGAATCGTCTGCTCAATCGTGAACTGATCGAACTCGTGAACTGAATCGTGAGCAATCGTAACTGATGTCCCATTAATAGTATCATTACTTTGTAAAAAAATATAAAAGAAATAAAAAATAACGATAAAACAAGGACTCAAAAAAATGCGGTACGCATTGGTTATTAATACTTTCCAAATGTACGTAGATATTGTATTTCGTAACTTTCGATACTCTTTGCCTTCGTAATCCCGCAGCGGACAGACAGCAGTTCTGAAAAGCATACAGATACTAACTGTATTTCCTATAATCATTCTTAAACATTCTTAGAAAGTGTTAAGCATTTTGCTTAAAACTAAATAAAACGTAGCCCTTATATTTTAATTGCAGTCCATAATGTTTCTAAATATTTTAGTGTAGTCTTAAGGATAAGCACCCTGTAAGTCTGAAGGATAACAAAATCATATTCTATACAAAATATTATTTTAGCATATTAAAAAATTAATGCCAATTCCTTTATGATTTTTACAATAGTAAGTTCTTTAAATGTAATTTACAAAAATGTCTGTCCTAAAATGCAATGCATTGGCTTATTTTTTATTTTATTTTATTTTATTTTTTTATTTTTTTTAAGGGGGGGGGGGGTTTGCCTGTGTACACAAACCAGTTGCACAGGACATATAAACGTCATTTAAAATAAGTAACATTCCATAGTGAATTTGAATAACATATCTTTATATATAAAAATTTCGTGTCACGGTGTTTGTCCGCGATGAACTCCTAAACGAATGAACTGATTTTAATGAAATTTTGCACACCGTGTGCAGTTTGGTCCAACTTGTGAGTAGGATAGTTTTCATCTCAATTTATAGTCACAATATTTTTTATTGCAAATTATTTGTTTATTATATGACAAAGGGTTATAGTTATATGTGAGTTCCATTAGTCTAATTGTTGCCAAAAAAAAAAAAAAAAAAAACTACAAATTAATTTTCTTCCGACATAAAAAATAAAATTATACAGACACGACATTATTTCATTATTTAAAACATGAAAATCTGACATTGACAGATTTTAATTTAGTGCCAGAGGCCTACTGCTAAACTTGTTAATATCGACAAATTCTTCTTTAGTTAATTCGTGACGATCTAAATTCCATGATAAAGTTTTCATTGAATCAAACCAATGTGTTTCAGCTGCAGATATTGTAACAAATAACTTTGGAAGTCCAAACTGTCTTATAGCCGCAAAACAACGTTTTTTCTCTTTTTCTTAATGAGGGGGAGGTGTGCCTTGGGGGGGACTCATGTCAAAGGTGTGCCTTGGGGGGGGACTCATGTCAAAGTTGTACCTTGGGGGGGACTCATGTCAAAGTTGGGCCTTGGGGGGACTCATGTCAAAGTTGGGCCTTGGGGGGACTCATGTCAAAGTTGTACCTTGGGGGGGGACTCATGTCAAAGTTGGGCCTGGGGGGGACTCATGTCAAAGTTGTGCCTTGGGGGGACTTCATTCAATAAATCCCCATTCAACAAACCGTCTGAAATAGGCCCTTAGCACTATTAAGAGTGTATTATAAAAATTCGACAACGCTGTACCGACTGAAATAGGGGTACCTTGGGGGGGACTCATGTCAAAGTTGGGCCTTGAGGGGACTTCATTCAATAAATCCCCATTCAATAAACCGACTGAAATAGGCCCTTAGCACTATTAAGAGTGTATTATAAAAATTCGACAACGCTGTACCGTCTGAAATAGGGGTACCTTGGGGGGGACTCATGTCAAAGTTGGGCCTTGGGGTGACTTCATTCAATAAATCCCCATTCAATAAACCGACTGAAATAGGCCCTTAGCACTAATTAAGAGAGTATTATAAAAATTCGACAACTGTGCCGACTGAAATAGGCCTCTAGCACTAAAAATACATTTAATCAAACGTAAACGTTAAAAAATTATAAAAAGTTAAATTGTGCATCCTACAAAAATTGACGTCATAATCACATTAACAATTTTATACACATATTGATAAAGTACTAATGTAGTTATACACAAGCGAAGTATGACGTCACTGACCGTCTGTGAAGTCAAGAAAAGGATTTCCTATGTTAATCGTCCATTGGATTTTTTGTATTGGGTTGTTCGGAAAGTAATTTCGTTTTTTCCTTTGAAAATGAAAGACGATTTTCTTGTATTGTATAAATGTTTTATTGAATTATATATTCTCCACTTGATCGGTTTCTTAGCGATTTCACGAGTTGTTATTTGGCAGTTTTCATAAATCAATATTTCATTTTGTCTTCATTAACATATACTGGTTTTCCAGAACGTAATGCATCTTCAACGTCAAAATTGTCGAAAAAATAATTGGTAAACCAGTTTTCACACTGGCGTTCTTTAAATAAATTTTCTGTATACACATCGTATACTTTTTTCCTTCTTTAAACAATATTTTCGCCTTTTTGATAGCAAAAACAAAATATGCCGAAAATGTCGCTTCTGATTTTCTTTATTTGATAGGGCACCAATCAAAACCTATTGAGCAGAATAAAATGAACTTTTTCACAAACAAGCCTTGCTATATCAGCTGTCACAATATATAATGGTAATGCAGCTTAATTATGAAGATAGTGTGAAAAAAATACTATTAAGTCCTCTGCTGAGAAAAACGAAATTACTTTCCGAACAATCCAATAAAAATAGAGGAAAATTATTTCCTGATTTTAAAACCCATATTTGGGTATAGATAGGTGTATGTATCAATTATTTTGCTGTCAAGCTGACAAAATTTTAATTTTAAATTTCAAAACTCTGTCGCGTTTTTCTTTTTTTTTTTTTGTATGTGGCGATCAAAAACGTAACACGAAAATATGCATGCCAGATGCATATTTTCGTAATATGTATTGCACGAAATATTGTTTCATATTATTCATTTCTCTCTTAATATAAGTTGTTAAAATGACCATGATTTTTGAAAGGAATTAAATATGCTCGCCAGGTAATTTGGCGATTTTTTTTCCGCCAAGGATGACAGATGTGAAATCTATTCCGATGCAACATATTAGTATCTTTTATCAGATACTTTATTTAGACATTTGAAAACAAATTTGACTTCAAATTATGATAGAATATTTATCATTTTTCTTTTAATTAGCATACTAGTTGGATATTTATTGTGTAACTATAATCCTTTGAAATGAAATGTTTATGTTTTCAATCGAATATGGAAGATTGCCATTTTTTTCTAGAGTTTTGAAATTTAAAATCAAATTTTATCAATTTTACAGAAAAAACAACTTAATTTAGCGTATGCGCACGATAACTAATGCATATCTATACCCAAATATGGGGATTAAAATAGAAAAATAATTTTCTTCGATTTTTAATAATTTCTTATAAAAAAATCCAATGGGCAATTAACATAGTAAATCTCTTTCATGGCACAGACGGTCAGTGACGTCATCACTTCAATAGAAGATTTAAAAACATGGTATATAAAAAGTTTTTTTTTTTTTAATATTATAATTATTCTTATCCTCAATGTTTCCCATCTTGATTAACTGGAATTTACTATTAAAAATTTTAACATACTCAAAATCTTCTCATCACTTCGTTAAAATATATTAATCTTTTCCAAAATGTTTTTCTTTTTAAAATGATACCTGCATTTACTTTAAATTCACAACATTTCATAAGATAGTCTATTTTAAAATATTTATCAAATTTACTAAATTTTTCTGACTTAGCCATATTGTTTTCCTTTTTATAACTACAGTTGTTGCCATGTTTAAAATATTTAAAACGATGAGATCATTTTATAATAAAACTTGCTGGTTTTGCCCGCGTCGCTGGTCACTGTACTCAGTAAATGAGTTGTCAAAATCACATCATCATCATGTCCAACACGGTTGAAGGCTATAAGCCTGTTCCGGCCTCAATCCATCTTTTACGTGGTCTTCCTCTATCTGTTCTCCCTCTTGACCTATATTTTAGAGCTGCCTTTGGTATACGGTCATTTGACATTCGTTCCAAATGTTCTCTCCACTTATTTCTACAGTTTATTACAGCATGCTTAGTTTTTAGTTCCTTCCTGATGTCATCATTTCTTATTTTATCAATTATAGAACAACCTTTCACACGCCTTAGAAATTTCATCTCTAAAGATTGTATTTCTCTTTCATCATTCTTTTTTAGCGTCCATGTCTCGCTTCCATATAGAAGAGTTGTATCGCCATTGTCTTGAAAAGTTTTATTCTGGTATCTTTTCTTGTATTTCTTAATGTTCTTCTTATAGTCCCGCAGATGTACTGGAACTTATTTAGCTTGTTTTGTATTCACTTCCAATTTTGTCTAGAGTAAAAATCGCACGTTGCAAATTATCTTCATTGTCTTGAAACAGACATAAGTCGTCTGCAAATAGTATATTGTTAAACAAATTTTTTCCGAGACCTATTCCTGTTTCGATTTTGTTTTTCCAGATTCTGATGACATAGTCAATATAGATGTTAAATAAGTGTGGTGATGAACTGCAACCCTGTGTCACACCTTGATTTATTATTATTTTATCCGAAATTTTAAAACCTAGGGCTAAAACAATAGAAATGTCTTTATATAGGCTCTTAATACTTTTATTGAGATGAGGAGGGTATCCCATATACTCCATGATCTTCCCCAATTTTCCACGATCTACTAGGTCAAAGCTTTTTCAAAATCTATAAAAGCAACATGAGTTTCTAAATTAAATTCACAGCGTTTTTTAAAGAGTTGTTTCAGGGTAAATACACTGTCTATGCAGGATCTTCCCTTTCGAAAACCATTTTGTTCTTCTAATAATAGTGCATGTGAAATCACAAAATCACATATCATTATTAATAACCTAAGTTATAGTTCCCTCTGTGTTCAGTACACGGTTTTTCCGCTCGCAACGTGAGAAGTCCGGGTTCCCACTGCCTTCGGCAGAACTTACCTGTTTCTTACTTCCCCTTTTCCAGCGAGTATGTCCGAAATTTTGCGAAATCTCCCCAAAGTACATAATGCGTACACTTAATCAACATCCTCACAGCAAAATTCGCCATTCTAAGATAACTTAAGGCGAATTCAAACAGGAAAACGTGTTTTTACACGTGTTTATTGCCCCCCGACTCCAAGGAGGTTTGGAGGGGAGGGGGGAAATTTCGTAAAATCCCGTTGCAATAAGTGTCGGATACATATAAACAATTTACGCACCAAATTTCTTGACCGCAGATCCCATAGATATTTCAAGACAAATTTAGTGCTAGAAGGGGGATCTCGAATTTGCAACTTCCTACGCCCACCTCCCCCCACCCAAAAACAAGAAAAGAAAATGTGTTTTTGGAAATATCCTAAAGAAGTCACATGGCTGTTTTGAATATTTTTGTAATAATTTTAGTAGAACTTTACACAAAAATCCGGAATTTCTGAAATTTGCCCCCGAAAAACGATTCCCCCCCCCCTCTCTCTCCTTTAAGAATCAAAAATTCCAAAATCGTACATAATGTTTTATTTATACCAAGTTTAGTCTTCTCTTGTGCAAATTTTTCACAGTGAAGTAATTTGGGGCCGAGTTATGCTTACAATAATTTTTTGCCTCCTGACTCCCCCCCCCCCCAAGGGAATTCGATAAATCGCGTTACTTTAGGTGTTGGATACATATAAACAATTCAAGCACCAAACTTCGTGACCGGAGCTCTCATAAATTTCCCAGGACAAATTCAGTGCTTAAAAGTAGAAAATTCCAGCCCCGAGCAAAATATCATGTCCGAGCAAAATATTACAAAAATCGCTGTACATAGAAAATTGATATTTTTTTTTATTTTAACACACAATTTTTCCAGTGTATTCCCATGAATATAAAAAAGATTATTCATTTACTATTTAATATAAATAATAATAATAATAAAATAAAATAAATAACTAGAATATCACTCTCCTGGCCTGCCTAGATCTTTTTCTCAAATTTTATTTCTTTATTTATAAATCTCACATCAACATTTCACAGATTAAATTCGTAGCAGTAAGTTATATATACTTAAAAGATAAATATAATATATTTTTAATCCATTTAATCATTTCACTTATCAATGTATAGCATTGTTAATTTTGTCCTAAGGTTTCCATGTCACTTTCCTAGCTTAGGGAGTTTTCGATAATTTTTGAAAAAAAAAAAACGGAATTTTAAGCCTAATGTGTATAACAATACTATGTAATTTGTTTGGCAGAAAGACGATTTATAATTAATCTGTAACTATGATATGACGAGGCGTACTTCTACATTTTTAACACAGAGAATTTAATGAATTACGAATAATGATTACAGCTGACATACACATGTTTCACAAACGATTACATATTGAAGACTGATCTGTTTTAGCATGAATACAAGTAAAAGGGGAATTAACAGATCATTGATTGGACAATACAGTTCACAGGTATCTGTACATTTATGTGACGTCACTTACCAGAAAACCAATGAATTTAATCAGGAGCATAATAATGAAATACACCACAAATACTGTTTATTTCCACTATTTTGTTGGATTCATCGAATGATTTGAAGATCGGAATCACCGAGCGTTCCTATCATAGTTTTGAAGTTTCCATCTGAGATATGTAACATTTTAGGTTATCACTCTCCTGTACAATATTTCTGTTATACATAAAAGAATTTTTCAAAAATAATGCCTGTTATTCTGTCCCCTTCGTGGAGGATCAAAATTGTGACAGCATGTCTCCGGACCATCCTTAGGAGTGGGTCCGAGACCGTCGCCAGTTACCGATTGCGCAATACTAGTGTGACGTTAAACCTAACCAACCAACCAGTTATTCTGTATAATTAAACGATGATAATTATAAACAAACCTTCTTAAACCCAAATTTGGCTCTAAGCCTGAATAGCATGCCTAATATAAGAAAAATGTCACTTTCGTGGCAGGCAAAGATGTCACTCTCCTTGCATAATCAGTATAGTTAAGCATGGTCAGATATTTACTAGTGGATCTGCAGATCAGGAGCCTCAACGTCCTATTTGCATCAGACATTTTTCAATAGGTCATTTTTATTTATTTCTTATTATATAATAGTATATATTGATTCGATCGACTTATTACCATAATCAGATACATTCCTGAGGGGGGCTGCCGCCCCCCTCAACCCCCCGCTGTATCATATAAAGTGTTACGGAATTGTAAATAATTGCATTTATTTTTGTATAAATTTTTTCAAAGAGGCTTAGTAAGTCGATAAAATGCTAATTTTGTGCATTTCTAGTCGTTTTAGCGTTAAAATAGCGTAATTTTCCTTTAAAAACGAATTGAAATGCTCCAATAAGGGAAGAAATGGATTTGGCGCCAAATTTGGCGACTGTTTCCCTCCTTGGCGATTTTTTTGGCGACCTTGGCGAGAAAATCCTTATTAGGGATATACCAAATATGGAAGCTCTAATCTCATTGGCTGATGAGATACGATAATTTTCCAGAACAGTCTGTGTTCGATAGAATAGTATAAAAGGAGCATTTTTTTAGCCAAGGCTTCCAATCTCAGATCTGTGTCGGTTTCGTCAAATGCTTGCTTTGCTTTGAGCCTCTTTGAATGAGACTTGCTTTATGTGTTATTGCTAAACAGTTTGTACTGTTGTTTTGCTGTTAACGGCTGTTGTTTAAGATATGTTTACTGGTTGAATTGAAGCTGATACTTGGTTTATAGACCTGTATTCTTCTGGAACTTTCTGTGAATAAATCACTGAATTTTTGCAAGTTTCGCCTTTCATTCTCGGACAACTTACAAACCCCAAGTACGCAACAATATGCATTCTTATTAAACGACGGTCTTGTATTATTTCCCGGAAATTCATAAATACCGAATTTCATACAAAAAAAAAATTACATAGCATATCGGAAATATTTTGCGTAACCTTAAAACTAATTATCAATTCTATGCCCACAATTTTCAACATGAAAACAGGCTTTTAAAATTCTAATAAAATTTCATTATATTTGATGGGGTGTAACCATGTTAAAATACACTTTTAAGAAATACCGACTATACACCATAAAAGTACGAAATTCCTTTATGTATCCCGGAAAAGTAGCCACAGTCATTATAAACGCCAATAATAAGAATAAATCTAATTAATTATAACTCATTAATCTTTCAAACTAATTTGACATCATTTGGATGATTACAGTACATACTCGGAATTATTTTGTGTGGTCCCATAAATTATTTAGTCTATACATAACCTTTGTTTAGAGTAAACATGATTTTAAGCATCTTTATAATGTATGTTAACTTTATTAAGTTCAATTCAGCATAAACGCATTAAAGTGCGCGCTTAAATTAAAAATTCGTCCATAGGCTCTAATGTTACGAAATTCTTTCATGTGTCTTTGTAAACGAACCATAAACATAGTATACACCAGTAAAAACTATTCAGCTTATTTTGCGTTTAAAATTAATAATTGTTCCAAATTTAACATCGTTTGGATGACTAAGTGACATTGTCAGAACACTTTTGTAAGGTCCTGTACATTAATTAGAAAGCTTAAGAGCACATATTTTCTTCAAGCAACATAAGTTTAAGCATCTTACTCACGTACTCTAGTTTCATTTTCTTCATTGCAAAGTAATGATATTAAAATGCGTTTAAACGAAATTCACCCCATACGGCGTAATGTTAAGAATTTTGGCGTGTCCCTGTACACAGTTTATAAAAAATATAGCAATGAAAATTATACAGCTACTTATATGGAAAGCTGGAATGTGTGCGAACAATTTGCAAGTCAATCGAAGGATTTTTGCGGCCGCTATTGCGGTACATACAAATTCTTCCCATAGGCCGTAAGGATAAGAAAATTTTTGGCGTGTCCCTGTACACGAACAACAAAGGGAATACACACCTAACACTATACAGCTGATTCCGTTGGGCTCGTGAATATGTGTACCAAATTGCAAGTCTATAGCGTTATTTTTGGGGCCGCTATCGCGGTACATACAAATTCTTCACATAGGCCGTAATGATAAAAAAAACTTTGGCGTGTCCCTGTACACGAACTACAAATGGAATGCACACCCAAAACTATACAGCTAATTTCGTGGGGATCATGAACATGTGTACAAAGTTTCAAGTCAATAGCGTGGTTTTTACGGCCGCTATCGCACGACAGACAGACAGACAGACAGACGGACGGACCGACGGAACCCAAAATCCTTTTGAGTCTCAACAGAGGGCCTCCACTGACGTTTCGGCAAAAATTGAAGTCAATAGCTTGATTTTTGAGGCGGCTATCGCGGTACATACAGATTCTTCCCATAGGACGTAATGATAGAAAATCTTTGGCGTGTCCCTGTACACGAATTACAAATGCAATACACATCCAAAACTATACAGCTGATTTCGTGGGGCACATGAACACGTGTACCAAATTGCAAGTCAATAGCGTGATTTTTGTGGCCGCTATCGTGATACATACAAATTCCTCCCGTAGGCCGTAATGATAAGAAAATCTTTGACGTGTCCCTGTATACGAACTACAAATGGAGTACATACCAAAAACTATACAGCTGATTTCGTGGGGCTCATGAACACGTGTACCAAATTGCAAGTCAATAGCGTGATGTTTGTGGCCGCTATCGTGATACATACAAATTCCTCCCATAGGCCGTAATGATAAGAAAAACTTTGGCGTGTCCCTGTATACGAACTACAAATGGAGTACATACCACAAACTATACAGCTGATTTCGTGGGGCTCATGAACACGTGTACCAAATTGCAAGTCAATAGCGTGATGTTTGTGGCCGCTATCGTGATACATACAAATTCCTCCCATAGGCCGTAATGATAAGAAAAACTTTGGCGTGTCCCTGTATACGAACTACAAATGGAGTACATACCACAAACTATACAGCTGGTTTCGTGGGGCTCATCAACACGTGTACCAAATTTCAAGTCAATAGCGCTATTTTTGCGGCCGCTATCGCGATACATACAAATTCCTCCCATAGGCCGTAATGATAAGAAAAACTTTGGCGTATCCCTGTATACGAACTACAAATGGAGTACATACCAAAAACTATACAGCTGATTTCGTGGGGCTCATGAACACGTGTACCAAATTTCAAGTCAATAGCGCTATTTTTGCGGCCGCTATCGCGCGACAGACAAACAGACAGACACAGCCCAAAACCGTTTTGAGTCTCAACAGAGGGCCTCCACTGACGTTTCGGCAACAAGGAAGCATTCAAAAGGTGTCATCTTCAAAAAGTATTGAAAAAAATATATGTGATTCTACTCTTCATAAAACACCAGAAAATGAAAAAATTATCGGCTGAAATGAATTACAGCGACCACAAAAAATTATCAAAATTAAGCATATTTGAGGATTTCACACTGCTAGGCGATTGATTTTGAGTATTTGGAGGAAAAGCAAAACACGGTTCTGTTCGTACACGGCAATCTCGTTGCTAGCAAACGTATCGCCTAAGAGCGCTAAATCGCCAAATATGCTTAATTTTGATATTTTTTTGTGGTCGCTGTAATTACTTTCAGCCGATATTTTTTTCATTTTCTGGTGTTTTATGAGGAGTAGAATCACATATATTTTTTTCAAAATTTTTTGAAGATGTCACCTTTTGAATGTTTCCTTGTTAGTTAAAGTGAGTTCCCTTCATTTTTTCCTTGTTAAGCGTCTTATGAAGAGTAAGCATAAATTTTTTTAGACCTTTTTTATGAAGCATTTTTGTTTTATTAAGAATTCGTGATTCGAAAATGTTTAGTTTTTGGAGGATTGTCCAGTAATTGAAATTTCCCGATGGTGTAATTAATTTTCTGTTATATTATTATTATTATGTATAAAATTACATCTCATATGGAGACATCAACTGTTCAACTGTTTCATCTGTTTCATGTATAATAACTGTAACCGTAATATTGTTCTTTTGTAAACAAAATGTTACTGTACTTCTAGTTAAAATGGCTCTGCCCTGATGATGCCCTGATGTTCAGGGCGAAAGGCCTTCACACGATGTAATTTTAATGATTTTAATTAAATGTATCGTTTTGTACGTGTTTTACAACGAATTTTTTTTATAAAAATTGTGGTTTTTTATTATTATTATAGATTTTCGTACTATACAAAAATTAAAAATACTAAAAGTAGATATTTTGTATTTTAGAAAAACTATCTGAATTTATCCTTTTCTTTGTGAACAATGTAACAATTAAAAAAAAAATTCATGATTATTCTTAATGTAATTTAACTTCCAAAATTTAGCTGTTGCTTGAACATAAAATGTATCTGACGATCACAATAGCAATTACAAGATTATAAAAATTTTGTTTTATTAAAGAAGAAAATTAAAAGCGATTTTAAGACTTGAAAATAAATATAATTATCCTAGTCGGGCAGTTTAAAAAGAAACTTTATCTAAATTAATCAGTAAAGAAAACTTTTGACGAGCGTAGCAAAGTAAGAATTCTAAAACACGTAAAACTTGTTACTTCCAGACAATACGTTGACATTTAAAATTAGTTTACTGGAAATGCTTGATGCATCCACTCAACGTGTTGTAATTTTTTTTTTCTCTCTAACTTCAATTTAACTCTATTCAAGTTTTTATGAAAGGCGCTTGATACTTCGTTATCTAAAATAGGAAAAAGAGAGCTTTTAAAATTAGACATTGTAATAACTTAGTTTGCAAATTAAAAAGAAGTGGTTTCTTTAAGACGCTGTCAATTAAATCGTCTAAGAAATAAAACTCGATGCTGTGACGTTTTTATTTCAGACGCTGTCTTTTTTTATTTATTTTTTTTTATACGTAATTGATATGTTTTTATTAAAAAAAAATTGGTAAAAATTTGCTAACAATTTACGCGTAAAAGCATTAAAAACTAGTATGTTGTGGCCACCACAAGACTTTCTTCTATATTTTCCTATACAAATTCACTCAGTAATAATATTAAAAAAAAAAAAAAAATTACGATTTTTTTTTTTCGTTAAAAGTAAAAAAAAAAAAAAATTGATAACTTTGTTTTAAATTATCACAGATTTATAGTTCAACCATTCGTTGAAAAGCAAAACACGGTTCTGTTCGTACACGGCAATCTCGGTGCTAGCAAACGTATCATCTAACAGCGCTAACTCGCAAAATATGCTTAATTTTTATATATATATATTTTTTTGGTCGCTGTAATTAATTTCAGCCGATAATTTTTTTCATTTTCTGGTGTTTTATGAAGAGTAGAATCACATATATTTTTTTTTCAAAACTTTTTGAATATGACACCTTTTGAATGTTTCCTTGTGGGTCATCTATCTCCAAATTCGTAGGTTCCTTTAAAAAAAATGATTTATTGGCTATTCAATTTTATGTTCAAGTAGTTGATAGAGAAACAATTATACATATATTACAAGAAGCAGCTTTGTTTAACCCGTTAGCGCCCAGTGTCCTCATTTGAGGACAGCTAATAAAATGGCACGTATAATTCTTGTGGTTTCTTGGAATGATTTCTTATTTTTAGTGACAGTTTATAGCGTCAGTCTAAATGATCCCTGAAAGTTTTATGTGCCTACTATTAATTATTATTTTATAATTTGGATAGTCATTTTATGATTTTTCATTCGTCTCAAATATATTTGCTTTTTCCGCAGGTATACTAATTTAAATCAAGTTGAATAATAATATATATTATAATACTTTACTTTCGAGATCTTTATCAACATATAATATTAAATTAATGTGTTATCACAAAGTTTTTCTATGTCGAAGTTTTCTCGCTAGAACACTAAAAGTCACTAAATAAGGTTAGGCTTTAAATTTAAAACTATCAGAAGAATTGTTTAAGTTAATATATTTTACTGTCAGTTGTCTATATTAATTTAGAAGTGAAATAACCAGCTAATAATATTTTGCAAAATTAATTCGGACGTTAACGGGTTAAAATGAATTAGTACATAGTTATTTTGTATTACAAGCTATTAAATCTGTTTTTTCTTTCTTTTTATAGGTAAATGTAGTCTTATTGTTATAAACAGAAGTTAAAGAACAAAGGATTATTTTGATGAGTGTTGACCACCATTTCCGACGAGCCACTATCAACACGCGGATATCGTGCGAAAGGAACTATATACTAGAATTTTTCACTATATTTTCTGTAAACTTTCTCTATTACTTTTTTGTGTTTTTAGTCAAATCAATTTATGGAAAAATGTGTGTATATTTATTATGTACCAAAAGAAAAAGTTTTGAATACGAAAATATTACTCTTTGAAAAAAAAAATGACCTAGGAAATATGTAACACTTATGAAAAATAACAATAAAAAGTTTGGAAATATTTTACTTTTCCTCATTTTGACTCAATTTTTGTCAGTATTCTTCATTTTTATCTTCATATTTTATTTACATTAATCATCAATTTATTAAATAAGATTGTTTTCTTTGTTTTGTTTTTTTTCCTTCAGGTATCTGCTTACATTCGGAACACTTTTAAAAATATAAGTAAAATTTTGATTAAATATACACATTTTTAGTTTAAATGCACTGAGAAAGAAAAAAAAAACTTTAAAATTACAGGAAAAATCTAGCAGCTGGGGTACCAGTATTTCTCCGTCAAATAGACAGGACAAAACTGTACTTTTATCAAAAAACCCGTTTGGTTTACAAGATTCCTGCGTAAAATATACGTCACTGATACAATTTTACGGTTTTAAACTGTATATTTGACGGAAAAATACTAGCACCCCAGCTGCCAGATTTTTCCTTTTTTTTTTTTTTTTTAACAGTTTATTTTTTGCAGTGTGTGATTTAAAATAAAGAAAATAAATCTAATTTCTAAATATTTCTCAAAGATTTTTAAAAAAAAAAAAAAAAAAAAAAAGTCATTTTATATAAGCGTTAGATAATATTTCGCCTTTGCACAAGAACACCTTTCCAACCCATTTGACGGAAAAATAAATACACTTTACTATTCACTGTACATTATTGTAAAACTTACCTGTGAAATTAACTAAAAGATTTGCGATGTTCCACGGATGAGAGTTACACTTTTTTTTTTTGCTACCACGATTTTTGTTCAACAAATCTCTATCTTATTTAATAACAAAAATTTATACTGTAAAACTATGATAAAGATTTCTGTTTATGGTGGCAGCAGAGAAGATGAAATTCTGACATCCTTGTATTCCTAAAATTTACTTAACTATGTAATGTCGTCAAATAAATAAAGAAAGAAAGAAATAATAAATAAAGATTGATTTTTTGTAAAAATGTAATGCTGTTTTATATCATACAATGTGAAATCGCCAAATTTACACACAGAGCTTAAATTTTAGTTCAAAAGATCAAAAATAATGTATAAAACAATGCATAAAAATTTTACCGAAATATCTTTTAAACTTTTGAAATTATCTGATTTCTTGTGCACAAAAATAACTAATATTTTGTTTCTCAGTAGACACAAAGTTTTTACAAAGCGAACGTTTTAAATTTTGTTACTAGATATTTCCTCGTCACTACATATTGCTTTGGTTAATAGAACAATGAAAATTGGATTTCGCTCTCTTAATATTTCATAGTTTGAAAATTTGCCACATTTGTTCCACACAAACCACGACCTTGCTATAAATGACCGGACACTTTCGATTTTTGGTGGTTTGTTAAATATCTAGAAAAATACGTTACCCTGAAACATCAGGCATGTAAAGAACATGTTATACCCATCTTATACTCATATGTTTCAGGGAAATTTTTGTACCGAAGATAAAAAGAGGCGAAGCAAAAAATTATTATATATGTGTTGATTAATTATAACTAGACTCATGCATAAAGAATTGACCTGCATCAAAAACATTTTACTAAAACGAAATAGGTTTCAGCATGCATAATATTAAGAAAAGCTAACTCACCTCTCTCCTGCATTTCCTGTAGTCGCTTGAAAAAAACATTTTAGGCCATACAAGTCAATAAAGATGAAATCCGATTGCTTACTATAGTTGTTTTTAATCAGAGATTTTCTTTCAGAATTTTATGAATAAAAACAGAATCTTTCACAAACTTTAGCACAGGTTTAAACATTCAGAATACGTATAAAGGCATTTTTTTTATGCCTTGAATGAGTTATAAAGAATAAACAGAAGAATACTTATTGTTTTAATAATATAACAATTAATGGATTACTTGGCTGTACGAATGCAGCCTGAATATTAGAATGTCAATTCAAGAAAAATGTTACTTCAGTTTTTCGAATAGTTCAGAGAGAAAAACAGAATCAATAATAAAAAAAGAAAAAGAATGAGTTTTTTTTCACTTTCTGGTCACATGACTGTCTACTTCTGATCGGCTGTCGCCTT
The DNA here is from genome assembly GCA_963930645.1 of Salticus scenicus. Taxonomy (NCBI): domain Eukaryota; kingdom Metazoa; phylum Arthropoda; class Arachnida; order Araneae; family Salticidae; genus Salticus; species Salticus scenicus. Next base: position 378,248,014 of record OZ005649.1, on the reverse strand, counting down.
TACCGCTTCCCATGAATCAACAGGCTGGGCGGGGCGGGAAGGCACCGGAGCAGGAGACGAAATACTTGGAAAAGGGATCACCTGCGTAACCGGTCGAATCAGAGTTCCAGCAGAAGAGGGACCCTGGCGATCCCTGGCGATCCCCCCCCCCCTGGTTGCAGGACCCTGGCGATTCCGTCAGGTCCGGGAATCAACTTGATGATTCTGGCGAGATCCCAATGGAATGGAGGTGATACTTTATTTTTCAGGATGACGAGTTCCCCTGGAGAAAAGTTGTGACGGTGGTTGTTGGTTCTTTTGGATCTATACAGCAATGTTGGCAGGTATTGTGCTTTCCACCTCTTCCAAAACGTTTCCTTCATCTGCAATAAGAGCTTATACCTAGAAGAAAGACTAAGAGAATTGTTTGTTAATGGCAGTTCTGGCAATTCTAATAATGCAGTTCCAATCAAGAAATGTCCTGGTGTTAAAGCTGCGATATCATTAGGAGCATTGGACAATGGTGTTAGAGGCCGCGAATTTATAACAGCCTCTATTTGACATAGAAGAGTGGACAGTTCCTCAAAATTTAAAATTGCGCCTTGTGTGATTTTTACCAAATGATGTTTGGCTAATTTTATCGACGCTTCCCAGAGTCCCCCAAAATTTGGAGCATACGGGGGAATAAAGTGCCAGGTTATTTGGTGTTGGGAAGCAAAATTTTGTAATTTTTCTTCTTTGAATAAAGAAAATAGCTGTTTTAGGTAAGAATGGGCTCCGACAAAATTTCTGCCATTGTCCGAAAATATGTCAGAGGGGTATCCACGCCTACCTATGAAGCGTTTCAAGGCTGCGAGAAAGGCTTCTGTAGAAAGATTTGAAACACATTCAAGATGCACTGCCTTTGTCGCCATACAGATGAAAAGGGCAATATATGATTTAAAGGTTGTCGCTTTTCGTTTATGTTGACATTTTGTCATTACTGGTCCCGCGAAATCGACACCAACCTTCGAAAAGGGCCGAATGGGTGTGATTCTTTCTGAGGGTAGATCCCCCATCTTTGGAATTATTGGCTTAGCTGACAGTCGAAAACAGAGTATACACTGTCTTAATACTGATTTTACGGTGGAGCGTCCGTGGGGAATCCAAAATTTGTTTCTAAGGAGTGAAAGTACTAAATTGGGACCAGCATGGGAGCTTAAGTTATGATAATATGTTATTATCAAGGAAGTAACGTGATTTGCTTTGGGAAGTAATATGGGGTGTTTTTTTTTGAAATCGTAAGAATGGGTGGTTCCGCAGGCGTCCTCCAACACGAAGAATGCCTGCTTCATCCAGAAAAGGATCAAGACAGAATAGATGGTGTGAAGGTTTTAAAAGTTTGCCTTTCCTTAGTAAGGCAATTTCATCACTAAATTCTGCATTTTGAATAATTTTTACAAGCCACATTTCCGCTTGATTTAGCTCTATGGCCTTTAAAGGACCACTTTCCTTTGATTTGGTTTTAATTTTATTGATAAATCTCAAAACATAAGCTAGAATTCTTAAAAGTTTTAGATAGATAGAGTATTTCGTGATATGTGATATGAAAGTGTTATTAGAAAGTGTAGGCTTAGAGCTTGAATCTGTCGAATGTTGATGAGTTTGTTTCTGAACGGAAACTGAATGTAATGTGCACATTGGTGGTAGCTCAAAACTATGGAGCCATTTTGGCCCTTCCCACCACTCAGTTCTAGCTTTCAACTTAGCCGGGGACAATCCGCGTGTGGCACAATCGGCCGGGTTTTCTTTTCCTGGGATATGTCTCCAGGATTTTAGTTGAGTAAGAGCTCTGATTTTGGTAGCTCTATGGGCCACGAAACTATTTCCTTTGTTTGAAGGGTTATTTATCCAGTTTAATACAATAGAAGAGTCAGTGTACCAGTATGTCGAATGAGTAAATTTAAGGGATTTTTGAATGTTGCAAATTAACTCAGCTACGAGTACAGCCCCACACAATTCTAATTTCGGTAAAGTGAGTACTTTTATGGGTGCGACTCTAGTTTTAGCAGCAATTAAATATACCTGAATCGTGTTCGTTATGATCTTTAAATATGCGACTGCCGCATACGCCCTCGGAGAGGCATCACAAAAGCCATGCAGTTCAACTGTACAATCTTTAGTATTTGAACCTACATAGCGTGGAATGGACATAGATTTAAACTCATTAATTTCATTATAAAAAGTTTTCCATTCTTGCAAAATATCTGGAGGTATAGGCTCATCCCATGTTGATTGCAACTTCCACAATTTTTGTAGAATGATTTTTAAGATAATAGTAGATGGCGAAATAATTCCGAGGGGATCATAAATTTGCGCAATTACGGACAGCAACTGTCTTTTTGTATTAATTTGTTGATCAGCTAAGGTTCTAACTTGAAGAGTATCTTCACTTAAATCCCAGAACATTCCTAGTACTCTTTGATTTATTTTTTCTTTATCCTCAAAAAAATGAATGACCGAATTAGCCTTATCTTCCTCTGGAATATCAGAGAGCGCTTCTGGATGGCTACAAGCCCATTTCCTAAGTTTAAACCCTCCAGCTTGCATTAGAGCCTGCAGCTCCATTATTCTATCTTTTGCTAATTGAAGGGATTGTGCCCCTGACAATAAGTCGTCGATGTAAAAATTTTCCTTGGCAATTTCTGCTGCCAATGGAAAATTTTGTCCCTCATCCTCACATAATTGCTTAAGGGTGCGTAACGCTAAATAGGGTGCACAAGCTGTTCCGTAGGTGACAGTATTCAATTCGTAAAAAGATAATTGGTCATTGGGAGATTCTCTCCAAACAATTCTTTGGTAGATTCTATGTTTCCTTTCAATTAAGATTTGCCGATACATTTTAGCTATGTCTGCACTGAACGCTACAGGGTTGGCTCGAAATTTTACTAAATTGTCAAAAATATTCGACTGCAGTTTAGGACCAATATATAGAATGTCATTTAAAGATTTGTTATTTGTTGTTTTAAACGAGGCGTCAAATACTACACGTAATTTTGTTGTTTCAGAGTTTTCATTTACCACCGCATGATGCGGTAAATAATAATGTGGCGTTTCATTAATTTCAGCTGGATTTAATTTTGTCATATGACCCAAATTTATATATTCGTTCATGAAATTCGAGTACTCCATTTTTAATTGTGGGTTCTTTTTAATTTTATTTTCAATGGAAAGAAATCTTGAAATAGCACCTGACTTACTGTCACCTAGTGCCTTATCTGGCTTAAAGGGTAGGTGAACATATCTTCCCTGACTATTTCTTTTAGTTGTGGTCACATAAATATTTTCCACAGGATCATTTTCTATCTTTTTTGATTCTACATTTGGAATTGATTCTGTATCAAAAAATTGTTTTAAAGTGTTGTTGATATCATCATCAACAGTCAAATGACACGTTAAACTGATATTTGTACATTGAAAACTGTTTATTCGTCCTGAAAGGAGGTAACCCAGCTTTGTGGGGAATGCTGTAGGAGTTCCTGCTGGCCCTTGAATTGGACTGCCATTGCAGATTGAGGCGACTATTTCTGCCCCAAGAAGAATATCGATTGGACCACTAACGTCATAATTGGGATCCGCTAGTTGTGATCCCTTTATGTGTGGCCAATCATGTTGCGGTAGTTGGAAATTAGGGAGAGGTGAGGTAACCCTATCAACTATAAAAGCGCTGACTGAAAATGACTCCGACGAAAAATGCGGAGTGAATTTAAATTCTGTTTCGTTGAGAGCAGTTTCTGCTAAAACGCAATTAATCCCTATTATACTATGCGACGTGCTCCGTAAGGGCAAATTTAGTCGCTTAACACATTCATTAGTAATTAATGAATTTTGACTAGCATTATCTATCAAAGCTTTACAATGCATAATTTTTCCTTGATTTGATTTAACCTTAATTAGTGCTGTAGATAACAAAACATTACTAGAATAAAACTGAGCACTATTTGAAACCGAAATGTCTGGCGATACATGATTCGCCCTTTCAGAATTTATATTTCTACCATAAACATGTAGCAATGTATGATGGTTTTCTGCACAATTTTTACAATTAATGTTTATCCTACAATTCTCCAGCCTATGATTTTGGCGTAAGCAATTTTGACATAACTTATTTAATTCAACAAATTTCCATCTTTCTTTAACCGGTTTTGAATTAAATGTCGGACATTTAAATAGCGCGTGACGCTCATTACAAAGAATGCACGTATTTTCCTTTTTCACAATTGTACTTAATACGTTTGATTTCTTCGAATTAGTGAATTTTACTTCTTGTTTACATTTTATCTCTTCAACACCGCGCGCTTCGCGCTCAACGAATTTCCTATAAAGATCAAGATCAGGCAATTTATCACTGTCCAACATTAATTCCCATCTCTGTTTTAACGATTCATCCAATTTCTCCATCATGAATTTTATTATAATTAAGTCGCTTAACGCATTAGAATCTAAACCCAAAGTTTTTAAGTTTCTGACGGCTTCGTTACAAGTATCTAATAACTCAAGTAAAGTTTTAGCATTGTTTGCTTTTACAATTTTCATAGAAAATATTTTGTTAATTTGACTCAATGCTAATTGTCTCTTATTTTCATATCTTTCATTTAATATTTCCCAACATTGATCTAAATTTTCCTCTTTTAGAGCGAATCCTCGAATTAATTTAGCTGCGTTTCCGCGCACTGAAGAATGTAAATATTGCAATTTTTCAATTTTGGATAATTGATTATTTTGTAGAATTGTCGAATTAAAAATTTCTTTAAAAGAAATCCAATTTTCGGTTTCACCAAAAAATTTTGGAAGATCAAATTTAGGTAATTTAATAAGAGACGATTTACCATTTTTCTCATCTTTATTTTCCGCGTGAGTATCTGAATCGCACGCATTTACTTCTGTTTTGTCCTCTAACTCCACCAGTAAATCAAAACCCACTCCCTTATATCTCAAATACATATCCATATAATTCTCATTCTCTTTAGCGGATAAATTTTTAAATATTTCCGCGATTTCATGATCATACGATTGAACTTTGGTTTTTAATAATTTAACCTTAGATTGTTCATCTTTACTACACCCCTTTACTCTATCTCTAAAACTATCGATTTCTTTACATAAATTTTCAAATAATAAAACTTGCTTAGATAATTTCGGCATTTTAGAATATATAAGTTTAAATACACATAACTATAGGCCTTCGAATTACAGAACAAACATTCAAGAACAAAAATAAATCATTTTAAGAATAAATGATTACGAATAAGAATAAGAATATCAAATACATATTAAATATATATAGTTTTTTTTTTATATATCTATATAAATCATCGATAGACTCATGGCTCTAGGACGGACCAAAAACTCATGTTGATTAATTATAACTAGACTCATGCATAAAGAATTGACCTGCATCAAAAACATTTTACTAAAACGAAATAAGTTTCAGCATGCATAATATTAAGAAAAGCTAACTCACCTCTCTCCTGCATTTCCTGTAGTCGCTTGAAAAAAAAACATTTTAGGCCATACAAGTCAATAAAGATGAAATCCGATTGCTTACTATAGTTGTTTTTAATCAGAGATTTTCTTTCAGAATTTTATGAATAAAAACAGAATCTTTCACAAACTTTAGCACAGGTTTAAACATTCAGAATACGTATAAAGGCATTTTTTTTATGCCTTGAATGAGTTATAAAGAATAAACAGAAGAATACTTATTGTTTTAATAATATAACAATTAATGGATTACTTGGCTGTACGAATGCAGCCTGAATATTAGAATGTCAATTCAAGAAAAATGTTACTTCAGTTTTTCGAATAGTTCAGAGAGAAAAACAGAATCAATAATAAAAAAAGAAAAAGAATGAGTTTTTTTTCACTTTCTGGTCACATGACTGTCTACTTCTGATCGGCTGTCGCCTTTACCGCTTCCCATGAATCAACAATATGTATATAGAGAGAATATTTCCGATCACCCTGTGAAAAGTAACGTTTCAAATGCGCTGTAGCTGTAGCATATGATTATAAGGCTTATTCTTATTATCCGTATTAATTTGTATCTGAATAGCACTTATTTTCATGGAGAAATAGACTTTTTTAAAAGAAAAAAATTATAATGCCACTTTATATATATATATATATATATATACACACCCCGCGACAAAAAGATAGGTACAAAGGGTTTTTTCTTTGATTTTTCATAAAATTACATTATCTAAATTGTACTTATCATTTATTATTATCATAAAATAACATTATTCCCGGACTAATTTTTGTTTTAAGACTCATTTAGAAAAATTTTAAGACTAAAATTTTTCTAATTTAAGACTACACTCCGCGACAAAAAAATAGGAATAAAAGTTTTTTTTTTTTTAAATTTTTGAATACGATTATTTTGAATATGATTCAAATATTTAATATGTTTTTGACATGATAATATTTTGTTATGATAATAAATGATCAGCACAATTTAGATAATGTTATTTTATGAAAAATTTAAAAAGAAAACTTTTGTTCCTATCTTCTTGTCGCGGAGTATAGTCCTAAATTAGAAAAATTTTAGTCTTAAAACTTTTCTAAATGAGTCCTAAAACAAAAATGAGCCGCCCGGGAAAAGTGTTATTTTATGATAATAATAAATGATAAGCACAATTTAGATAATGTTATTTTATGAAAAATCAAAGAAAAAACCCTTTGTACCTATCTTATTGTCGCGGGGTGTGTATATATATATATATATATATATATATAATTATTATCTCCTTATATTATTAAAATCTGTACGCGTGTGTCTGTGTGTGTGTCTGTGAGAAACGGCTTGACGCAGCAAAAGCTCGAAGGCTAACGGTCGCACGGACTTCGAACAGGTATCGATGGACAGAGAATTTATCGCAAATCTGGGTTATCTAATTTGCTAAACGATGCGACCCTAAATAGCGGAGATATTAATTAAAATGTCGACCATTGTCTAACGAAAAAGCTATTCGAAATCGTAGGCATCCGCCATTTTCGCCCGTTACCGCTTACCTTGAAAGAAGAAGCAGAAAGAGGAAATTTCGTGGGTTTTTCTAAACCCATCGCTGCCGATCTGTTGGAGATATCGAAAATACACCTGTACCACGAGAAAGAGCTTTTATTACCAATTCTTACGGTACAACTTTTTTTTAAAAAATACGGATTTTTTATATTTTTAAAAAAAGTTTTAAAAAAGGTCGAAAATTTTTCTTTTTCGCGATTGTCTTTTTCGAAACGCCCTGTACGACCGAGTATAAGTTCCATTTCTTAACAACTGGTATACAAAGAAAGGCCATTTAATCCTCTTTCGAACCATATAAACAATTTTATTAAATGCGGATTAGCGATCCACATTTTTAGATTTTACGAAACATCGATTTTTTCAAAAAACATTTTATAACTCAAAAGCGTTTACAGATAAATCATTTCTTTTTTTTTTTTTTTTTTTTTTTGTATATAGATCTCGATTAAACATTTAAATTCCCAAAAGATTGAGCGAAAATTTCAAAAACGGAATGAGTTATAATTTTTTTAATTTTAGTCTTTAAAGCATTGGAAATCGCGAATTTCATTCCAGATTGAATTCCGTCAAATGAAGCAGCTGTCGGTTTTCATCACTATGGCAACCAGTTCAGAGAGAGAATTTCTCGAGCTCCACGGAAGCAAAAAAAAAAAAAAAAAAAAAGCGATAAACATCTGGTATTTAACGAGATCACGTGTTTTTGGTACTGCGATTAAAAATTGCAATATTTTAATACGCGTATTTCAATTTCTAAATTACGATTAATTTATTTTTTATACATCATTCGAAAGATATTTTAAAGTTCTTTTATATTATTCAAAGTTTTCAACAGATTTACACGTTTTGAGGTGTCCTGAATTAGTTTCCTTTTTATCTCAGCTACTAATTAAAATAATTTAATAAGTAATACATCATTAGAAAGCTTTTTTGAATTGAAATCGAACAGTGGAATACAGAAATTTGTACCGCTAGATGGCGCTGTAATATTTTCAAATTTCAATATTTCAATTTCTAATTATGATTAAATTAATTTTAATACATCATTCGAAAGATATTTTAAAGTTCTTTTAAATTATCGAAAGTTTTCACCAGATTTACACGTTTTGAGGTGTCCTGATTACGCTTTCTTTTGCATCTTTTAAAATTTCAATTTCTAATTACAATTAAATTATTTTTAATACATCATTTGAAAGTTATTTTAATGTTTTTTTATATTATCGAAAGTTTTCACCTGATTTACACGTTTTGAGGTCTCCTGATTAGGTTTTCTTTTGCATCTCAGCTAATTGAGTTAGACCATTCAAAATTGGTATACGTAGGTTAATTAGGAGGAGCTGAAAGGGTGGGGAAGAAATAGGTGTATACCGCGCGCGATATTTCACCCGAATTACAAGTTTTGAGGGCCCCTGATTAGGTTTTTTTTTTTGTATCTCAGCTACTAATTAAAATAATTTCATAAGTAATGCATCATTAGAACGCTTTTTTGATTTGGAATCAAATAGTGGAATAAAAAAATTCGTACCGCCAGATGGCGCTTTAATATTTTCAAATTTCAATATTTCAATTTCTAATTATGATTAAATTATTTTTAATACATCATTCGAAAGATATTTTAAAGTTCTTTTAAATTATCGAAAGTTTTCACCAGATTTACACGTTTTGAGGTGCCTGAATCAGTTTTCTTTTATGGCGCTGTAATATTTTCAAACTTCAATATTTCAATTTCTAATTATGATTAAATTATTTTTAATACATCATTCGAAAAATATTTTAAAGTTTTTTTAAATTATCGAAAGTTTTCACCAGATTTACGTTTTGAGGTGTCCTGAATTAGATTTCTTTTGTATCTCAGCTACTAATTAAAATAATTTCATAAGTAATACATCATTAGAAAGCTTTTTTGAATTGGAATCGAACAGTGGAATACAGAAATTTCTACCGCCAGATGGCGCTGTAATATTTTCAAATTTCAATATTTCAATTTCTAATTATGATTAAATTATTTTTAATACATCATTCGAAAGATATTTTAAAGTTCTTTTAAATTATCGAAAGTTTTCACCACATTTACAGGTTTTGAGGTGTCCTGATTACGTTTTATTTTGCATCTCAGCCAAATGAATTAGATCGTTCAAACTTGGTATACGTATTTTAATTAAGAGAGCCTGAAAGGGTGGAGAAGAAATAGGCGTGCACCGCGCGCGTATCCCCTAACTTGTGCGAGCGCAGCGCGCACGGGACTGCGCTGCCGAAGGCAGTGGGGACCCGGTCTAACTTTTTAACCGATGACAAATTATTTTTTTATTTTCTTTTCTTAAGAATAAAAAAATTTTTTGAGAAGGAATATGTGCGCGCAGGGCGCGTATACCTTAACACGTGCGCGCGCAGCGCGCAATGGTCTGCGCTGCCGAAGGCAGTGGGGATCCAGTGTGAGTTTTTACCCGATCAGAAATGATTTTTTTAGGGGGCACGAAGTGTCAGGGAAGGAATACGCGCGCGCGGTGCGTGTATTCTTTAACTTGTGCGCGCGCAGCGCTCACGGGAGTGCACTGCCGAAGGCAGTGGGGAGCCGGTTCCAATTTGTACCCGATGAGAAATGATTTTTTTAATTTTCTGAAGAATAAAATTTTGATTTGAGAAGGAATATGTGCGCGCAGCGCGCATGGGTCTGCGCTGCCGTAGTCAGTGGGGACCCGGTGCGAGTTTTTACCCGATCAGAAATGATTTTTTTAGGGGGCACGAAGTGTCAGGGAAGGAATACGCGCGCGCGGTGCGTGTATTCTTTAACTTGTGCGCGCGCAGCGCTCACGGGAGTGCACTGCCGAAGGCAGTGGGGAGCCGGTTCCAATTTGTACCCGATGAGAAATGATTTTTTTAATTTTCTGAAGAATAAAATTTTGATTTGAGAAGGAATATGTGCGCGCAGCGCGCATGGGTCTGCGCTGCCGTAGTCAGTGGGGACCCGGTGCGAGTTTTTACCCGATCAGAAATGATTTTCTTTTAGGGGGCACGAAGGGTCAGAGAAGGAATACGCGCGCGCGGTGCGTGTATTCTTTAGCTTGTGCGCGCGCAGCGCGCACGTGAGTGCACTGCCGAAAGCAGTGGGGACCCGGTTCGAATTTGTACCCGATGAGAAATGATTTTTTAAATTTTCTGAAGAATAAAATTTTGATTTGAGAAAGAATATGTGCGCGCAGCGTACCTATACTTTCAGACGCGCGCGCGCAGCGCGCATGGGTCTGCTTTGCCGTAGGCAGTGGGGACCCGGTGCGAGTTTTTACCCGATCAGAAATGATTTTTTTTTAGGGGGCACGAAGGGTCAGGGAAGGAATACGCGCGCGCAGCGCGTGTACGGGCCGACTTTTTACCCAATCAGAAATGATTTTTTTTTTAATTTCTTTTCTTAACACTAAAAGTTACTGTTAGTGATTCATTAGTTTTAGTGATTCATTTGAAAATACTGACCCGCTAGCGGGCGAAGCTCGCTAGTTATTATTATTAAAACCTGTATGGTATTCATCCCAGCGCAAGGTTATTTTAGGAAATTTAACATACTACATTGTACAATATACTGCAATCATCAGTCGCTCATATGGTGTAGTGTTTAGCGTCTCTGACTCTCACAAGCTAGGGCCCGCGTGTTCGAATACCGAGCAAGGCTTGGATGTTTACCTTGTGTTGCGCCTACTAGGGATTGCAATAGTCGCCCATTGGGTGCCCCTTCACAAAAAGTTATAAATTCGGAAACTGCCTGACCAATGTTTAAGAAGCAAGTGCCGCGGCATTGGGAAAAAAATACACGATGCAATCAAAATGTAAAAATACAATATATCTGATAAAATGCGATCATTTCCACTAAATAAATTTTTGCTATAAAAGTGTTAACAAAATTTCTTTTGTATTTTTTTCTATATGAGTTATTTGTATGACAACTTCAAGAAAATACAATCGGCAAAAAAATTATTCGAGTGTTAGTAATAATTCCTAAGTAAAAAAAAAAAAAAAAGTACACTTAATAGTGCTTTGTTAAATAAATCCTTGTCGAGTCATGTTCTTAATCAGTCTAAGAACATGATTCGACAAGAATTTATTTAACAAAACAGCGTAAAATGTACTTTTTTTGCATAGGAATTATTGCTAGCGCTCGAATAAATTTGCTGTCAATAGCATTAGGAAAATTCAAAATGTCCTCGTCGATAGAAGGAAGTTAATTTCAGTTCCTCTCAAAAAAAAGGGGGGGGGGGAGATGAAGAAAAGGAAAAAAAGATAAACGACAGGAGGTTTTATCCATATTTATTTACAATCAACTTTTATTATATTACCACTGACTGAATTAAAATACATATTTGAATAAAACACCTTATATAGTTTTGTCTTTTTTCGAGAAGAAATGAAATTCAGTTTGTTTTAATTTAACGACATTTGATTTGGGTTTTCAGTAAATCGATACATTTGGCTAATAAATTATGCAAAATATATTTTTTCTTAACACTTTCTCATGTGCGGTTAAAAATGATTTAGTACGTACGAATGCTCATACTTTATCAGGTATTTAATATTTTTATATTCTGATTTCAGTATATTTTGTCTTATGTATCATGTCAAGTTTTCTAAAAGTGGCATTGCATTAGGTTGATTACCGTGTATTTTGTATTAAAACTTGAACAAAAGTCATGCGGTTTGCATAGATTATAAATACTTTTTAAATGTACGTAACCATTGCATGGTTTAACTTTAAACTTTAATGTACAGGGTGATTAGAAAAAAACTACCCCGATATATGAGACCATAGCTACCATACCGTTCCGAAAAAGTGAATAAAAATTTGGTGGAAGGTATTTTGAGGTATGCGCTCAACATTTATATAAAAAACAGCAGTTAAACTTTAACAGTTTCGGTTACAGTGACAAAATTTCGAAAATTTCAAATGGCAACACCTACTTTTTTTTTTTATTGAAATGAAATCTCCATAGCAAAAAACCTTACATAGCGTTGGAACGGTACCTCTAGCATGAAAATCCCCAACGCTAGGCATACTAAGAAAAAAGAGAAAGCAGTTGTGATGTGCCTACCAGAGCACGACTTACATTTTCTTAATAACTTCACATTTCACACTGAGTCTTCGGCTCTCACTAAAGTCTACTGATTCTGCTTCTAAACGAGAAGAATAGACCACGGTATCCTTCAGTAGACCTTAATTTTATGTAGGTCTAGTGAATAAGGGTTTTAATTTCGTTGTTAGTTGTAAGATACCGTCATGAGTGACGTCATCACACTAAGTGAAAAATAAGACATTTTGAAATGCGTGAGGTGTATCTTGCTTTCTTGCTCTGTTAACAATATGCCGATTACTGGGAAACATCATTATCATCATCAAAATCGGTTTTGATTGCCAATTTACAATGCCTTGTTTTTCACGTACTGTAATGACGTCATCATGACAGCGTCTTACGACTAACAACGAAATTAAAGCCTTTATTCAGTAGGCTTACACGAAATTAAGGATACCTTGGTCTCATCTTTTCATTTCGAAGCAGAATCAGTAGACTTTAGTCTGAACCAAAAACTCAGTGTGAAATGTGACGCCCTTAAAAAATGAAAGTGGTGCTCTGGTAGGCACGTAACAGTCGTTTTTATTCTTTTTTTGTTAGCCTGCTAGTGCTGCCGATTTTCGTGCTAGAGGTAGCGTTCCAACCCTGTTTATGGTTTTTTGCTATAGAGATTACATTTCAATAAAAAAAAAAAAAGTAGGTGTTGCAATTTGAAATTTTCAAAATTTTCTCACTGTAACCGTAACTGTTAGAGTTTAACTGTTGTTTTTTATATAATTCTTGAGCGCATACTTCAAAATACCTTCCCCCAAATTTTTATTCAGTTTCTCGGAGCGGTATGGTAGCTATGGTCTCATATATAGGGGTAGTTTTTTTTTTCTAATCACCCTGTATTTGCCTCAATGATAATACCTTAAAAATGTTTTGTTTTTATATAGAACAGTAAAATCTGTCAAAAAGTATTTTTATATTCTTCATTTTAAATAAAGCACATATAACAGGTTGTTTTTGTGTAGCCCTAGCGTAGTGAATGCTTTTGTAGTGCATTTTCTAAACACAGCAAGCCTACAAAAGTATATTTTGATTTAGCTATGAAGTAAAAAGTCACACAAAAAATTTTCAAAGCTTTATTTTGAAACAGAAAACATTAAAGAAATGCTTTGGTGTAGCATTCTATATCATCTAAACTTTGTTTACAAAAAACGTCCTCACAAAATTGAGCATTTATATTAAACAATTTCACCTTATATCCCATAATGAATCAGAACAACTTTGCGAGGGCTCTGTAAATAATTAAATTACGCTAATCATACTTTATTCTGTAGAAAAAATGGTTTTGTCTGTCTTGATAATGCATATTCATTTTGTTATGTTGTGTGCAGTATAAAGATATTAAAATGTGCTTTAAAAATATCTCTCATAGATCGTAATTCACCAAAAACCTTTTGCAGGCTCTGCGCACAAACCAATCCCTCTTTTTATACCATTTTCAATAAAGAACATGCCTTAGTGAACTCGAATAACATAAATTAACTTTAAGGCATTCTATAAGTATTAACGGAAATTAGAACTCGCACAAGCACACAGAGAGAATGACAAATAAAATTAAATTTACCACTTTTAAACACTGTTGAAAAATGTTTAAAACTCTTAAATATAAACTAAAATGCAATTGCTGAAATTTCAAATTATAACCCGCAATGTAATGAAATATTTTTCTGTGTAAACCTTAATTACACCATGTTCTACAAAAGAAAAAAAAAAATTGGCATATAAATAATAGATGTTAATTTTTTGTAATTTGTGCAGACAAAAGTATTTAAATGTGATTTATAAAACACACTCTTGCAATATGCAATGCATCGCCAATTTTTTGGGTGTCCCTGTACACAAACTATTCATGCTATTTAAATAATTTTCAATAGTGAAAGTGAATAACATATATTTGTGGAAAGAAATTCTGAAAATATTTACGGATGTTAGAATGGGAACAGACAGACAGACTGAAATCGCAATGTAAATGTATTTTTATAATAATTACATAACAATTATGTTGAGGCGGCTTTCTTGCCATAACCAGGTAGAGAAATATTATGAGCTGTAATTGTGTAACCATAGTATATTACTCAGTTACAGCTGGTAACGTTTCTCTATATGGTTGTTGCAAGTAAGCTGCCTCAATATTATTGTGTAATACGAGGTAACCATCCATAGGGTAACCATATACCTTCAATTTCGGTGACAGTTGATATTTTTTAAACGTTTTTCTAAAGTTTTGAAAAATTGTAGCAAGGATATTATTTATCATAATTACTACTTTTTTAGTCCTCGTTTACTTAGCATAAACTATACCTCCGTAACTGGCTAATTGTAGTATTTTTAATACTAATATATTATACAGGTACTCTAATATGATTACTATATACTATAGTAACCAAATTAAAGTACTTTTTGAATGTATATACACTCCGGCTCAAAAGTTTAAAAAGATTTGAAAACGATCACTTTTTTTCAGTTTAAAAATTTATCTCTCGATGAAAGGTTTTCAAATATTGGGTATTTAAAGGTTTGAGTCTTCCTCATGATTTTCAGCGAAGATTGATTTAAGACAAAATTTAGGAGGCCGGTAATAAATTGAACAAAATCAATAATGTTTGTGACCACCTGTATCACCACCCTGTATAAGTGAATGAAATTATCTGTAACTTTAGGATATGTTAATATAGATCCAGTACAATTTGTGGATGAAATTGTGTGACGATAGTATGTTAAATAACGGATATACAGTCGGCAGCATAATGTTTCGAGCACTAGCCAATAATTCCTATATTAAAAAAGTACACTTAAGACTGTTTTGTTAAATAAATCCTTGTCGAATCATGTTCTTAGGCTGACTAAGAACATGACTCGATAAGGATTTATTTAACAAAGCAGTATTAAGTGTATTTTTTTAGACAGGGATTATTGCTAGTGCTCGAATAATTTTGCGGCCGACTGTATAAACATTTATTTAAAAAAAAAAAAAAAAAAAAAATCAGCTTGTAAGTTCCCCCATCATACTATAGGTATGGGGAACTTGGGTAATCGTGAAAATTTTCGACCTCGGTTTTTTGACTTTTCTACACGTTTTCAGGTGTGAGAAATCCGAAAATGACAAAATTTCTATGGTGTCTGTCTGTAGGGTGTCTGTTAGTGTGTTAGTGGGTCAGTCCGTTAGTGTGTTAGTCTGTTAGTTTGTTAGTCTGTTAACACGATATCTCACGAACAAATAATCGCAGAGAGGTCAGATCAGTTTTAAAATATTACTTTGTGGAGAATTGGACTTCTCCATCCTCATTTAATTTTAACTTGTAGCTGAAACTTAATGAAGTTATGAAATAACGCAAAGTCAAATATATAAAATAAATGAGCTTTAATTGAGCTTAAATAAGAAGGGGGACGCTGGACTAAAATGGCATTTAGTAACTTACGACTTAAAATGGGCAGTCCTCTTAAATACTTAGACAGCAATAAATAGCCACCGTTACTTTACTTTACTTAATTACTCGCAAATGATCTCAACTACTTTCATTTAACTTCCTTAACTCCTAAGGCCAAGTAGTCTTTCGCATGTAGGAGGATTCCCTGACGCTACAATGCTACAGGACTTACTCTCTTCTACCCCGAGCCGCTAACAGCTAGCCTTCTACTAACTCTCCAACTAACTCACTCCAACTATGAAATACATCGCCTTTCAACTCCCTCTCCAACTAACACTCTTACCTCCTCTCAACTAACACATCGAAACAATCTTCCTTCTACTTTTATACTATTCAGTTTCCAAAATATTAGCATATTTCAATTTACAATTTTAGTTTAGGATGAGAACTAACTCTATTACTCAATTGAATCCTAAAACCTTCGTATTCATGTGTTACTCTTAAAGTGCGAATTTTAACCGTAGCACTTTGCTAGACCTCACAACTTTCGATACTGGCAAGAACCCTATCTATTTGGAACATTCGAATTAAAAAACTTCGCAAGTTATTAGAAATTTACGATTTTCTTAACATGGGAGAATAGGACAAAAATTCACTTAAACGTGCATTAAATGGAAAATTTTTACTGTAAAAATGTCAGACCAGTTTTAAAATATCAGTTTTGATGCCGGAATGAACATCAGTAACTATAAATATGCTACTTTGAAAATTTCGCAAGTTCTTGGAAATTTACGAATTTCTTAACATGGCAGTATAGGGTAAAATTTCACATAAACGTCAGTTTTGAGCGATATTTTGATGGTAAAGATGTAAGACTACTTTTGAAATATTATTTAGGACACTGGCATGAATATTAATGACTATGAATTTTCCAATATAAAAATTTCGAAAGTTATTGGAAATTTACGAATTTCTTAACATGGCAGTATAGGGCAAAATTTCACATAAACGTCAATTTTGAGGGATATTTTCATCGTAAAGATGTCAAACCACTTTCGAAATATTATTTAGGATACTGGCATGAATATCATAGACTATGGTTTTTCCATTTTAAAAAATTCGTAAGATATTTGGAATTTACGAAACATGTCAGAATAAAGCAAAATTGGGCATAAATTTCCATTTTGAGGATCATAAATACATTAGACAACTTCAAAATTACATTTATGATATTTGTTTGAACATGATTGAATACAAATATTCTAATAGGAAAATTTCGTAAATTATTCGTAATTTACGATTTTATCAACATAGCGAAATTGTAAATTTTTCATATAAATATGAATTTTGAGGATTATTGCATTGGAAATAGTAGCATGAAAACTAAACAACGGAATTGACCCTGATGAAATAAATTAATAGATTAGAATGAGATAAATATATCGAAGTGAACGGTGGATAGCCTATTAGGCGGGGATTTCGTTCTGTCACTGTACCAAGCTTTGGTCAAATTCATTTCTTTTAACATGGTTATAATATGTCTCGCACTAGAAATTTATGAGAACATATATATGATGGGGAACTGAGCAGAGTTCACCTATGCCAACTAGTTTTTATTTGTAATGTAGAGAGTTTTAGGGTTACATACAAAGGGAACTCTTGCAATTTCGAGGGCGTAAATTTTGCAAGGTTTTTGCAAATACAGTCGGCAGCAAAAATATCCGAGCATTAGCGAAAACTCCTATGTAAAAAAGGTACACTTAATGGAGTTTTGTTAAATAAATCCTTGTCGAATCCTGTTCTTAGTCAGTCTAAGAACAGGATTCGACAAGGATTTATTTAACAAAACAGTGTTAAGTGTACTTTTTTTACATAGGAATTTTTGCTAGTGCTCGGATACTTTTGCTGTCGACTGTAGTCATACATTTGGAACGCTTGCAAACGGCTTTGCAACCGGAGGTGTTTCATTTGTATGTACCCCAAAAACTAAAATTGTTCTCACTTTCAGATAAATTGAAAAAACAATTTTGAAACAATATACTGCAATTATAATACAAATATCTTAAATATCTCATGAAATATGAACATTTCTATGAAACATGTTTTCACTGCACATGTGCGAAAGATAGAAAAATTTTTATTACACAGGTAGAAAGCTAAATATAAAGAACAACTTTTGTCAAAAGTTCATTTGGAAAGAGTAACAATTAAGTAAATTGTCGGCAAAAGAACGGACTAGATTTAGGCATTTTCCAAGAATAGAAAATTCAGAAGGCGTTTTTCACATGCCACGTAATTAATTTGAAAATCCAATTATTTCAACCGCGCTCCAAATGTACTTTTCTGTGAAAAACCCCTTATAAGCTTGTAATTCTAACATATTTTTGTTTATTTACTAAGATTTGTGAGATCATAAGGAGTTTTTCACAAAAAAAAAAAAAAAAAAAAACTGTTCTAAAGTGAGTGAAATAATTAGCTCTTCAAATTAATTACGCGACATGTGAAAACCCCTTGCGAAAATTGAACTCTTGGAAAATACCTAAAATGTAACTCGTTCTGTTGCCGACAATTTGCTTAATTTTAACTATATTCAAATAAGCTTTTGAAAAAAGTTGCCCACTATATCTAGCTTTCACTCGATGTAATAAAAAAATTTCTATCTTCCGCGTATGCACAGTGAAAACGTTTTTCATAAAAATGCTCATATTTTATGAGATATTTAAGATATTTGTATTCCGATTGAAGTATATTCTTTCAAAAGTGTTTTTTCGATTTATCTAAAAGTGGGAATAACTTTTGTTTAAAACTCTGTATATTATAAATAAAAAGCATGTTATTATTTTTTTTTTTTTTTTAGTTTTAAAATAAATGCTCATATCTCCGTTATTTAACATGCTATCATCACACAAATTCATCCGCAAATTGTACTGGGTCTATATCAACATATGCTAAAGTTATAGATTATTTCGTTCATTTAATGATACAGGGTGATCACAAACATTATTGATTTTGCTCAACTTGCTACCGTCCCTCTAAATGTTGTACAGTCGGTAACAAAAGTGTCCGAACACTAGCAAAAATTCCTATGTAAAAAAAGTACACTTCATACGATTTTATTGAATAAATCCTTGTTGAATCCTGTTCTTAGTCAGTGTAAGGACAGGATTCGATGAGGATTTATTTAACAAAACCGTATGAAGTGAACTTTTTTTACATAGGAATTTTTGCTAGTGTTCGGACACTTTTGTTACCGACTGTATTAAACCAATCTTCACTGAAAAACATGAGGAAAACCCAGTTCTTTAAATACCCTACGTTTGAAAACATCGGTCATAATTATTTGGATTGGTCTTAATTATCGATTGGTCGTAATTACTTGCAATTTATCTTTTCCCAACATTCCTTTCTTTATGTAGTAAAAGCTCTAGTGATAATTATTCAATTGTCACAATATATAACTGCTGTTTAGAGGTCGAATGTTTTTTAAGAGCATCTCTTAATCTGTCAAGAGTTTGGTCAGAAGGAATGCCAGGTTCTAGCAAATTCGTAAGAAGCTGATACAATTTAGCTGTAAGCGATGAAACAAAAACTTTTGCTCTGTTACCATGGTAAGAGAGCCAGCCAATACGCTCTCGTGGATCAATTGTTATAACGATGCCAAATCCTGTAGATTATGACGAAATCGCAAAGGCACAATTAAATGATTTGTAATTAAAGATCTGCTCGATAATCCTCAAAATTTAAAATTAGCAAAAATTTTAATACCAGACCATGCAACACCAGTATTTTGTGACCTATCACTTCTTTTCGCAAGAACATTTTTTCTTTGCTGCATGAAGTTTCACAGCCGGGAATTCGAAGCACAAAAAAAAATAATCAGGTCCCGATTCATTTGGCTTCCTGCTAACAAATATTGCGTACTTCGGGCAAGGGAATGCATTCCTAGTCAAAAAGCTAAGTTACCCGACATATCAAAACTCCCTTAAATTATTTCTCTAACTAGACTAAGAGGTTTGATCATGTTCACCTCTTGATGTTGTTGGACCTCTTCCACCTTCTCGAGGTAACTTCCTATTGTCTTACAACGATTGACAGTTTTACTCGTTAGCCTGAAGCGTTTGACATCCCTGACATTAGTGCTCCCACCATAGTTTCTACTATGATAGTTTATGGAACTAGTCTTCGACTTCCAGGAGAAATTTTTTGTCCGACACCAACAGAAGCTTCACCTCAGTAGTTTATTGAGGAGCTAAAGGTTCACTTTAGTAAAATTCCACCAGTGCCTACTTCCCGTCATGAGGCTAGGGATTCTTTTATATATTCCCAGCTGAAGGATTCTTTTTATGTATATCTGCGTCACGATGGTTTGTGAAAACCCTTACAAAACCCACATGATGGACCCTTCAAAGTACTCAAAGGAGATCATAAGGCTTTCATTACAGATATTAATGGTCGTGAAACTACAATCTCATTGGATCGGTTAAAACCAGCATTTCTATCAGCAGATGTTTTCAGAGACTGTGGTTCTCCACAAAAAGTTCCAAGCCAACCAGATTGTGTTACAGATTCAAATGTTGCTGACACTGTAAAAAAATATCTATTACCAGCTGCAAGAAACTCTCTGTGATTGGAGAAAATAATTATTTTCTCCAATCACAGAGAGTTTTTTGCAGCTGGTAATAGTTATTTTTTTACAGTGCACTCACCTGTCACAACCCATTCTGGTAGAACTGTTCATTCTTCATCACGTTACAATGACTGGTGTGTGACATTGCAGGGGGGGATGTTGGCTGCATATGCCATGCATTAAATTTTATGCATCTGGCAACACTGAGCCAAAACTGACTCTAGCATTTACTCTCGCCATGTACGCACGCTGACAGTACGCACAGCATGTAGAGAGCACATGTAACGATAATGGTTCAATAAATATTTGTTAAGTGTTTATAAGGCCACTATAGTCCAATTCGTAGAGCACGAACTCGGAATTGGAAGACTGCGGGTTCGATACTCGAACTGGCCAAAGACCCTCGTCTATACTAATGGGGGCTGGTGCATGTAGAATCCGTCGTGTCCGTGATGTCCTACATGTTCCAATTCAAATTATATCTCTGGGGGTCACCGAAGCGAGGGAGCCATCCCCTCCGTAGAGGATCAAAATTATGATGACATGTCTCCGGATCATCCTTAGAAGTGCGTCGAAACCGTCACCAATTACCGGCTAATCTTTGCGCCATCTTGTGACCTGTAATTTAACTAAATTTTTTGGACCGTTTTTCTGCCTATCTCATTTTCCCTCCTCCCCTTTTAGCTTCATGGGTTGATCTTTTACCCATAAACATAGACTAATATTCAGGAAAGATGGTATGTGTCGATACTCAAATGCTTACATTCTCCTTTTAGGGAATTGCCAGCAAATGCTACGTTTGTGACACAGTTCCTTGGAGTAGAGTACCCATCTTTGGTGCATTTATTACTGTTTGTTTTAAGTGTTACTGTTACTTCGCTGACTGATTGACAGACAGACAACGATTGGCGAGATTTTTTAATCTCGCCAACAAGTCACCAACAATTCAGATTGCAGCATTGTTACAACTCTACACCCGGCACTCCTATATTTTTTAAACGAAACCAAAACATCCATCCGAACCGCCATCATATTCATTAATATAATCAACGAGATAAATAAAGTAGAGTGCTGATTCAATGGATAAATGATTAGCTTTTCGTGGTTCAACATGAATCACGTGACATGAACCAATAGACTGCTATGCCTGGCCCTTAATCTCTATTTTGGCATTTAAAATTTCAGTTCGGCAAATTATCATTATTATTAGGTTACACGACAGTCCTATAACAGAAATAATTTTTTTTTAATAGTTTTTAACATATTTCATATTATAATCTATATATATAAAAGAGTACTTCCACTCACTTACTCACTCACTCACTGACTCATCAACGCACAGCAAAATCTACTGGACTCGAAACTAGGTCAGATTTTAGAACATGTAGTGTAAGCACCCCCTAAGAAGCGATTTTGCGAAATTCAACCCCCAAGGGGGGTAGGAAGACAAGACGTGATTTCACAAAAACCGTCATATCTCAAAGAATGTGTAAAATTTTTGCATTAAATCATAGCTAAAACAAATGTCTAAAAATCAGTTTCTGGAATTTTGGAAATTAGGTCCACAAGAGGAGGTGCGTGGCCATACCTCAATTTTAGATTTCTTTTTAATAGTTTTTTTATTTATTTATACGCAAGCGAAGTGTGACGTCACTGACCATCTGTGAATGCAAGAAAACGATTCCTATGTTCATCGCCCATTGGATTTTCTGTAAAAAATTATTAAAAATGGAGGAAAATTATTTCCCGATTTTAATCCCCATATTTGGGTATATATATGTATTAGTTATCATGTGCATGTGTTAGATTGAGTTATTTTGCTGTCAAATTGACAAAATTTTAATTTTAATTTCAAAACTCTGTTATCCTTGGCGTTTTTGTATTTGGTGATCAAAATCGTAATACGAAAATATACATGTCAGATGTATATTTTCGTAATAGTATTGTACGAAATATTGTTTCATATTATTCATTGCTCTTTTAATATAAGTTGCTTAAATAACCATGATTTTTGAAAGGAATTAAATTATGTTCGCCAGATAATTTGGCGATATTTTTTATTCTGCCACGCATGACCGATATCAAATCTATTCCGCTGCAACATATTAGTATCTTATATCAGATACTTTATTTAGATATTTGAAAAGAAATTTGACTTCAATAGAAGATAGAATATTTACCATTTTCCTTTTAATTAGTATATTAGTTGGATATTTATTGTGTAAATATCATCCTTTGAAATGAAATGTTTATGTTTTCAATCGAATGTGGAAGTTTGCCAATTTTTTTTCTAGAGTTTTGAAATTTAAAACTCAAATTTTATCAATTTTACAACAAAAACAACTTAATCTAACGCATGCACATGATAACTAATACATATCTATACCTAAATATGGGGATTAAAATTGTGAAATAATTTTCCTCGATTTTTAATAATTTTTTACAAAAAATTCAATGGGCGTTTAACGTAGGAAATATTTTTCTTGCATCCATGAACGGCCAGTGGCGTCATCACTTCGCTTGCATGTTGACACGTATAATACGTTTAGTATGAAAGCTAATTCAGCATTATATTCAGATTTACTTATTCATAATGCAGGGTATTTTTTTTTTTTTTTGATGCTGAAGCTGATACGACATTTTAGGAGTCTACTGTCGTGATAGCCACTTTAAGCCAAGTAGCCCATAAAGCATATAAACATATAAATTATAAAATATTGAGGGGGGAAAAAAGATAGAAAGAAAGAAACAGAAACAATAATCTCATAAATTATGTATTTTTTCTCTTAAATGGTGACAAAAATTCAAAAGTTCCCAAGGGGAGCTACAATAAGCCTGTACCACGATAAGGTTAAATATTTATTTATTTTTCTATATGCCAACCACTGTTAACTAACTATGAAATACATGCAGCCACAAAAAGTTAGTTGTCTCACAGCATGTTGCAATATTACATTTGACGTGAAATTGCTGTCATTGTATGGTCGACCGGAAAACTCAAATAAATATAGGAAATAACGTAAAAGTAAATATTATGTACAGTACGTACAGTGTTGTTCAAAAATAATTAAAATTCAGATATAAAAGGGCTACTTCAATTTTTTCGATACTGTCTGTTTCGAAATTGTCATTTGATAAGCACAAAAGTGGAAGCCCACTGAGATGGCATTGACATGCAATAGCGACACACACCGGAAGCGAGCTTTTGAGCAATTTCAATGAATTTAATTTTAATTTTTATCTATAAAGCGATATTGGAAAGAATTTTCGTTAAATATCGTGACCAGCCAAGCGGATAAAATTGTCCAAAGACATCCATAGGAGCTGAGGCCACAATTTTTAATGTGTGGCTTATTTATGTCTATCCAACACCCATTGCAACGGGATTTTGAGAATTTCCCCATTTTCCCCCTTAAGGAAGGGAGAGCAATAAAGACGTTTCCAAGCATAACTTTTCTTAAAATTATCACAGTAAGATTAATTTTTATGTGTGGTTTGGTTATTCGTTCTCAACACGCACTATCAAGGAATTTTACGAAATTTCACTCTGCCTATCTCCTTTAAGGGCGGAGTGGGGGCAAAAACACATTTTTAAGAGTAACTCTGTTCCAAAGTACCTCAGGAAAGCGATTTTTTGATATGTCGGTTGGTTACGCGTACTCAACACACACACATTTCAAAGGGGTTTTGTGAAATTCCACCCTACTGTTCTTGGGAGGTGGGGACAAAAAACATGTATTCATGTGTAAATCTTCACTAAATTATCTTAGGAAGGAGATTTTTGATGTGCTGGTCGGTTATATGTATCTAACTCATAGTATAAAAATATTTTGCAAAATTCTCTCCCCTGTCCCTTCTTTATGAGTTGGGAGGGGGGGGGTAAAAACCACGTTTTAAAACATAATTTTGCTTCAAATAATCTCAGGATCTCGATTTTTTTTTTCATGTCTGGTTACGTATGTGTATGCAAGTCACACTATAAAAGGATTTCGCGAAATTACCTCCCCCCCTTTTCTGGGCTGGCGGGGCAAAAAACACGTTTTCAAGCTTAAATATACTCCAGATTACCTTAGAATGATGAACTTTGATGACTGGGTGTTGATTAAGTGTACGGAATATGCACTTTGATGGGAGGAAATTTTGCAAAACTTTCAAAATTACCCGTATGGGAAGGGGAGTAAAAAATAGGTAAGGTACTGCCGAAGGCATTGGGGCTCGAGATTCGAAAAATGTGGGGAGCAGGAAAACTGCTACTGAAGGTAGCGGAAACTTTAACTTACATTTTGATTGATTTCTTTCTTTTTTTTTCAGATTTTTTTTTTTTATTAATGATATGAAATATTGAGAATTCATTTCGATATAATTGTGAGGTTGAGACGTCAGAACGTCACCACAGTTGTTTTAATTAAGCTGGATCCAGCAAAGTAGGAAGTGGGGACGGTTAAAATCACTCCGTTGCCAGCGGCTCAGTGACTGTTGAGGTCGAGATAGTTTTGTGTCGGCAGGGTGCTGCATTAAAACACTTAGATTTTGAATATTAGTTAAATTAGAAGTGATTTTTAAAAGTGCGGATTGAAATGTAGTGAAAGGAGGGTGTAGGAAGAAGTATAAAAATAGAGATGGTTTTAGTAGATGGTGTGGATGTTGGAAGATCGTATGGTGGATGTTGGAGGATATTATAGCGAATGTGATGATTCTTATTTTGGTGAATATCGAAAGTAGAGTAGAGGAGATTTAGTTGTGTGAAGTTAAGTAGTGTTGAGCGTTGGTGAGTGTCTACTAGTTTTCGGAAAGTTCAAGCTGGGGCAGAAGGGAATCCTCTGTCCCATAGTGAAGCCGTAGTATTCGAGTACGAGTGTGACCGTCTCTACACCTTCGACTATCTGCTGTGGTGAGATATTTAAGATTACCTACTTAAATTGTTGATTCATATATTTTGATTAAGTAAAACGCTGACTGAGCTAAGCTTTAGTACCAGGTCGCCCTCCCATTGATCTGCTCAAATAAACTTTAGTTATTGTTATTTAAAGTCTTGTGTTCTCTTAGTAATCTGATTAAGTAAGTTAAGATGGAGTTTGCAGGAACGCAAACTCCACAGTCAACCTCACAAACTTCAAATTTTTTATGATATTTGTTTGAACAGGATTGAATACAAATATTCTAATAGGAAAATTTCGTAAATTATTCGTAATTTACGATTTTGTCAACCTAGCGAAATTGTAAATTCTTCATATAAATATGCATTTTGAGGATTATTGCATTGGAAATAGCAGCATGAAAACTGAACAACGGAATTGACCCTGATAAAATAAATTAATAGATTAGAATAAGATAAATATATCGAAATGAACGGTGGATAGCCTATTAGGCGGGGATTTCATTCGGTCACTATATCAAGCTTTGCTCAAATTCATTTCTTTTAACATGATCATAAAATGACTCTCACTAGAAATTTATGAGAACATAAATATGATGGGGAACTGAGCAAAGTCCACCTATGCCAACTAGTTTTATTTTTCGCGTGAAAGAATCTTTCATTTTACGT
The DNA here is from genome assembly GCA_963930645.1 of Salticus scenicus. NCBI lineage: Eukaryota > Metazoa > Arthropoda > Arachnida > Araneae > Salticidae > Salticus > Salticus scenicus. The sequence goes on along the minus strand of OZ005649.1, from coordinate 378,222,330 downwards.
TGAAAAAATAAATAAATAAAATATATTTAAAGGGGACTAATGTGCAAGTTGTACCTGACGGGACTAAAGTGAAAGTTGTACCTCAAGGGAGTAATGTGAAAGTTGTACCTCACGGGACTAATGTGCAAGTTGCACCGAATGAACAAACTATTTCTTTCAACGAAAATGCCTACTAATCCTGAACGATAGGTCTAATATATCGTATCATATTATATATCGTATTTATCGTAATATAACTCAGTACTTATTTCGCTTCCTTTTTCGACTCGTTTTAATACGCATTTTTTATATGCATGAGCAGCCCCCGAAAAACAAAAACATTAAATCATTAAATTCATTTTTTTACTTATTTTTACGTCATATTATTTCACGCGCACTTTTTATTTCCTAATTCAAAATTATTAAAAAAAAAACTTTTTCGATATCGCTTGTAACGATACTGATTATTATTAATTTTCTTTTCTTTTTCTTTCAATTATAATCATAAAAAAAAAAAGATTTTGATGAAATTCTGGCAAAAGCAGAATTTAGTATAGGACGGAGGACTATTAGTTTTTTTTTTTTTTTTTTTTCTTCTTCTTTTTTCAAATTATAACATCGCTTTCAGATTATTCAATTATTTTTTCGATAAATTTTAGATTTCGACAAATGTCCAACTATCGAAATCGACAATGCAAAAATCCAAGATTGAGACTAATAGGCCCTCAGTCCTAAAAAAACAAGATGTTATTACGAATGTAAGATAAATGTTTAAAAGATGCAATGGATCAATATAATCAGAAACCATTGGCAAACTGTACAATCTGCATAAATTTTCCTTTTTGTTTACATCGAATTAGTTCACAAATACTATTTTAACTTTTGGTGAATAGTACATTTTTTTTTTCCCTACAGTAATAAACACCAAAGTAGAATATATTAAACTGTATTTAACAATATTTAAGAACAACTAAAGGCATTTTAGAGGAATTAATTGTACGGGCTGACTACTGCAGTAATATTTAAAATATCGATCAGTATTAGCATATTTAGAGATTTAGAAAAAATAATGCATCATGTGCTTACCATTAATTGAAAGTTCAGAGGTTAATATTTAGAGAACCTTTTCTTATAAGTGGGAATTTACCAAATTTAAAATTACAAAAAATACCAATCATATAGTCCCTGAATAAGACAGGTACTTCATATTGCTTCAAATGTGTCATTATTATTATTTTTACTTTCTTCTATATTCAATAGAAGAAAGTATTGGATTCGTAAAAATTTTCGACCTCGGGTTTTTGATGGATTTACACGTTTTGAGAGCTGCAGAACACGATTTGACCATTTTTAGAAAATGTCTGTCTGTCTGTCTCTCTCTCTCTCTGTGTGCGTGTGTGAGACAAAATTTTGTGGCAACTGTATCTCAGGAACTACTGCACGGAATTTCATGCAAATTGCTATGTACTTAAACCTTGACATAAATTAGAGCCTATCAACTTCTGGTAAAAATTGTCTTACAAATTGCGTTGCCATCCCGCTTCTTCTAAATTTTTAGCATGTTGGTATAGGACAAAATTTTGTATAAATTTGCATAAAAAGAATTAGTTTTTAATAATCATTATCAAATTTAAAAGAATTATTTATAATAGAGATAGTCAAATGGGAAAAAAAATTTTTGTATGTAGGAGCCTCGCGTTCCCCCCCCCCCTCCCTGGGGGAAGTCCCCCCTCGAGGGGAATAAATTTAAAATAAAGCTATCAATTTTTTTCATTTTTTACAAAAAAAAAAAAAAAAAAAGAAAGAAAAAAAAAAAAAAAAGTAATATTAAGAATAAAATTAATTTATATATATAGAGAGAGAGAGAGTAAGACCCCGCTTAACGCTGTTTCATTTAGCGCTGTTTCGGTTTAGCGCTCTTTTATTTCCCCTGTGGATTCCCCGAAATTGCTGGCAGCAGTACGGGGATTCCCTGAAATTGTGCACCCGCTGTTTCGCATTACGCTCTACTTTGATGGAACGTATCCCCCGCGTTAAGCGGGGTCTTACTGTATGTATATATATATATTTATTTATTTATTTATTTAGTTTATACTACTTCTCTAATATGAAAATTGTCTGCATTATCGTGGAAGATAACCTTTTTAAACAATAATTTTAATAAACTATTTTTACTGAGTGAATTTGTATAGGAAAATGTAGAAGAAAGTCGTGTGATGGCTACAACATACTAGTTTATATATATATATATATATATATATATATATATATATAATTTACATAAATGAAACTCTTACAGACATTATTTAGCTTGAAATATGGTACTAACCCTAGAATGATAACCATTAGTCTCATTGACGAAATCGGTACCTAGTGCAGCAATTTCCCAAGCAATAAATGCACACGTGTAAAGTAAATAATAATTTTTATTCGTTCTGACTTTTAAATTATCTTTTATGAAGCTGAAACTCATTTATTCTGAAAGACCAGTTGGTATCATTTTCGGGAGATTTTCGAAAGGTAGAATTCTAGGGTTAAATACGTTTTCGTGCACATTATAATATCTTCCCTTCATGGATAAAATATGCCTATTTGAGGTCTGAAATAATAAATAAAAAATCATTTTATTTATATTTTAAATGTAGGTAAATGGAAATAGTCACGTAATTTTGTTTTTTTTTTTCAGCCTGCTAAAGGTTTTATCATGCTAATATCGCAGCGCAATAAGATTAATTATGTTCATTGGTTTTTACATTTAATCGTTAAACATATTAACCACATCTCCCGTAACTATTGAGTTTGGAAACCGTAACATTGTGTTTTATTACTTTAAACACACCATCAAAATTTCGTTCACTTTGTTTTCTTACAGAAGTGTTGCTCACGCTGCACGTAAACTGTCATCAGAAATATCTCGATTTTCCATTATATGTTATACTTTTAACAATTAATTTTTTTTTTTTAGGTTTTTTTTTTTTTTTTTTTAATTAAAAGCGTGTATATTTTTTAATTTACTTTGGATACTTATTAATATTTGGAATATTAACAAATTGTAAGTAAATTTGACAATAATCATTTTACATGCGTCCGATTTTAAGATGCTATATTTATTAAACTGCAAAAATTTTATGTTGGATAGAGACATGAATGATCAAAAAGTTACAAAAATAAAAGACAATTAATGAGTTAATACATGTATAAGTATATTCATATATGCTAGCCTGCATATCTTTTGAAACCTGCTAGTACTACATAGTTTTTTAATAGCTGTGTTCCCACCTGCTGAAGAGATTGGCACAGTATAATTTGAATTTCTAGCTTAAATAGTGTTTAAATCTAACCAATTTTCTTATTTATAGAGCATTTCCTCGTGACGTCTGATGGTTGGCAAAAAAGCGCGCTCGACTTTCCCGCGCCCCGCCCACCATTGATTTTCCGTTGGTAGTAATCAAGTAATCAAGAGATCCCAAGCCTTTTTGCCAACCACTCATAAAAGTTGATATGTTTGTTTACAAACAAGGAACTGCCCTATTAACATTATTTGATAAGTTTTCTTGTTGTTTGTTACATTTCACTTTCATCTCTTCATTTATCTTCATTTAAATATATTATATTCATATATATATATATAAGTACATATGATTATTAAATGAAAAGCTTAAAGTAGAAATTTTACTGCATTGTAACTTTTGTATCAAATGATTGACTTTACATCTGCTTATTATTTCAAATGACTTTTATTTTTGCTTTTTAATTATGGAACAAGGTTTAATGTCTCTTCGTGTACCAATAAGAATATCGTAAGACTTACAGAAATAAGTAGCTGATTATACTGCATGATTAATAAAGTTTAAGTAAAAGAAAATTAAACGTGCAAACAAAAGATAAAAAAACGTTCAACATACAAATAAAAGAAAACAAAAAAGAGAAGTAAAAAACAATGTATTTATAAATATAAACAGGTAAAACATGATAAAAGATGAAAGTTTAAGAAGTAATATATAACTAGAGATATATATATTAAAAATCATATTAAAAAACTGATGTTTCCTTGTACTACTGTTACGTAAATTGAAGTTACACTTTTTAACTTTGCACAGCAATTAATTATAAATGATATGTTGTTGGAGTGGTTTTAAATTCAATTATGTATTTAAAAAATCTTTGAATAGTTTTCAAAATTTAGATTAGTTATTCAACTTAGGTATATTCTGACGAAAAATGTCGTATTTTATTTAAACTGTATCTTTAATTTAACGAGATCATTCAAGTAAGATTTCAATAAGTCAATTCAAAGCCCATAAGATCCCGAGTTTTTTACAACAGTTATTTTTTTTTTTTTTTTTTTTTATCATTGTTAATATGTTACACTTATTAAAAATACTAATAAAAAAATTTGTTTTATGGCATAAATGAATGATTTTAAACAACTCTAATAGCATTACACTGAACGTCTGAATAACTAAAAATGAGGGAATATTGTGAACCAAGTATTATTTCTGTTGCTGCAAACGTTGCGCCTGAACTACAGATCCACTCTATATTGCAAGATGGCGAAATTATTCATGTTTGGGGTGCTGCTATGATTCGTATTCTATCAGACGTTTTCCGAGCTCCCTATAAAATAATTATACCTAAAGATTCTACATTTAACACACGTTTACCAGATGGAAACTGGACTGGAACAATTGGAATGGTGAAACGTTCAGAAGCTGATTTGAGTGTAGGGTACCTTGCATTACTTGAGGAAAGATTTCATGACGTGAATTTCACTTATCCATACTATTATTCTGAAATATCGTTTATGACTGATAAGCTAAAACCATCAACATCAGAGCTAACTATAATACATCCTTTTTCTACAATATTGTGGATTTTAATCATGCTTATTATTTTCTGTTTTTCTTTTATCTTATACATTTTTATGAATAGAAAACAAACGTATGCAAGCGTTCTATTCAAGTTATTTGGAAGTTTAATCGAACAAGACATCCCTTTCAAAATTCAGAAAATGAGCTTTGGATTGCTTATAAGCACATGGTTAATTTTTGCCTTCGTGATTACCAATAGTTACAAAGCACTTCTTTTATCGTTTCTCTCATTTCCACCACTCACTGGGATTCGAAATATTCAAGATTTAGCTAAAGCTGCAGATCAAAACTCGATCACTTGTTATACAGTTAAACGCAGTATAATTCCGCATATTTTTCTCCAATCAGAGATTGACACCTGGAGTTCTGCTGGAAAATGTTTGATTCGAAACGTGGAATCATTTGGAGAACCAGGTGATTTCTTTATGAAAGACTCAAACAACAAAGCTTACTTTAGCTCAAGAGAGTCTATGATTCCGTATGAAAACTATTTTTTCATTTCAAAAGACTCTTTTTTAAATTTCATGCTTGCTATGCCAATTTCATTAAACTTCAGCTGTCTGAATCGCTTAAATGAAGCCATACATCATCTTTATGGTGCAGGTATACTCCAAAACATTTTTAACGACTACAATTTACAGACGAAATTGCAGCATTCTTATGAAGCTGAAACAAATGCAATAAAAGTATTACGAATCACCGACCTGCAAGGTGCTTTTCTATTACTAATACTTGGATACACTTTAGCATTGATTACACTTTGCCTTGAAATTTTAATGAAAAGATTTACATTTCAAAGAACTTAGTGCAAACTACTTCATATATTTTACGTTTTGGCTTAATTTTTTTGAGTCTATACTGCAAAGAATTATTTAATAAAAGAAGAATTAAAATATATATAAATATGTTCGTCCAATAATTTATAATAGTGAATATTAAATGCTTATTATCAGTGTTGTGCAAGTTCACGAAAAAAACGAGCTAATTCAAATTCAAGTTCATCGTCTAAAAAACGAGTTAGTTCGCGTTCAAATTCATTTCTGAAAAAATGAACGCGCTCAGTTCAAGTTCATTTTTAAAAAGAGCATTTTTAAAAACTCATTAAAAGTTCATTTTTACGTAATTTTTTTTTTCTCTACAAAGATTTTTTACTCTGTGACCATACTTTCATAGGTAATTTTTTTTTAATTACCATGAAGATTATTCTTAATTTAATTCTTAATAAATTTAATTATAATTTATTAACTTAATTGCAGTAAAAATTTATTTAGCGGCCATTTCTGAATAGCGGACTCGCTGTTTTTGTGTGGTTTTTCTTCTCAGATTCCCAATACGTTTGTTTTTGCGCAGGAAAAAAATTGTTAATAGAAGACAAATTCCATCATTTAGAGTTTCCGATGTTTTGAAGTATACTATTTTTAAAATAGCATCATGGTTTGATTTAATTAATTTTTACTTAATTGCGTCATGGAAAATGTCGGCTTTAGGCTTTCAGATAAATCACTATAAAAGTTTGCTTGCTATTTAGCGTATTTACATAAAAGCTAAAATCAGCTGAAAAGATGAATAAGTCACCCTCAGAAATAATGATAACATAACTATTTTGATAACTTTAAAGTAGAAGGTATTCGATACTTCTATATATATAAAAAGAAAGTACCGAATTAGGGAAAATTTTCAAACTCCAGTTTTTGATGGATTTATACATTTTGAGATATCCTGGATACGATTTGACTGTTTTTAGGAAATGTCTGTCTGTGTGCGTATCACACATTTTGTGGACGCTGTGTCTCACGAACCAATGAACGAAATTTAACCAAACTTTTAATTTAGTTGCACCTTGACCTAAACTGGTTCTGATTAGATTTGGAGATCAGTCGCTCAACTGGTGGCGCTGTGATCTTATTATTATTATTTTTTCTAAATTTTTAACGTGGCAGTATTGGACAAAATTTCTCATAAATGCACATAATAAGAGTTATTTTTATCGTGCGATTGTAAAATCAATATGATTTATTAGCAATAGTAGTAGTAAACTAGAAAAAAAAAATTAGTACATGCACTTCGTGGGAAGGAAGCGTGTAAATTTTGAATAGTAGTATCTTTCAAAAGAACTTGCAAGTACTTATGGCTGAACCATAGATTTGGGATAATTTAAGTTATTTTTTATTTTACTTTTTTTTTATTTTTTTTTTATTTTTAACGAAAAAAAAAATTATTTAAAAAAAAAAAAAATTATTTTGATGTTGGCACAAAATTGACTTTCTTTTGGCATAATTCTGTGAGATAAAAATCGTTTGCATTCATCATGGAAAACATTTTAATAAATAATAATTTAATAAGTAATTCGTACTGCATGAATTTGAGTAAAATTATATTGAAGAAAGTCTTGTGGTGACCGCAACATACAAGTTTTGAATAACAATTAATTGACAAATTTTCTGTCCTTTTAGAGAAAGACTGGTCGATCGAAGATAAGAAAGGAGGGGACGTAACAGTGGCGGATTTAAGGGGGGGGCTAGGGGGCTGAAGCCCCCCCCCCAAAGCACTGACATTCACAATTGAATATTGCAATTGTAAATTTTTTATTGGTCTAGAATAACACTTTGAAGAATCTTAGCACCCCCCCCCCAAAAAAAAAGTTAAGTTCTGGATCCGCCACTGGGACATAAAGATAATTATTAATGGGACTGATCGTGTGCAAAGCAAAAGAATGTACACAACAACACTGTATGGGGGGAGGGGGGAGGAGGAAGAAAGAAAATCAGAGAGAGGGAATCCATTGTTGTAAACTTGACTGATATAAATCTATACTTTGATGGAAGGCGACTTCCTGCATTCTGGAGGAGCTCATACTATCCCAGCAGCAGTACGCTGCAAGGCGGGCACCGAGGACCCACGCGAGACTCAGGAGGCCCGAAGGCAGGTTGTTTATGGGCGACAAATTACCGGCCTCTCATACAAATAACATTTGGACATTTCATTGTCCACTGTTCACGGGGAAAACATTCCCTGAAGGTGGTCCATTTTCAGAACAGTATACTCTGTTGTCCTGTGAGACTTGCTATTTCTTTATACATGTGAATAGTCATAATAAGTCTTGAGTTGAAAGACAGTTTCTTTAAAACATAAAAGATTGAAACTAGTATTCCTTACCGATTTATTATCATGTTGGATTTGAAGATTTAAACTAAATTTATACATGCTACAGATAGACTAAGTAAATTATTAGTATATTTTCTAATGTCTATTTATATTTTTAACCATAAAACTATAAATATATTCATATTATTGAATTGTTTTCAAATACTGGTTTTAAAATAAAGGTTTTTTTATTTCCAACACTTTAGGAAAAATGCGAAAAAATAAATAAGTTAATTTACAAAACTAGTATCGCGCAGTGGTCGAAATTATAAAATACATACTGAACACTAACGAGAGCGTAAGTTTTTCTGTTTCTACGTCGGGAAGGGGGGGGGAGTGAAGGGACAAATTCAGCCCCTGAAGTATGTGTGACACTGTATTTTTGTCATAAACAGCAAGTGGCTATTAGAAAAAGTTTCATTAAAAGCAGTAAGAAGGTGATATAAAGACAATTATTCTCTTTTAATCTGCTCCTAGACCCCCCTCACACACACACACTTCCTTCAGATATATACTAAGTGAAAGTGGTACCAATTTAATTGATTGAAATTTCTAAAAACGTATTATGAAAATAATTATTTAAATTCATTCTTTGATGTTTATTGTTTTTGCGACTTCCAAATTTTAAAAATGCCCTTTTTTCCTGTGCCCTTTTTTCCGGGTGCCCTTTTAACAGTGCCTTTTTTTTCAAGTGCCCTGTTTTCTGGGATCCATTTTGCACAATTATTCTCTTTTCTGCCCTTTTCTTCTTCTACTTTCCTTTTTATATTTCAGACATAAATATTTAATATGAGTTTGAGTTTGAATTGCTTTTTCACGCTCAAGTTCGTGAATAAAACGAATTTCGCTCAACTCAAATTCATAATTTAAAAAACGAGCGAAGTTCAACTTAAAACTCAAAATTTTTGAGCTATGCTCACGAACGCGTTCGTGCACAACACTGCTTATGGACAATATTCCTGTGACGTCACAGTAGGTAAAATCGCCGAACACGTGGCCGATATTTTGTAAACAAATTAGATTCAGGATGCCATTTTATTGCTACGCATAACATTTTCCTAAATATTTCTCCAGTGAAACTTAATCAGATATCTGTTCAAACAAGAACAAAAGGGAAATGTAAACAACTTAATCGAATGATAAAGTTAAGACTATTCCCTATCGTAAAATTGCAGAACATTTTATGTATATACACACACACACATATATATATAATGAATAAAAGATTAATAAGAACATTTTATACACACACACATCTATATATGGACATCAAAGCTTAAATAATTAGAATTTCAATCACTTTAATAAAGGAATTTATTAAATGGAACATCCATTTAAATTTGTTAACATCGCCACAGTTCACATGGCAACTTTTAATATTACATATGTTGATTAATATTAAAGTATATTACTAAAACTGGATTAAAAACAAAACAAAGGTATCACAATATCACTCTTACTTCAATTTCATATAATCTGTAACTCTTATAAATAATATTGCAAGATAAAAATTTGCAAGCCACAATGCTTTGCTATGGTAGATGTGAGGATTGTTTGCCTAACCAGCTGATATTCTTGTAACCTCGAACCCAAAGTGGGAATACGGTCTATTATGTAACATAAAAGACCTCTTTTTTCAGCTGAAAAATTCCTAAAGTATCCTCGATATAAATATCCATAGAATAATAATAAAGGAAGAAGGAGCATAAGGTTTCTACATAAGCTGTTGTGTTGCCACAAAAAACAGCGATTATTAACAAGCCTTTATTAAAAAACTTCAATGTTGAGAGGAGCAAAAGGTGCTTTCGCTGGCATTTCACTAGAAGGGGTTTGTAAGCATTAAAACTATTGGCGTGCTCCTTCTTCCTCTATTATTATTCTATGTAAATATCTAAATAAAAATTGCATATTTGCGTTTTTGTATTTCTGCATATCGTATTATCTCTTTAAATAACTATTATAAACTTTTTTGTTAATTATTTTTTACAATTTAGCATTGAATATTGCAATTTATTAAAATAACAATAAAAAATATTTCAAATAAAATACCGCTTTTTTTATATAAATAAAATGTTTCGAAAGATTAATTAATTCATGTATAATTGTTTTAAAACATTGCGAATTAAAGCTGAAATTTTCTGTAAATTTTAAATTTCAATTTAAAATAGGATGCAGATATGTATATGGCTAAAAAAAAAAGTACAATAAAAACGAAACCCTTTTTAGCCGTTTAAAACCTTCATGAACAGTTCAATTGTGTGTATAGTGAGAAAAAGAAAAGGATTTGGCTCACCTGCATCATACTTATGTTGAACAAAATCCAGATTTACATGGCAAAACACTGTTGCACCTTTATTATTTTGGAAAATGTTTAATAGAATGATTTCTTACATGTTTTAAGAAAACATAAAATGTAATATTTATTTCAGCAAATATAAAAACAATTATATACATCAACGTAATCAACATCAGTGCAATGGATCATCTGAGCTCTATATTATTAAACTTCTATTGTAAAGGATAAAATATAAAAACTTTTAAGTCAGGTGTTACTTTTATTGCGTCTCTCATAGCATCTGAGTGACATATCTATTCTTCACCGTAAGAGGGAGAATTTATTAATGTTTGTGACAATGTTCTTGTACGTTTTCTTTCACAACATTTCTGAGTTACATATACATTATACAATGAAAATTGGAGCCGACTGAGTAAAATAGTCAAGCGTTTAGATGTCTGCTTAGCTGTAGTCGGCATTGCAAGCACCCAGAAAAAACAACATCTCGCCAACATGAATAATCTATATTTTATTTCTCAAATGTTTTCCGTGGCTGATAATTAGAAGCAGCTAACTTGCGGAACGAGCTTTACTACGTAAATATTTAATGAAAATGTGTATTTCAATTGTTGTAATTATTATTATTATTTTTTTTTTCAATATTTTTATTCATTTTAACAGACAAAAAACAAGCAAGGTGAAATGTTATTTTTATTAATTTATTTATTGAAGACAATCGAAATTTTGATAAAAGAAAGCCTCAAATTTCATTTCAGAGTATAGGAATTGACTTTTGAATTATTTCTAAGCACATTCACATTCTTTATTTCCGATACTTACAAAGTAAATCTACTATCAATTTTCACATCTAGTCCATATACAGAAATTCGAGATATTCGAGATTTAATTTAATTTAGAAATTTATTCACCAAGCCTGAAAGTTCATTTCAGAAAATTATCGAGTGGAAGGCTGATTTTTTATACCAATTATGTGAAAAATACCAGAGCCGGGAATCGAACCCGGGCCTTCCGCTTCACGTGAGGATGCTCAAACAATCGAGCTACCCTGGCTGATTATCAGCTAGACATTTCTCACATAACATTCATTGGCAAAGTCACCGAGTCTGAAACACAGCTGTATCAAGTGACATTATTAATCATGGCACAACTCCAATAGACCACGAAATTTTCAATTTAATTTAGAAATTTATTCATCAAGCCTGAAAGTTCATTTCAGAAAATTATGGAGTGCACTGTAAAAAATAGGTTCTTAAAAATAAGTATATATTGTCTCAAAATAGCTCCGAAACAATATATACTTAAATTAGAAAACCCATGTACTCATTTTTGAGTATATTCACATGCTCAAAAAAGGGGTTGACCAATAAGAATCCTCATATCCCCATGTTTGACATGTCAATGTACTCAAAATTGAGTACATGGGTTTTCAAATTTAAGTATATATTGTTTCGGAGCTATTTTGAGAAAATATATACTTATTTTTAAGAACCTATTTTTTACTGTGTGGAAGGCTAATTTTTTATACCAACTATGTGAAAAAAACCAGAACCGGAAATTTCTGAAATTCGAGATTTATTTAGTGCTGCAGAGAATAGTTTCAATCTCCTGTTTTTCATAAAGAAGCTCTCTGTTCGATTCCTATTGGGCAGCTGGATATCTATTGAAAAATGAGTATCACGCGACCTTGAAAAAAATGGAAAAGCACTACAATAAACATCAAGGTAGGCGAAATAGTGCGCATCATCGAGGATGCTTGTGCTCCTGTATCCTGGCCAAACGGTCGCTTAACAGACATTCATACCAGCAAAGATCGGTTTGTGAATGACTGACTATAAAAAATAAAGGTTCAATATTATAAGGAAACGTCAGCAAAGTAGCTGTACTTCCCTAATATCAGGAGCAGGGTCTGATTACCCAAAAGGCTCAGGAAGTACAAGCTTCCCTCTAAAATTTAAGAGGGGGCCTCCAAAATGACTGAAAACAGGTTCTTGGATTTTCTGTTTCATATTTCCACTCTCAGATTGAATTTTTTCTGAGAAAAGTCGCCTAAAGAAAAGTAAAATAGGGGGGAAATTTCGGGAAAAATCTGTTATTTAGCCTATTTCGGGAAAAATCTGTTATTTAGCCTCAAAAATCTGAATGTTCTTAATTAATAAGTTATACGATTTTAATGTTGTGTGTAGAAACCCCCCAGGTATACGAATGAAAAAAAAAATCTGAAATGAAAGGGGGGCCCAGAAATGATACTGAGCTTCCCCTAGCTTCAAAGCTTAATCGGACTCTGTTGATCAGGAGTAACGCCGTGCAAGGTTGGGTGTCATCTTCGCCTAATCTGACATCTCAACACTGCAAGACACACCTCGCAGATTTCTTTAGTACAGCAGAGTAATATTTTAATCTTCTGTTTTTCATACTGAGGCTCTCTGTTCGATATATATTGGGCAGTTGTAAATTGAGTTCCTCACGACCTCGAAAAAAGTGGAAAAAAGTAACAACAAACATCAAGGTGGGCGAAATAGGGTTCATCATGGAGGATGGCTGTGCGCCTGTATCCTGTCCAATCGGTCGTCTAACAGACGTTCATACTGTCAAAGATAGGATCTTAAGAGTACTCACTATAAAAACTAAGGACTCAGTTTTTAAAAGAAACTTCAACAAAGTAGCTATACTTCCTTTATATCAATACTAATGCCTTGATAGTGTGGGTATCCTGTTCGGCTAATCCAATATCTCAACACCTCAATGTTCTATGTGATTAAGCACATTTAAACAATTATGCAATCGCAACATGATCGATATTTTAAATATCACTTCAGTAGTCAGCCCGCACAATTAATTCATATAAAATGCTTTCAGTCGTTGTTAAATATTATTAAATACAATTTAATATATTCTATGACAACATTCACGTCTAAATCTTTTATACAATTGTAATATAGTTTCGTGTGTGAACAAAGTCACATTCATTTCAACATTCAATATATTGTATGAAGCAACAATTGGATATGCATAGAAAATGGTAAATATAAATTTTCAGTAATTATGAGTAATTATACCCAATAAGTTCTTTTCTGAACTCAAGCGTTTTTTGGCTGGACTCCCAGCCATCATCAGGAGTTCAGACAATGTGAATGTTTCTTCTCAGTTGGATTGATTGTGGAAAGCCGCCTTGCGTCCTGATTTCTCATTAATTCCACATCGTTAAGTGCGCGCGCATCGGCTAAGATTTCTATTGTTCCGCAGTTAAAGACGTAGTTTTGATTTTGGTTATTATTATTATTATTATTATTAATTTTGGTTATGTCAGGTAATTTTCTGGTTATATGTATATTTTTAGTACATTATTTGTTGTATAGTGCTTAAACAAGTTTAAAGTGATAATTCAGAGATAAGCAATAGCAGTTTTTTTACTATTTCCTTTTTGGAAATAAATGTGTAAAGATGCTTTTGCAAAATTCTTACATCCGTACTTAAAAATAAAATAAAATTTTGTAACGTTGCTGTCTTTTTAAACACACGATACGAAAAACATTACACAAGAAATATTACAAAAGAAATTATTACACAAGAAATATTTATTCTGTGATTTTTTTTCTTAAACATTTAAAGTATAAAGATAATTTTTAAAAGTTCTCCCTCCAAAACAAAAAAAAAAAAAGAAAGAAAGAAAAAAATGTTCTTCAATATGTTATTGTAAAACAAAAGTTCAAAAGATACAATGGGTGAATATTGTTTGAAAGTGCTGGCAAACTATGCGTCTTGCATAAACTGTCCTTTTCGTTTTATCGAATTTATTGACAAGTATTATCTTAAATTTTGATGGATAGTTCAGTTTATTTTTACAGTAAAAATACCTAAATAGAATGTATTTAATTGCATTTAATAATATTTAACTACGACTTAAAGCATTGTAGATGAATTAATTGTGTCGGCTGACTACTGCAGTGATGTTTAACTCTCTGAGAACCAAAGCGGCTCAAACGGCTGTACATGCAAAACCCCAAGGCCGCCGGCCGAAAGCAGGAACGCTGCTATCCCCCAGCAAGAGAAGGGTCTCGAAGTATTCAATCACTTCAGCAATTGTTAAGTTGACAGTTGGTTCCTCCTCCCTCTTTCTAAGTGAAAGCTATTAGTCTGCTAGGAAAAATTTCCCTGATTCAGAGCAGAAAAGGGACATTTTATCAGTTTGGTAGAAAAATCATCGCTTATTTGAAAAATCATTTTGAAAGTGAACTATGATGTTTTTTAAACACATTTTATACATAAGTAACAACAGATATTTTATGTTTATTTATTTACTGTAAATCAAAACGTATGTGTTATTTTATTAAAAAATGCATATTAAATATAACTATTAATAAAAAAGTTTTGTTTCCAAAAAGATAGACATTATAGAAAATATATTTTGAAAATTTCTGTTATTTTTAATATATATGTGTGTATATTATATATATATATATATATGCACAATTAATGTATGTTTTTTCTGTAAGATTTTTAAAATGTGTATTATTTCTTTTAAGGGTTAATTAATTATCTTTTTAATTCGAAGCATTTTGTAAACAATTTCTCAAGTTTTGTATCACAATCCTTACAGTAGAATAGTCATTTTGGAATTTTTTTTTTTTTTTATGTTACATTTTATTATACTGTACATAATTCTTTTTAATTTTGTTACAAAAATGTAAAATTTGGAAAATTAAAATAAATACATAAAAATAAATCTTTATTTATTTATTTTTAAGGAAAGAAAAAAAAAAAAAAAAAAAAAAAAAGGGAAGAAGAACAATAATACGCCGCTATATTTACCTGTGGGATTAAATGACTATCCGAAATTTTATACCAGATTTATAATTGTAAAACTTCTTATGATGAATACAATTTTAAATAATAAAATAGTAAACTACACTTAAATGATAATAATAATAATTAACGCAATTCTGACTTCCTCGTTTTACCCTGCCTGATAACATTGATAAATACAAAGCACGGTAAAAATTGCTGTGTATTATTCAATAGTTAAATAATAGCAGTAACTCCGAAAAGCAAAAATAGAACATAAAATTGAGGAAAATATAAATTGTATATTTAATTCAGGTTCCCTTTTCTAGATAAAAATGATTTTAATTTATAAAATAAAAAATCTCTCTATGTATATATCATTAAATTTTTTCCTTTATATAAAATGTAATTCGTTATTTTATTTTTATCTATCTGCATGAAAATATCAAATGTTATGTTTGACATTTGGCTGTCACATAAACAGTAATAATATCTGTTATGATTATAATATTCATTGAATTTGTATATGATTTTTAAATATTTTGGAGAGAATAATACTCTACAAATTATGGAGCAAATAGAAAATTTTAATACATTTTGATGAGCGGAGAAAAAACACTGCGAAAGTAGAGTTATATAGATTAGATTGGATTTCGGAATAAGGCCGATTTACTGCTGTAGGTCCTAGCTCTGAAGGGGGGGGTCTTTCTAAGGGGTCCTATCCCATATTTACGCAAGTTTCGTAGAAAACCACGGAGCGTCTAGGCCGACGAGCGCGACCTGGGATCGAACCCGGCACCTCACGTCTACCAACTTTGAGCGCAGAACCGCTCGGCCGCTGGTGGGCCAGAGTTATATAGTTTTTACACAAGTGCGCCGTATGTGCTCTCAATAAAGAGTGTCGCTGATCACTGTTCTCATAACTACAATTATGAATTCTGACAGTTTTATTTAGCATAAAATATCGTTCTATTCCTTGCATTTGTCTCTAAATTTTAATATTAGTGTCCAATGTCGTTTTTAAAAAAGCTTCAATTATATAAAGAATATATATATAAAGAAATAAAAATGTATCACGAAGATTTTCTGACTTTTGTATTTGATGTGTTCAAGATTATTTTTTCTCTTATGCAAGCTTATTTAATTACCTTTTCGATACAAATACAATAGCATATTTCTTTTTTACATGCGCCGAAATTCGATTTATCCCCCCTCGTCTCGGGCATTTTTATAAATGTTGTTTTTCTTAAATTACAATGCTTAAAACTTTTATTTATTTATTGTGTTCTGAAAATTATGTTTATACATTCTTTATATAAAGATATTTTCTCAAAATCACACAATGAGCGCCTTAAAAAAAAAAAAAAAAGAAAGAAAGAAAGAAAGAAAAAGGAGAAAAAAGCAAGCGCCACAGAACTAGCATTTTAAAGTAATAAGTACAAAACTTTGATTAAATTCCAGAAAATTTGATTTTAAAAACCAGAAAACGGAAAAAATTAGTAAAAATTAATTTCGATTGTTTTTTTTTCATACCAATGGTTTTATCTCTACTATCTTATATCTTTATTTATATTAAATCATTAAAATAATCATTCAGTATTAAAAATATTTATTTTATTCTATCTAAATGGTAAAGCAAAGAAATTGCTTCTTTTTAACGCATGCAAGAACCATGAAAAAGACTTCTGTGTGATTTTTGTTCCCATGAGACAGCGCTCATTAATTCATCAATGAAAGAAAAGGGCTTTAGGCAATTGCTTTCATGTACCCGAATGACCATGGCCGCACAAAAAGTCTCCCCGTAATTTACGTATGCAGACAAATTGGCGCATAGCACAGTCACAATACCACGGAAGAAGATTGTACTCTTTTAATCCGTGCACAATACACTGGATACGGTTTCGTTTCCAGGAAAATGTTAAAAACATCTTCCTGACTAAAAAGAATGAAAAGTAGATTCCCTCGTATTTTAAATATAGGTGATAATACGTATTTAAAACAATGGAGAAAAATGCTTTATTAACAAAACGCAGCTAAATATTTGCATAGTTTTAAATTTTATTTGTTTATTTAAGAAATACTAATTGAAATATATGAAAGCGAGAAATTTTTGATAGCGGTTTTATGTTAGAAAGTGCCAAAGACTAAAATTAGAATTTTGCAAAAAGGGTGATTAGTCAATTAAACCTTGTCTCAAATATTTCAAAAAGTTCGATATATTATATAGTTATAATTTCTCTTAATTAAAAATTCACTGAATCCATATCAAATATTTTCGAAACTGCAAATATTTATAAAATGAAAGAAAGTGGCATACCATAAAATATAGATAATTTATTGATATCTCGAGAAGTATGAATTTTAAGAATTTTTCACCACTCCTGGATTTCAAGAGTTACACAAAGCTCTAAATGTAATTAAATATCACTAACTTACACTGAAAATTAAGGTATGTGCAAATGCTTTCAAAACTGGTAGACTGGTAGTGCTGAAATCGATTGTTCCCAGTTCGTTCTTGTAAAACTAGCTGTTAAGAGATTTCCTTGATTTTTTTTTTTCTTTTTTTAAGGTACGACAGGTTCAGTTCGGGATCCCTCGATTATTATATAAGTAAAAAGTGTAGGCATTCGAAAAAATAAATATCTAAAAAAAAAAAAAAAAAAAATGATAATAATAACAAGCAATTATACCAAAAAAATTCATCGCGAAATAGTGACAAAAATATTTAATTCGTTAAGGGGGTCATATACTAAAGATGTAACGTAAAATGATTTAGCTATTACGAATTTTTCTTCTATCCTAAAAAAGTTTTATTTGTATTATGTATTTTAATTTGACATTTAATTTGGACATTTACATAGAATTGTTCTGATTTTGCCTTGTGTTATGCGCTATTAATATTCGTATTCACTGACAGACAAAACAACGAATAGTCGGATAGAGCCCCGCTGGGTTTAATAAGCGAAGGTTAGATCCCCCTAATAATTAACATTTTAAAATTATTGAAAATAAAGTTAAAGTTCTAAATTAATAATGACCATTTCTAATAAATTAAAATAAGTGGATTTTTTTTTCTTAATTTAATAATTAAAAAAAAAAAAAAAAAAAAAGGAAATTTCTGAATGTAAACATACTTTACGACATAAATCTGATTATTAAAAATTTACTGAAACTATAAAAACTATGTATTGAAATATTCAATGATTCATGAGCTATCTCTGTCTCTCGCATAATTTTAAAACTATTCAATAAAAACTCAAATAGAAGATACCTAAATGAAGGTAATATCATATTAAAAAGATAGGCACCATGCCCTGGAATGGTGTTTACCAAATCGCGTGACTATAGCTGCTCATAATTAAAGAGTTAAAGAACAACCAAACAACAATTGAAAGAAAATATAGAATACTTGCAGAAAACTTGATTGCTAAATATATTTAAATATATTTCTTTTTATGTAGGGAAAAAAAAAAGAAATGTGCAAACATTTTTTAAAAATAATTTAAATAAAACTCAGGAAAAAAAAAAGTACTAAAGAAATGGAACAACTTCATTATAGAATCCCTCGGTGCAATTTGAAATTTGGCACCGAAGGTAATCGGAAAAAAAGTCCCCGGAAAAAAAGTCCCCGGAAAAAAAGTCACGGAAAAAAAGTCCCCGGAAAAAAAGTCCCCCGGAAAAAAAGTCACCAGGAAAAAAAGTCCCCGGAAAAAAAGTCCCCAGGAAAAAAAGTCCCCGGAAAAAAAGTCCCCGGAAATTAATTTCGGTCGTCTTCATAAGTGAAATACAACTTTTTAATAACTTTTAGTGACATTATGTTTCTTTTATTTTTAAAACTGTTTTTTTTTCCTTTTAATTAATTATTTTTCTATTTAATTATGTAATAACTGGACGTCCGAAATTCTTTTTTAATCAAAGTGATATATACATATCGAAAAAAAAGAGGGGGCACTTACGAATTACGAAACATGCATAAAAAGACAAAAACATTATATTACTGGCAGAAACCAAGCATTTCAGTTTCCTTTCACTCATCTGTCAAATGTGATATATATATATATTTTTTTTTATAAGAAGTGTGTGTGTGAAAGAGGGGGCTGTCAGAGGGGTATTCGCTATACAATATGATAAAACTTTAATTATTTTTTATTTTAGTCAGAAAGTTTTCTTCTCATTTTATTTTTATTTTTAATCTTTTGTGACCAAATAAAAAAAGTAAGATATTTATATCCTTTCTAATGTCTTTTTTATTGTTAAAGATTTAACTGCATGATGGTTTTAGCGAACTACCTACAATTATTTCTAGAGTAGAGTAGAACGTAGAGTTTGAAAATTAGATATAGCACAGAGTGGTCAAATTTTATTTAGAAGTAGCTGGAGATCAGGGAGGAAGATTATTATTACCCCCCCCCCCCTTAAGAAAAAAAAAAAAAACAACTTTAAAACACATCCATCCTTAACGAATGTGTGTTTGTATGTAAATATCGGACTGAGTTATCAACAGTTTCTTAATGTTAAAAATTTAAAAAAGTATTTTAATTTACATATATCTCCTTATTAAACGCCCCACCAGCGGCCAAGTGATTCTGCGATTAAAATGTGATAGAAGGAAAGTGCCGGGTTCGCTCGACGACCTAGCTGCTCGAAGGTCTCGGCGGTATTCTCCAAAACTCGCGTAAATACCAGCTATGACCGTAATAAAGACCAACATGGAGGGCACATCACCTCGTGCAGTCAATCGGCCTTAATCTTCACCCCAGCAGGACCACCATCTTATTAAACAGTGGCCGAAAGGTTTTGCATGCAAAACTGGTAGACGGGAAGTGTTGGACTAGATATCAGGTCGTGCTCGTCGATTTAATTGCTAGAATTTTTCCGTGTTTTCGCTGAAACTCGCATAAACACGGGCTAGGACCCCTCAGAAAGACCCTGCAGAGGGCACACCACCCAGACCTAGGACCCTCGTATAGTTAATCAACCTAAATCTTCACACCAGCATCACCAACCTCCACTTTATTAACAGTGGCCGAGCGGTTCTGAGCTCAAATCTGGTAGACGGGAAGTGCCAGGTTTGAATCCAGGTTACGCCTGTCGAAGTCATTCGTATTTTTTGTGTTTTTTCTCCGAAAATTCCGTAAATATGGGCTAGGAAACCCTTCGAAAAACCCTCAAGATGTCCCAAGTGTAGCTATTTGGCTTTAATTCAAGCACCAGCACTTTATTAAAAATTTATGTGTGATGTACGAATTAAGGCCGACTGTATACATGATAAACCTGGGGAGGTCTTTCTAAAATGTCCTAGTATTCAAGCGATAAACTCCGAACGGCTAAGCCGACGAGGACGACCTGGATTTTCATTTGGCACCTTCTGCCTCTCCTAAAACATGTAGAATAATATATATGTATATTTACATATTTTTTATTGAAAATAAGTTAGTGAAAAAAAGATAATGTGTGTGATTAACCATAAATTAAAATAATAATAATAATAATAATAATCAGATAAATTTATACTTACTATTATTTTTTTAAGAATACCCCCCCCCCCTCTTTTTTTTTTTTTTTTTTTTTTTTTTTTTTTCGTTTTAAGATATTTGTAACACTAAGCCATACATTATTTATTATTATTATTATTATTATTTTAAACCGTATCAATCCTTAATGAATTTCCATTTACATGTCTAAGTGATGAGTAAAATTTTTAATTCCATATGCGACTTCTAAAACTATAGAGATTTGTAAAGTACCATAAGCAGAAATACTTCAAAGAAATGGGTCCACCAGTGGCTGAGCGGTTCTGCGCTCAAAGCTGGTAGACGTGAGGTGCCGGGTTCTATCCCAGGTTGTGCTAGTCGGCCTAGTCGTTCGGAATTCTCCGTGGTTTTCTCTGAAACTTGCGAAATACGGGCTAGAATCCCTTAGAAAGACCCCCACGGAGGGCACTACTCCTCAGGTCTAGGGCCTACAGCAGTTAATCGGCCTTATTCTCAAGAAATGTATGCAATATTTCTAAGAGGAATTTTAATTGTGGGATAGCATTTAGATAAATGTAGCTTATTCTATTTTTATTTTTTGTTAATCGCGGCATGGTATACATTGCAAACAAGTAAATATAAGGATTGTTGTTGTTGTTGTACCGAATAAGGCCGATTGACTGCACTAGGTTTCTAGGCCTGAGGAGGACTTCTCTCTGTGGGCTTTTTTCTAAGGGGTCCTAGCTCATATTCACGCAAGTTTCGGAGAAAATTACGGAAAACTCCGAACGGCTAGGACAACGAACGCGACTAGGATCGAACCCACGCAATAAATGGATTGAACTCTTCTCATACTAAGCCGCCAGGTCATGTCTGAAAACGAAGGTGATCTGGATTCGCACTTGGCACCTTCCCCTTGTCCTAAAACATGCATATATATATATATATATATATATATATATATATATATATATATATATATATATATATATATTATTATTATTATTATTATTATTATTATTATTATTATTGTAAATGTTAGGGGAAGGATCTTCAGGAAAAATTATCGTTCACTAGTAATTCGCAATAAATCTGGTAAGATTACGGCTGAAATTTGGTTTTCTTTAAAATCGCTGTAATGATTTATATACATGTATAAATATAGTGTTAGAGTTTTTTTTTTTTTTTTTTTTAAGATGAAAAAAAATCTTATTATTAGATAATAGATTTAAATATTAGCAGTCGCTGGTGTCCCGTGCTTTTCCTGGAACAAAACCTAGCAGAAACCCTGTTCTCTAGGAAATTGCTAGATTTAGGGATTTGAGATGATAATTCGTTTTGAATTTGTTTTATCTCCAGGGAAATTAGATTTCACTGGTAGCCCGCACTCCATCCGAGACAAAAAAAAAAAAAAAAATCACATGGCCTTTATTATCACATTTTCGAAAACGAATCCCTATATTACGCTACGAATAATTTTTACAACGGAACTAAGTAAACAGTCAATCAGGTATTGAATATAAAAAGAGAAAAACCTGGTACAGGTTATTAAAATGCTGTACATTAAGGTTTAATTAAAACAATGCTTTACGCTAAATATTTGGTTAGTTAATAAATAATAATAATAATATCAATAATAATAAAGCTGCTGATTTCACAAGTAATTGTCATTATATTATTCTAATAATTTATATCTTTTATCATAAGATTCCTATGAAAAAAAAAAAAAAAAAAAAAAAAATCGTCATCTAAAAGAGATAATTAAAGTAAAAAAAAAAAAAGATTATTATGCGAAGTTCTGTTCAGCCGAGCAATATTTAAACTGATTTTACAAATTATCACCATCACTTCTAGAACATTTTTCATTATTTATAACTATTACTTACTTTTCATGAAAATCGCAATGAGCGGATTTCTTTTTCATTAAGTTTTAATTATTAAAATATAATGAGAAAAAGTTGTCTTTAATATTAGGGAATACCGTAATTCAAACGGAAAAACTAAAAGCAACAGTGCGTTTCAACTTTTTAGAAGGTAAATTGGTAAATATGTATAGTTTTCATTTTTTATGACTATAACATTTAATCTCTTTTCAGTATATAAAAAAAATATTTATAATAATAAAGCATCAATTAACCTTTCATATATATTGTGAAAAAATAATTAGAAACTTTGTGAGAGAAAATTAAATCAGTCCAATAAAAGAGGTATATCCTATATCAGTAAAAAATATTTTATTTTATTTTTATTTGTCTTAATCTTTTAAATATTACCTTTTTATATGCATTTAAACATCTTTGTGCCGAGTTTTCATAGAATAAAAAGACACACTCTCTTTTTTACCACCTGCAGAAAACGCAAAGGCGCTTCCTATGTTATGTTCAGTATAAAATAAAATTCTTTTCATAATACCGATCATGAACTTTAATGCATCAGAAATTTTGTTTGCAAGTCCCTCTATGCACATTAGTTGCGAAAATTATACAATTTTCAACAGAGAATATCGATATGCCATAGAAAACTTGAATAAGGTATCTCCAGCTCCAAGCCCTTCAATAAATATTATCGGGGGAAAAAAATCTTGATTACAGAGATTAACAGACAAACAGAAAGACAAAACGAAGCCAACTCATTATTAGATATTCTTAGAAGCTTTAAAACGCATTTTTATTTATTTTTTTTTATGGATTTTTTCTGGGGACTTTTTTTCCGGGGACTTTTTTTCCTGGGGACTTTTTTTCCGGGGACTTTCTTTCCTGGGGACTTTTTTTCCGGGGACTTTTTTTCCGTGACTTTTTTTCCGGGGACTTTTTTTCCGGGGACTTTTTTTCCGCCATTCGGCACCGAAGTAGCTCGGATGTTTCTCACCAAGATTTTTACTTATGCAATTGCGATAACCATTTCAGTTCATCGCCTACCATGTCTTTATATGGAAAAACAGATTAAAATATTTTGTAATAGAATAATAGATTGATCCTGTCGTACTAAATTCAAATATGTTTAGTGAG
The DNA here is from genome assembly GCA_963930645.1 of Salticus scenicus. NCBI lineage: Eukaryota > Metazoa > Arthropoda > Arachnida > Araneae > Salticidae > Salticus > Salticus scenicus. The sequence goes on along the minus strand of OZ005649.1, from coordinate 378,198,776 downwards.
AATTGTACATTACTTAGAAAACAAAATTAGGCCTTTTTTTCCGTAACGCAGTTAAGTACGGACTAAGCATCCTCAAATAAGAACCACACATCAGCAAAGTATAATACCCTACTGACTACTGTCGTTAATATTTTTGAAACTGCAAATATCTGTTAAAGAAAAGAAAATAACATCCCATGAAATAACAATAATTTATGAGCATTTCGGAAAATATATAAATTAAGAATTTTTCGCCATATCCTTTTTATGTAAATTATAAAAGATTCCAATATAATAAAATATCACTATAAACTCAAACTCAAACAACAAATTAACACAAACGCAAATGTTATCGATGCTGAAATATGGAAAGCGCCGGGTTCGAAGTCGAAGTTGTCGATTCAGCCTTTCGAAGTTTTTTGTGTTTTTTTCTATAACGTGCTATACATCCACAGAAAGGAAGACATACCGTCTTGGCCTAGGACCCTCCAGTCGTCAATATTTTTTAAACTGAAATATTTATAAAAGAAAAGAAAATGTCATCCCATGAAATCGACAAATAATTTATGGATGTTTTGTGAAATATATAAAGAATTTAAAGAACGTGAATAAATGCAGGATGATCACTCCTTGCAAGGCAGGCACAATTAAATTGCGCTTGAAAATATTGATCAAGAAGGTAAGTAAATTTCAATGAGTGCTAAAGGTGAATGTTTCTTGAATAATTTTGAATAAAGTGTTAACGTTATTAACAGCTTTAAAAAAAATTTTGAGTATATGTTAAGTATTTAAGCGGGGGTTTAAGGAATGGAGTATCCCCACGGCACAGGAAGTCTGACCAAATAAAACAGTCTCAAAAAAAAAAAAAAAAAAAAAAAAATCGGCCCCAAAATTGGAGAGCAGTACTGTTTCTCAAACCTGGTAGACGGGAAGTGTCGGGTTCGATCTCTAACCGTGTTCGTCGACCTATCTGTTCGGAGTTTTTCATGTTTTCCCCCCCTAAATTTGCGTAAATACGGTCGTGGACCACTTGGAAAGACCCCCACGGAGGACATTCCCCTATATAGGCCTGGGACCCTTGCGTAGTCAATCGGCCTTTAAACCTACAACCAACCAACCAACCTACCAACCTATTACTTTAGAATATAAAGTAATAAGATGAAGCATTATATTTTTAAATTAGAAAAACATAAATATATATATATATAATTTGTTAAATTATGCCTTTTAAAAAATGTTATAATACCTAAAAATAAGTCAAAATGTCACATCCGCGAAGATGTAAATCTTAAAATATATATAATGAAAAAGGAAAGGAAATATAGACAGATAAAGCGAAGTTTTACTTTCTGTGATGCACACACTACACAATCTCAGATGTGTAACATGTTCTCCCACGATATGGTGAGAAATTCTGGGTAATCTTTAGAGAGGAGGAATGCTCCTAATTATTCTTATTCTTTATCAAAGACATCTTTAGAAATGGCCGATACCCTGCGGCGTGTGCCACACAGGAAGTGGCTGTTTAGTTTTCCCTACAGTATCTTTACGAAAAACCTTTATATAGTTAAAAAAATAAATAGGCAGACAGAAAAATCGATGTTATGCACTTTTTTACTAGAATCGAGAGTATAAAAAATACATTACACATTTCTTTTTAAAAAATTGATACAATTAGTCAATAATTAAATATTATTTTTCAAGCAGTTATGGAAATATTTATAGTTCATAACTAATATCTGTTTAAATATGGCTGTGATTCGTATATATTAAATGAATAATAACATTTTATTCGTAATGTAAAATGAGTGTATGCATTTTTTTTAAAATAAAAGTTTTATTTTTCCGTATTTAAAATTAAATTAATAAATTTTACTCTCGCATATAGAAGTATAAAATCTACTCCTAATTTATTACTATTTGTTCCATTTCAAGAAATCGCACACCTGTCACAAAAAAAAAAAAAAAAAAAAAACAGTTTCAGAAAAATAAATAAAATAGTTCTGCCATTGCTTTTGAATATAGTTTTGGAGACTAAGGTGTTATTTAAAGTGATAAAAAACTATATTATTTAATTTTCTGAAATTTCTAAAATTTTGTGACATATGTGCGATTTCATAGAAGAGTCCAAAAATCCTCAGGATTTTCTTATCCACTGGAATGCACTTGAATTATTTTTGTGTGCCCCTGTACCCGATCCACGACGTTAAATTAACTTATATACATCATTAAAAAAAAAAAAAAAAAAATTCTTTGTTGAACTTAAATAAGAAACACAGATTTCAAACCATTCTGAAAATATTTATTGAATTAAAAGCGTAAATATGTAGACGGATAAATGATTAGTAAAAATCTTTGACATAAACTGTATTAGTTTTCTTATTGTCGAATTTAATAGATGCACATTCATTGGGCTTCTTACGATAAACCACCAGCTATTTTAATACACTATTATAAAAATAACCTTGCATAAATATATTAAATGTAACAATTTAATCATTCGACATAAGTCTAATATGCGATCTACTACACAGATAGATCTTCTCAGGTTGAATCACTGCAATTCTAGTTAATTTTCTTTCTAAAATAACTCTATTTTAGAGTTTTATATTTTGCATGCGTTTAAAATGGAAATATTTCTATATGTTTATCCTAATTGTCATCATATACTTTTGAAACAATATAAAATGTGTTACAAATATATACCAAAAATGCATTCAAAGAAAAAAAAAATAATTTTTAGAAAAAATTAGTACTTCTGAGAGTGAATTATTCAAAATTCAAACTTATTTTGATAAATTTATGTAAACGTATTCTAAAAAAAATTTGCATGGTAATATTAATTGAGTCTTTCAAATATTAAATCTTTTCAAATTTTAGGACCTAACAATCAAACCATGTTTTCTCTTTCGAATACGATTTTTATGTATTTTCTGTTGAATTTTATTATGTATTTTATGTTGAATTTAAAGAAAAATAACTAACTTTTTTTTTTCTTTTTTTTGAGAAATCACAGTTCGAATATTTATTCCTCATTTTGGAGAAATAGTACCACTTACTTTCCTTATAGAAATAAGAAAAACTGAAATTTCGGAGAAATATTAGATGTGGTTATTATGAATATTTTCAATATCAAACTTGTTAAGCAGTTATATTATAACAATAATATGGTTGATTTATTGCCAGGGTTTTCAAAAAGTGAAATTTGAATACCAATACTTTTTTAAACATATTTTTTAAACTTTATATATATATAGAGAGAGATACTAAACTTGACTAATCGTTGATGCCCTTTGATATCTATATTTAAAAAATTACTATATAAAAATTCTGGCATTTAAATTTCTCTTTGGGAAATCTTTGTTTGTTATACAGATGATTTATAGATGGTAATAAACAATATATCCGTGTAATAAACCATCGCCATTTATTTAATAAATAAGTAAATTATAACGACTCATAGAAATAATTTAGAAAGGAAAAAAAAAAAAAAAAAAAAAAAAAAAGAAGAAGAAGAAGAAGAACTTACAAATACTATAATGAAAATTGAATATTTCCAAATTTTACAAAGAAATCCTAAATCCACTCGTTAACATTTTTTGATAAAAAAAAAATTTCAAAGTATTAATTATGTTTAATCAACACTTTTAAAAATTCTTATAAAGTCATCAAGATCTAAAAAAGAGATATTTTCTTTTTGCATGCCCTAACAATTTTAAAATACCCATTTAAAAATAAGAAGACAATCAAGAATAAGTAATAGTAACTATCCAATTATTCATTTAAAAAACGTAAGAATGTTGAGTAAATTTCCAAATATTTCATCATTTTGTAAATTTTTGCGTGAAACTTAAATGTTTTCTTGAGTAGTAATATGCATTGTACTAGCTAAAATACCTATAATTGTCTTCTCATAGTTCTTCTTTTCTAACAAAAAAAGTCTGATTTTCCACTCTAAAGGTCTATGTTTTCTTATTTTCCCCTTCTAGCATTTTCCCCATTAAAAGAAATCCCTTTTTATTTTCCCTCAAAGAGCGATCGGTATCTTGAAAGTAGTGAGGGTTTACGCCTACCGCCTAAAGTGGGGGTGAAAAATTTTCCACGAGGATGGGAAACAGCGGTCTTTTGACGTCTCTGCGAAAATCTACTCACGGTTCGCAAAGAGTTAAAATATCGATCACGATCAGTGTTACCATCTTTAGAGAAAAAAATTATAGTTTTACGTTTTTGCCATTAATTATAAGTTCAGAAGGTAATATTTAGAAAACTTTTTCTTATAAGAATTTGTTGTATACTTTTTATTCGTGAGTATCATAACTGTGCTTTTAGTGCAAGGACATACAGAAGAATTGCGTATGATGGTTAAGTACACAAAGAGTACAAATGTAAACAAAGATTACAACTGTAAACAAAAACTCTAAATGTAAACAAAGACTAGAAATGTAAACAAAGACTCTAAATGTAAACAAAGTTTCTATATGTAAACAAAGATGAGAAATGTAAACAAAGACTCTAAATGTAAAGAAAGACTCCAAATGTGAACAAAAACTACAAATCTAAAAAAATGACTGCATATGGAAACAAAGACGTCAAATGTAAACAAAAACCCTAAATGTAAATAAAGTCTCCAAATGTTAACAAAGACTACAAATGTAAAAAAAGACTCTAAATGTAAACAAAGTCTCCATAAATACACAATGACTACAAATATAAACAAGGGCTCTAAATGTAAACAAAGACTGTAAATGCAAACAAAGACTACAGATGTAAATAAAGATTCTGAATGTAAAAAAAGGCACTTTATGTAAACAATAACTACAAATATAAACAAAGACTGCAAATGTAAACAAAATATCTAAATGTAAACAAACACTCTAAATGTTAACAAACATTACAAAAGTAAACAAAGTCTCTAAATGAAAACAAAGACCACAAATGTTAGCAAAGGTTTTAAATGTAAACAAAGATTCTAAATGTAAACGAATACTACAAATGTAAACAAAGACTAAATGCAAACAGAGACTCCAAATGTAAACAATGATTCCAAACGCAAATATATACTCCAAATATAAACAAAGATTACAAATGTAAACAAAGTCTACAAATGCAAACAAAGTCTACAAATGTAAACAAAGACTCTAAATGTAAACAACGACTAGAAAGGCAAACAATGAGTCTAAATGTTAACAAGGACTACAAATGTAAACAAAATCTCTACATGTAAACAAAGGTTCTAAACGTTAACAAATACTCTAATTGTTTACAAAGACTACAAATGTAAACAAAGACTCTAAACAATAACTAAGTCTACAAATGTCGACAAATGTAAACAAATACTCTAAATGATAACAAAGACTACAAATGTCTACAAATATAAACAAAGACTCTAATTCTAAACAAAGATTACAAATGTAAAAAGACTCAAAATGTAAAACAAAAAATAAAAACAAAATCTCTAAATAGAATCTAACTATAAAGAGACTACAAATGTAAACAAAGACTCTAAATATAAACAAAGGCTCTAATTGTAAACAAAGACAACAAATGTAAACATAAATTACAAATGTAAACAAAAACTCTAAATGTAAACAAAGTATCTATATGCAAACAAAGACTAGAAATGTAAACAATGACTCTACATGTAAACAAAGAATCTAGATGTGAACAAAAACTGCAAATCTAAAAAAAGATTCCATATGTAAACAAAGACTGCAAATGTAAAAAAACTCTAAATGTAAACAAAGACTACCAATGTAAACAAAGACTGCAAATGTAAAGAAAGACTACGAATGTAAACAAAGACTCTAAATGTAAACAATGACTACAAATGTAAACAAATACTCAGAATGTAAACAAAGACACTTAATGTAAACAAAAATTACAAATGCAAACGAAGACTACAAATATAAACAAAGACTGCAAATGAAAAATAACTACATATGTAAACAAAGACTAAAAATATAAACAAAGACTGCAAATGTAAACAAAACTCTAAAAGTAAATAAACACTCTAAATGTTAACAAAGACTAAAAATGTCAACAAACACTCTAAATGTAAACAATGAATACAAATGTAAACAAAGGCTCTAAATATAAACAAAGAATACAAATGTAAACAAAGATTACAAATGCATACAAAGACGCTAATTGCAAATAGAGACTCCAAATGTAAACAAAGATTCTTAACGCAAACAGATACTCCAAATATAAACAAAGACTACAAAAGTGAACGAAGTCTACAAATAAAAAAAAAGTCTACAAATGTAAACAGAGACTCTAAATATTAACAAGGACTACAAATGTAAACAAAGACTCTAAATGTTCACAAAGACTACAAATGTTAACAAAGACTCTATTTGTTAACAAAGACTACAAATGTAAACGACGACTCTAAATGTAAACAATGACTACAAATGTAAACAAAGACTCAAAATGATAGCAAAGACTCTAAATGTAAACAAAGACTACAATTGTAAACAAATACTTTTAATGTAAACAAAGACTCAAAATGTAAACAAAGACTACAAATGTAAAAAAAGGTTCTAAATGTAAACAAAGACTCTAAAAGTAGACAAAGACTAGAAAAAAAGAAAGACTCTAAATGCAAACGGAGACTCCAAATGTAAACAAAGATTCCAAACGAAAACAGAGACTACAAATGTAAACAAAGTCTACAAACGTAAACAAAGACTCTAAATGTTAGCAAGGACTACAAATGTAAACAAAATCTCTAAATGAAAACAAAAGTTATAAATGTTAACAAATACTCTAATTGTTTACAAAGACTACAAACGTAATCAAAGACTAAATGTTAATTAAGTCTACAAATTTCGACAAATGTAAACAAACACTCTAAATGATAACAAAGACTACAAATATCTACAAATATAAACAAAGACTCTAATTGTAAACAAAGCCTGCAATGTAACCAAAGACTGAAAATGTAAACAAAAACTCTAAATGTAAACAAAGACTGCAAATGTAAAAAAAGAATCTAAATGTAAACAAAGACTACAAATGTAAAGAGACTATAAATGTAAACAGAATCTTAATGCAAAGAGGCTACAATTGTAAACAGTCTCTAAATGTAAGCAAAAACTAAATGTTAACAGACTACAAATGTAAACAAAGACTCTAAGTGTAAACAAAGGCTCTAATTGTAAACAAAGACAACAAATGTAAAAATAGATTACAAGTGTAAACGAAGCCTACAAATGTAAACTAAGACTAAAAATGTAAACAAATACGCTAAATGTAAGCAAAGTATCTATATGCAAACAAATACTAGAAATGTAAACAATGACTCTACATGTAAACAAAGACACTAAATTTGAACAAAAACAACAAATCTAAAAAAGATTACATATCTAAACAAAGACTGCAAACGTAAACAAAGACTCTAAATGTAAACAAAGACTACAAAGGTAAACGAAGACTGCAAATGTAAAGAAAGACTACGAATGTAAACAAAGACTCTAAATGTAAACAAAAACTCTTAATGTAAACAAAGAATGTAAATGCAAACAAAGATTACACATGTAAACAAAGATTCTGAATGTAAACAAAGACTCTATGTAAAAATAAATTACAAACGTACTGTCCGTTTTCGTAAACCATGTCTACCTCTCGCGGAACGATCCTACTCGGAAAAGGGGTGATGCGTTGAATGAGATGGGCACTTAGCCAAATGCGCTTTTCGTTCTACACGTGTTCGTTTTCTTTTTATGAGTCTTCAATATTTATTTTACCTTTTTACGCGAATTTAAAGTTTAATTTTTAATTTTAATTAACAATATTTTATTTAATGTAATTTATATGACAATATGCGCGAAAAATAAAAGGTGTAAAATAATCATGATAAAAAAAATCTAATGATTTGATTTAAATACGATTTTCTGTAAATTTCTGTAAAATAGAGATCCAAAAATATGGTATTTTTATTTTAGCAGTATAATTTAAAAGAAAAAAATATATTACTTTTACTACAGGTAAAGTCTACTGTAAACGTTGTTCTTTTTCTCTTCTTTTATTAATGAATTATGTAAATTTTACCTAATTTAAGTCATTTTTAATTAATTTACTACTATAATCAGTACATGAAACAAGTGTTCAGGTATGACAGATATAGTATGAATTTAGAGATCAAGTAAGCAAATAAAAATAATTTTAACTGAAAAAAAAAAAAAGAAGAAGAAGAAAGAAAACAGGCATTTACTTTTAAGTTTACGGATTTTATTTTGCATCGAAGAATAAAACTGATCTTCTACACTTATTTAAAAATTACAAGGGGGAAAAATCAGCATTTTGCCTTTATACGAATATAACGAAGAAGTATCGCCTCAAAATTCAATAATGTCCTGAAAAGAAAAAAAAAGAAAAAAGAAACCGCAACTTATCTCTCACTCGTAAAATGTAAACATTCTCTCATCTTCTACGCTTCTACCCTATTTTAACAAAATCAATGCAGACCTCACGCATGCGCATAGGTGAGCAGGGTCACAGCTAACGAAAACAAACAATAAACAAAGACTACAAATATAAACAAAGACTGCAAATGTAAACAAAAACTCTAAATGTAAATAAAGACTCCAAATGCTAACAAAGACTCTAAATGTAAGCAAAGACTACAATTGCATACAAAGAAGCTAAATGCAAAGTAAGACTCCAAATTTAAACAAAGATTCCAAACGCAAACAGATACTACAAATAAAAACAAAGACTACAAATGTAAACAAAGTCTAGAAATGTAAACAAAATCTACAAAGGTGAACAAACACTCTAAATATTAAGAATTACTACAAATGTAAACAAAGACTCTAATTGTTAATAAAGAATACAAATGTAAACAAGCACTCTAAATGTAAACAAAATTTCTATATGTAAACAAAGACTAAAAACTCTAAATGTAAACAAAGATTACAAATGTAAACAGACTCTAAATGTAAACAAAGAGGACAAATATAAACAAAGTCCCTAAATGTAAACAAAGGCTACATATGTAAACAAAGGCTCTAAATGTTAATAAAGTCTCTAAATGTAAACAAAGTCTACAAGTCTAAAAAAGGTTCTAAATGTAAACAAAGATTCTAAATGTAGACAAAGACCACAAATGTAAAGAAAGACTCTAAATGCAAACGGAGACTCCAAATGTAATCAAAGATTCCAAACGCAAACAGTAACTAAAAATGTAAACGAAGACTACAAATGCAAACAAAGTCTACAAATCTAACCAAAGACTACAAATGTAAACAAAGTCTACAAACGTAAACAAAGACTATAAATGTTAACAAGGACAACAAATGTACAGAAAGAATCTAAATGTTAACAAAGACTACAAATGTAAACAGACTCTAAATGTAAAGAGACTACAAATGTAAACAAAGACTACAAATGTGAACAAACTATCTAAATGTAAACAAAGACTAAATGTTGAGAATACAAATGTAAAAAGAGACTCTAAATGTAAACACTCTAAACGTAAACAAAGACTGCAAATGTAAACAAAGTATCTAAATGTAAACAGACCATAAATGTAAACAAAAACTACAAATGCAAACAAAGTCTACAAATATAATGAACGTTTATAAATGTAAACAAAGATAAGAAATGTAAACAAAGACTACAAATGCTTACAGAAAACTAAATGCAAGCTAAAACACCAAATGTAAACAAGGATACCAAACGCAAACAGGTACTCCAAATACAAACAAAGACTACAAATGCAAACAAAGTCGACAAATGTAAACAAAATCTACAAAAGTAAACAAAGACACTAAATATTAACAAAGACTACATATGTAAACAAAGTCAACAAATGTAAACGAAGTCTCTAAATGCTAACAAAGTCTACAAATGTAAAGAAAGACTCTAAATGGAAACAAAATTTCTCTTTGTAAACAAAGACTAGAAACGTAAACAAAAACTCTAAATGTAAAGGAAGATTACAAATGTAAACACACTATAAATGTATACAAAGACGACAAATATACACAAAGTCTCTAAATGTACACAAAGGCTACATATGTGAACAAGGACTACAAATGTAAACTAAGACTCTTAATGTAAACAAAGACTCTAAATGCAAACAAAGTTTAAACATGTGAACAAAGATTCTGAATGTAGACAAAGACTACAAATGCATACAAAGAAGCTGAACGCAAACTAAGACTCCAAATGTAAACAAAGGTTCCAAACGCAAACAGACACTACAAATATAAGCAAATGTAAACAAAGTCTACAAATGTAAACAAAATCTACAAATGTGAACAAAGACTCTAAATGTTAAGAAATACTACAAATGTAAACAAAGACTCTAATTGTTAACAAAGTCTACAAATGTCTACAAATATAAACAAAGACTCTAAATGTAAACAAAATTTCTATGTGTAAGCAAAGACTAGAAACGTAAATATAACTCTAAATGTAGACAAAGATTACAAATGAAAACTGACTCTAAATGTAAACAAAGACGACAAATATAAACAAAGATTATAAATGTAAAAAAGATTCTAAATGTAAACAAAGACTCTAAATGTAGACAAAGACTACAAATGTAAAGAAAGACTCTAAATGCAAACAGAGACTCCAAATGTAATCAAAAATTCGAAACGCAAACAGAGACTACAAATGTAAACAAAGACTACAAATATAAACAAAATCTACAAATGTACACAAAGACTCTTAATGTAAACACAGACTACAAACGTAAACAGACTCTAAATGTAAAGATACTACAAATGTAAACAAAGAGTACAAATGTGAACAAACTCTCTAAATGTAAACAAAGACTAAATGTTAACAGACTGCAAATGTAAAAAAAGACTCTAAATGTAAACAAACACTCTAAACGTAAACAAAAACTACAAATGTAAACAATGTCTACAAATGTAAACAACGGCTATAAATGTAAACAAAGACTAGAAATGTAAACAATTTTTCTAAATGTAAACAAAGACTCTAAGTGTTAACAAGAACTACAAATGTAAACAAAGTCTTTATATGTAAACAAAGGCTCTAAATGTTAAGTAAGACTACAAAATGTAAAGAAAGAATCTAAATGTAAACAAAGTCTACAAATGTCTACAAATGTAAGCAAAGACTATAAATGTAAATGAAGACTGCAAATGTAAACAAAAATTCTAAATGTTAACAAATGTAAACAAAAAATCTAAATTTAAGCAAAGACTACAAATGTAAACAAAGTTTCTATACGTAAACAAAGACTAGAAATGTAAACAAAGACTAAACATAAATAAAGATTACAAATGTAAACAGACTCTAAATGTAAACAAAGATGACAAATGTAAACAAAGTCTCTAAATGTAAAGAAAGATTCCAAATGTAAATAAAGACTCTTATTGTAAACAAATCTACAAGTGTAAACAAAGACTCTAAATGTAAACAAACTCTAAATGTAAACAAAAACTACAAATGTAAACAAAGACTACAAATGTAAACAAAGACCGCAAATGTAAACAAATAAACTAAATGTAAACAAAGACTCTAAACGTAAACAAAGACTACAAATGTAAACAAAGTATCTAAATGTAAACAAACCTTAAATGTAAACAAAGACTGCAAATGTAAACAAAGACTGCAAACTTAAACAAAATCTACAAATGTAATCAGACTGTAAATGTAAACAAAGACTACAAATGCAAACAAAGACTCTAAAAGTAAACAATGTCTCCATATGTAAACAAAGACTACAAATGTAAACAAATTCTTTAAATATAAACAAAGACTCTTCATGTAAACAAAGACTACACCTGTTTTTAAACAAACTACAAATGTAATCACAGACTCTTCATGTTAACAAAGATTACAAATATAAATAAACACTCTAAATATAAAGAAAGACTCTAAATGTAAACAAAGACTCTAAATGTAAACAAAGAATACGAATGTAAACAATGACTCTAAATTTAAACAAAGACTACAAATGTAAATAAAGATTACAAATATAAACAAACACTGCAAATGTTAACAAAGACTACAAATATAAACAAACCTTCTAAATCTAAACAAAGACTACAAATGTAAATTATGACTGTAAATATAAAAAAACTCTAAATGTAAACAAACACTACAATTGTAAACAAAGACTACAAATGTAAACAAAATCTCTAAATGTAAACAAAAAAGACAATTTTTATAAATAGTATTCTTCAAAAATCATGAAATTACATAGATATTAACAAAAATATTTTAAGCATCGGATATAAATACCACACAAATGCCTGTTATTAAACTTTATAAAAGCTATGGAAAAAATCTAGGATCTAATCTAAAAAATCTATATGGAAAAAATCTAGTTCATTGTTGTCCTATTCATATTTTCAAAAACTCGCCACAATGGCAAAATTCTGTATTATATCCGGAGTCCCTTTTACTGCATATATAAGATATTATTATAATTATTATTATTATTTTTTTTTTTTTGGTAAACCAAAAAAAAAAAAATAATAATAATAATAACTAAATATGTTCAAAACAAACAAAATCATCAATAATTTCTTTTGGTTACATCCCAGAATCCAGTACTTCCAAGCTGGTGATAACGTGCTGTACCTGGCAAACCCATCGCACGGTCGCGAGAATTCGCTCTCCTTCCTTCTCCTTGTGTAACCCTATCGGTACTTTCATCTCATTGGCTTAGCCGCTTAGCGGGAAAATTAAAAGAAGGGAAAAAAAGACAGAAGGGAAAAAAAGGTCTAAATTTAAATATTTTACTTTTAATAATATATACTTTAGTTCTTACTTTTATGATATTGAATGTGACTTTTGTTGGTGCGATTCACGTTCGCTCATTGGTGTGATTTACATTTAAAAAGGGCATTTGTTGATGTTTTTTGTATTTAAAACTACAGAACGATCGGAAATTTCAATTTAATTTGTGCGTAAAAACAAACGTCAACGTCAACAGCCACCAGCTTGAAAAGTAAATCCCGCCTACGAGCTTGCAGGTATCCCACCGTCAGCAAAAGTCGCTAAAGTGCAAAGGGGTACCGCAGGCTGGGACTTTATCCATTTTTTAACAAAACTGCCAGTTAAAAAAAAAAAAAAAAAAAAAAAAAAAAAACTAATCACATATTATATATTAACCTTTTACAGGCCAATGTTCCATAAATGGAACATGGAATTAAAATTCATTTAAGAAGGAAATATCATGAATACTGACTTGAAAAAATTATCACATATAATAGAAATATGACTTGATTTTTTGAAATAGAAATTGCAGTTCAATCATAAAAGGAGAAATGTATATAAAATTATAAAAATGACCTATTTTACCATTTGTTTCCCTTTTACTCCACAGTTTAAAAATTCACATAATTTAAAAAAATAAGCAAATGCTTCTAAAAATGGGCTGGCATGTTCGAAATAGCTTACATTATTAAATTAAAATAAATACAATAATATTAAAATATAATAAAATTAAATATAATATTATTAAAGTATATTTAACAAAAATTATACATTTTAATGGTAGAGTGTTTTAAACTAAAGCATTAGAAGGCAAAATATGTAAAAAAAAAAAAAAAATTACACCTGGATATGAATGCGGCATGTAAAAGGTTAATCATATGCCTGTGATTGCAATCAATATATAATGCATATTTTACATATACAGTAGCCGCTGCTTTATAAAATCACATTTGTTTTCATCAAAATGATTTTATTAAGCGGCTGATTTTTATATCCGGCAAACATGCCCGAACTCAATAAAAGAGTATTCATTACCTAAACATGGAAAGGAATTTTTCTTCGCCCTTCCATCAATCAACTAGACATCCGTAGAAATAGAGTTTTTGCTACTTATCATTCATGTAAAATTTTCAACTTTTAAGGACAAAATTACGTAAAAATTTTCTTTGACTTTGTATTCTTGTACCTATCTAGAAGTGCTGCGTTGATGACTTCTGCTCTCCTTATTCATTTTCGCTTGCGATTCACTCTTCGGTTTCGTGAAATTTAGCACTAATATCTTTATTATGTTTACATGAAGCAAACTGAGAACTTACAAGATTCGATGTCGCCTTTCTTTGACTATACATTTGGAAAAAACCCTCATACTTTACCAAATCTTTAAACTTTACCTTCAAAATAAAAAATACCTGCTTGCATATCTTGCAGCTAACTTGCTTCAAAATAAGAACTAGAAACTCTATTTGAATATTTTAAGACAGAAAAAAAATACTCGTTGGCCATTCATATGAAGAATTCATTCCTTGAATTCATAACTGCAACACATAGCGGGGGATGTTTTTCTTTTCTTTCTTTTTTTTTTTTTTTTTTTTTTTCGTCTATCTTTTTCTTTTTTTTTTTCTTTTGAGGCATAAAATTTTTGACAGAGTAATAATGTGATGGCTTGCTATATTTTTTTTCCTTTTTTCTTTTCAGAAATCTGGTGAGAAAACATAATTTGTTGTTTAGCTTACATACATGGTAATTTTTGCTGTTGAACAGATTCTCTTTTGTGTTTATTAACCGGTGATGCTGATTTTATTAAGCAGCAGTTTGTATTAATTTGATTCCGGGCGCAGCAATTTGATCAGATTAAGCGGCTGATTTCATTAACCAGTGATTTTATAAAGGGGCGGCTACTGTATTTTATTATTTATATTTTTGTACTAGCCGCCTTTGATAACCAGCTGGTTCGCGACCTTTGAAATATCCCACCATATGAAACTCTTGCTCGGTGGTGCTTTTTTCCTGTTTCAGGACCTACAACAGCTTATTGACATATAGTGCAAATAGCTTTATTGAAAATTTTAACTGTAGTAAATACCCACTCGGTAGCGCCTGTGGTGCCCTCTTCTTGTTCCACTATCAAACAGCTCGTTCACTCACCATGTTATGATCTTTTGAAATTCTACCGTAGCAAAGTCTCGCTCGGTGGCACCTTATCACTGTTTTAGAACTACAAGAGCTTGCTCGCTCACAGTGCAAATACCTTTGAAAATTTTAACTGTGGCAAATTTTCAGTCTGTGACGACTACTGCGCCCCTTTACATCTCATGATTTGAAACAGCCTGTTCGCACACCATGTAAAGGAACATTGAAAATTCTGATCGTGGCAAATCCCAACACAGTGGTGTCTACGGTCTCCAAAGTATCAAAAATATTTTACGATACAGGTTTAGATAAAAAATTTATTTCCTTTATTTAAAATATTATAACGACGAGAAGCACAATATTTAAATATTTAATAAGTAAAACCTTACATTACTCCTCGAATACGCTTTAGTACTTGCAGGAGACCCCCCCCCCTTCATCAGAAGCAGCATCGTAGCGGCTTGCTTGTTTCTTTATGACGATCTGTTCCTGTGCGGTTCTCCAAACTTTACACCAGTTACGGTTGATATCTTGCACTGGGTCGTTGCCATTATATGAAAAAGGATTAAATAATATTTCTACAGTTTTGCGACTTGTGGTGTAAGTTGCGTTATTGTAATCGGCGAGTTTGCAAACTTCACTAAATTCTATATTGATTTTCTACAGTTTCGCGATTAGCGGTGCAAGTTGCTTTATTGTAATCGGCGAGTTTGCAAACTTCGCTAAATTCTATATTGATTTTCTACAGTTTTGCGATTAGTGGCGTAAGTTGCGTTATTATAATTGGCGAGTTTGCGAACTTCGCTAAATTCTATATTGATTGAGAATATAGAATCAATATATCATTATAGAATTTAGCGAAGTTCGTAGACTCGCCGATTACAATAATGCAACTTACGCCGCTAATCGTGAAACTGTAGAAATATTATTTAGTCCTTTTTCATGTAATGGCAACGACCCAGCTCAGGATATGAACCGTAACTGGTGTAGAGTGTGGAGAACCTCACAGGAAAAGATCATCAGAAAAAAAACAAGCAAGCCGCCACGACGCTGCCTCTGATGAAGGCGGGGAGGGGGGGGGGCTCCCGCAAGTTCTAAGGCATATTCAGGAGTAATGTAAGGTTTTACTTATTAATGTTTGAATTTATTTCCTTTCAAATCAGAATTTAAAAAAAGTATGTAATTTTTTTTGGCAGCATTGTATTTTCTTTTTAAAAAAATTGAAGATAAAATTGAGTTTTTGTTTAATATCTTTTGAACTAATTATCCTATTAAACTAAAAATTATGGCATCAGATAGATTTTGTTCTGATTAATAAGTGTACCAACTTTTCTAGAGACTGGTGGTGGTGAGAACGGTATACTTTGTAACAAAATGACTAAAGAAAACAGTTTATCATTTACCTTTTTCGTTAATTGACGAGGAAAGTGCAAAAAAAATTCTGGGCTGACAAGGCCGAGAAATTTTTTTATCCAGACCTGGCCAAGTATATAAATAAAAATTTAGCCCGAGCCCAGCCTGGCTTGAGGATGTGAAAAAATATTAAACTCGAGACCAATTGAGAATTTCAGCCCGGGTAGACCTCTAGTATAGTTACCTTGTTATGTATGAACATAACATTAAAATGAACAAGAATTCGTAAGTAACAACTTATTATGCACTTATATATGTTTTATATACATGAAAACAATATAAAAAGAGAAACATCACTGGATACCCATACTTCACTGTGCATGAAGCTCAAAATACATGAAATTATATATTGCAGTAATCACCGTTGCAAACATATGTATGCTTTGCAGACAAGAAGCCCATCACTTGCTGAGAGGCTATGCTCTTGAAGTGGTACACAAGAAATGCCACGTTCAATTTCAGGTTTTGATTGTCAACTTAGCTGTTTAGAATTTTCCATGCTTTTCTCCAAAACTCGCATTGTTACAAGCTATAGAAAGACTTCCACGGAAAACCTCCCCCCAACACCCAAGCCTATATCTCTCGAGTAGTTAATCGGGCTTAAAAAAACATTACTTTGGATATATGAAAACAAAGAACACCACTGGATATCCCTACATTATTAAGCACAAATTTCATACAGTATCAATTACTAAAATGCCTATACTATGTATGCTGTGCATACATGAAAACGAAGCAAAAAGAAAAACAACTGGCTCCCCTATCTCACTCATTGATAACCCCTACCTTGCATGTTTCTCAAAATTCACAAAAATCCATATCATAGCAATAAGTATTACGTACGCTCATTGTACAGTAAAACCAAAAACCACTATATGTCTTTGCAGAAATTTCAAAATGCGTGAAATTACATACCATAACAGTACTGTTAAGTTTCCATCAGATTAATAAAAAAATTAATATTTTTGTCAAATGGATTTCTTTTTTTTTTTAAATGTGATTTTATAAACATTTTATTTTAATTTAAGAAAAATTGATCTGATAAAATATCAAATTAAAAAATATGTTAAAATACTCACTTTTAACCTTTTATGAAAAATAGCTTTAGAAATAATAATGTACAGTCGGAGAAAAAAAAAAAAAAAAAAAAAAAAAAAACGCAACACTCATCTTAACTTCGTTGCTAATCGATGTAGAAAAATGTAATAGGTATCATTCGACGGGGAATTGTGAGTAGTTTTAGAAAATGAACTGAAATTTTGAATTGGGGATCATCTACATATTAAAACGTGGACCAACTTTGATTTTTTCAATGGTAATGCCCCATTTTTATTTTATATTTGAATTCCTGGGATCGCGACAACGCGAAAAAGTATATTGGTTGTATATTTTTCTTATTTTTTCACAGAGTTATTAGCGTTCAAAGTTTGAAGGTGCTAAAGTTAAATTCATATTTCAAACTTTTATGAATATCTTCACAAAAAACAACACGAACGATATAATTTTTTTTTTACAAGATACAGTGAAGAAACACAAACATGATCCATCATTACTTTTGATTCTGAAAAATATTTTTAATTCTGAAAAATATTAATAAATTCATATTCATAAAAATTATGAATTATGACCTATATTAATTTTTACATAAAATGAATCCTAATGTTAAAAAATATGGGTATGTAAATTTGCAGCTCGTTCCAGTTATTAGTTTTCGAGATGTAAATAAATCTTTCTTTTGGAGGGGTTTAGGGGACCGTCTCTTATAAAGTTTTGCATGAGATAACGAATCAAATCTTAAAAAATAACAAAGTTAATTTATTAACTTTGTTAATTCAGTTAAGTTAGCTTTGTTAGTTAAGTCATTAATTTTTATAATTCTTTTTTACCTGAAAGATTTCCGGTGTGAAACATTAAAATTTTATCTATTTCTTATAGGATCTTAATTTTATTTTTCTACATTTACTGATAACCCCCTAACACATTTTTGATTATAACTCTATAAATACTAAAGATAAAGTATACAAATAGTATACTTTTCCGCACTGCCAGACTCTCAGAAATTCGAATATGAAGTCAAAATTGGGTGTTGCTATTGCAAAGTTGGCGTTCATTTCAATATGTAGATGACCCCTAATTCAAAATTCGACAACATTTTCAGAAAGTGTATTTAATTTTCTGTTGAATTATGTCTATTAGATGTTCCTGCATCAATTAATAACGAAATTACAGCGGGTGTTGCGTTTATTTTTTCCCCAACTGTACATACATATGCGCATCTTCTATATTAATAAAATCAGAGTTTTGTCTGTAAATTTGTCGGAATCTAAAAATTTTGCGATATCTTCACGTTTTACAGCCCATGAAAGCCGAAAATGACTTCAGAAAATTTTGCCTGTGTGTGTGTGTGTGTGTGTGTGTGTCATCGTGTCCGAATGTCGCTTTTTTTGTCCGGGCATCACTTGAGAACGGCTGGACGGAATTCAACGGCGCTTGGCAGAAATTTAGGTCTTCACCCAACTTAAAATTATATCGATCAACTTTTCAGAAATTCTCCCCCGTTCCCCCCCCTAGGGGGTAAAAGACTAAAACACGTTTGTCCGGGCATCACTCGAGAACGGCTGGACGGAATTCAACGTCGCTTGGCAGAAACTTAGGTCTTCACCCAACTTGAAATTATATCTATAGAAATTTTCAAAATTATGATTAGTGCTTAAATTGTGGGTAAAAAACGCCTGCGCATGCGCCATAAATATTTTTTCACTAAAATGCTTTGAATGGAAAAGTAAAATATAAAAATAATTTTTTAAGTTAAAGACTTTTGTATTCCCGTGATTCGCACTACAAATTATGAAAAGATTGAAATGAAGTGTTGCCATCTAATTTTCATACTTTAGTTAATTTTAAAAAATCTAATTGTCGTATCGAAAAACTGTTTACACCCCAGGATTCAGAAAAATCACCTCTTTCATTTGGTACTGAATTTGTAACAATAAGTCTGATATTTCTAATTTATTTTTCATTTTATCCGTTTTTCCGTTGCCACTTAAATTTCATACTTTAGTTATTTATTAAAAATCTTATTGTCGCAACGAAAAACTGTTTGAACCCATGGATTCAGCAAAATCGCCCCTTTCATTCGGTATCAAATTTATAAATATAGGTCTGATATTTCTAATTTATTTTACTCTTTTTCCGTTTTCAAACCAGATTCGATATGGAACAGCTTTAGTATTGGATCCCTTTGGCAAAATTTGAAATTCGGAACCGAAGTAGCTCGGACGTTTCTCGCCAAGATCTTTAATTGCACAATTGACATAGCCAATTCAGTTCATCGCAGAAATGGCTTAAAATATTTAAAGTCACCAAAGGTTTCCCATACTAAAGCTGTGCGTTTTGTATTTATTTATTTATAATATTTTCTATTAAAGACTTCTGTGGTCACGAAATTTGGTGCGTAAATTGTTTGTTTGCATCCGGCACTTATTGTAACTGGATTTCACGAAATTCGAAATTCGAAATCCCCCCCCCCACACACACACACCTTCTCGGAGTCGGAGGGCAATAAACGGTATGACTTTAGTATAACCCTACAGCTGAATTTGCCGATTTTACTTTGGCGCCGTTTTGAAGGATAACGATGTCGTTCTGGACTGTTTGCGATATAATATGCAGCCTAATATGTTGTTTATTTTGGATTTTTGATCTTATGATATAGATTATGATTTTATGATTTAGATTATGATTTTATCATTTATCATATATGATTTATGATTTAGCCATAAGCGCCAACAAAAAAAATCGCCAAATATCGTTGTGGGGTTATACTGAAGTTGTTCCCAATAAACATGTGTAAAAACATGTTTTTCCGTTTGAATTCGCTTTGAATTATCTTAGAATGACGAATTTTTGTGCGCGGATATTGATTAAGTGTACGCATTATGTACATTAGTGGGATTTTGCAAAACTTTGAACTCATCTGCTGAGGAAGGGGAAGTAAGAAGTGTGTTCCGAAGGCAGTGGGGACCCAGACTGGATATTGATTAAGTGTACGCATTATGTACATTAGTGTGATTTTGCAAAACTTCGAACTCACCGCTGAGGAAGGGGAAGTAAAAAGTGAGTAAGTTGTGCCGAAGACAGTGGAGACCCAGAGTCCTTAATTTGCGAGCGAGAAAACCTCTGCCAATCACAACGAGAACTTAGGTTATTAATAAAGATATGGTATTTTGAGACTTCATTTAAGTTTAATGTCCAGCGAAGCGGGCAAAGCCTGCTAGTATATATATATTTTTCTTTATTAAAGGTTTTACTGAATATTTTAAAATTTTCATCTTTTATTTAGTACTTTTGTTTTGGTGTAGCATTAGGTTTGTACTGAGGAGAAATTCTTCACAATCGGCAACAAAACAAAATCATGAATAAATATATATTTTTTTCCTTTGACAATTATATTCTTATGTAATTGCAATACATGACACACCTGTTAAATATATATAGTATATATACACACATGAATTTTAAATTGAAATAACTAACACACAGAGTAAGTTATATTTTAAATATGCAAAGCAAAAATAAAAAGAATAATTCAGAACATGTGAGCCAACTTTTATAATTACATAATTTTACAAAAATGCAGAATACATGCCTTTATTTATTTACTTTGATTTTCATCAACATCGAATTCTAAACATTCTTCTTTTAAATTCCAGCAAGTAGTCATCTTGGATGGCATGCTAGTAAAACATTACATGCCTTCCAAAATTATACTAGCTAGCATGATTGTCCAAGTTGAATAACGCTTCCTCCACGTATAAAAATTATTCAGATATTCATACATACAGTAATTACAAAATTTAAAATAGAAAGTATACTAGGTAATAAAGAGACTTTAAGTATGCAAACAGATCCCTAAATAAATCTTGAATACTAAAAATAAAACGCACAACTCGGAATATGTGAGCAAACTTATATAATTAATTACATATTTTAAAAATACCGAATGGAATACATACCTTAATTAGCTTTTGATTACCATCTCTGTTTTAAGGCCTGCACATTCTTCATTTTAAGTCATTAAGTACTAATAATATTAAAAATTTATCAGGAATACTGAGAAACTGATTGTTTTATGTTTAGCAAATTCGTAGCAATGAATAAATGATTTAGAAGTAAAAAACTCTGACCGTGTATGCACGTTCATGACCATGAAAGGGTTAAATAGCCATGTTCCTTAATAATAATAAGTAAACGGTACCTACAGTCAAATGAATACTTTCTATATTTCGTACTTTCATGAAACCCATTAAACGTAAACAATGTTATTGTATCATAACTGAAGCAATATCTTATAATAATGAGCATATTATGAAATTGACTATTTAAATAACCATGCGGTTTCATCCTATTATATGTGTCGGGAATTCCCGTTCATTCTTCTGCTTTGAGAACAAAATGCCTTTCCAGACAGACTGGCGCGTGCCTCTTTTTCGTGATTGCAACACTCTTTCGATTTGAAATGAGAAGTTTTCGAAAAAGGTGCATTTTAGAATCAGAATCGGAACAGAAAGGGACCTTGAACAGAGATGGGGCTACGTTAAGATCGTTGTGTTTACAGACGCCCCGGTCCTAAAACAGAACTATTAAAAATTTCAGAACTGAATGAACATTTATAAACTAATCAGCATTTAAGAACTTTAATATTAAGATTTAGTTTAATTACCTATATGTAAATAGTTTTTGTTTCTGTTTTCTTTTTCGTCTTACGTGTATGCTAACAAAGCATTAAAATTTCGTTTTCTCATCTAAGCAGTGCTAGTTTCATAAAGTTTCTTTAATGGATAATAGCTGCCACTTTCCACATCCGGACCTTCGGATTAGAATCTCTCAGGTGAGACCCATCCATATTTTATTATTTAAGAAGTGAATATTATTTAGAAGAATAAATATTTTATTCGAAAATTTAAGTAGTAACTGTAAGAAAAGTATTAAGATTTGAAATATGCTGTATCGGGTCTGTAAGAAGAATAATTAAGTTTTAGAACAGAAGTCTTGGTACAGCAATATTTTGTGGCATCCCAGACACGGGATGTGGGCAGCTATATAGATATCCATTATTTACAATTGAAAAGATAGATAATATTATAAAATTTTAAATTTTGTATTTATCATGGCTAATTTAGTTATAGCAAAAAAAGAGAGAGCTGTCATAAGAGACAGTATTAACAAATTTATAAATAAATTACAAACTTTATGCGATGATATAGATCCAGATGCTGTAGATTTAGAAGAAAGTATTGAATTATTGAATGAAACTACTATAGATTTAAAGAGTAAAGATTTAGAAATCAAAAATTTAACTCAAGAACTCCAATTGGAAGCCGAATTAGAAACGGCAAATGAATATCGTGAGAAAATAATTACTTGGTGATTTCGAGTCAACAGAAAATTAAAAGAACTAAAGAAAAGTGAAACAAGTATTTCATCAACAGAAATTGAAAGAAGAAATACTTCAAAAGAAGCAATGCACATCAAATTACCACAGCTAGATCCCGTTAAATTTAACGGGAATGCAGCCGAATGGCTGACTTTTTGGTCGTCATTCGAAACGGCTATTCATAACAATTAAAATTTAGATCCTGTAGATAAATTTAATTATTTGAAATCATTTTTAGCACCTGATCCCTTAAAATGTATAGAAGGATTCTCTGTTACCGCGAGTAATTACATAAAAGTAGTAGATATTTTAAAAGAAAGATATGGCAAACAAGACCTCTTAGTGAATGTACATTTGAATAAATTACTAAATATTGCCCCACTAAAACATTCAAGTGACATTAAATCGCTCAGGAAAATTTACGATGAAATCCAAACTAACATTAGAAGTTTAGAGTCATTAGATGTTTCTTTGGATAGCTACGGCAGTTTGTTGTTATTGAGAGTTAATCACAGTAACTGTTTTATATTTGATGTAATCACTGTTATTTTGTATCACATTTAAACTGTCATTCATTTCTACCATATATGTAACCATAACTGTAAGTTTTCTTTATATATATGTTTTGATAAAGGCATGCCCCATTTTTTTTTTTTTTTGGGACTGCATGGATACCCTCGTATCTGGGTCAGTCGATGATGGGGCGCGCTTGCGTGTCACCTGTCTTATATATATGTTTTGGCAACACTTTTGTTTGTTGTCGTTTTCTTGGGTACGCCGACGCTCTAGCATGATGTACGTGAGTGCAATTTCTGCACGTTTTTCATTATTAAACTTCATCTTATATCCATGAACATCGAACTCTGATTGATTTAATTTAACAGCAGAGCGTGGTTCGATGCTCTAAAAGAAGTTTAACAAGCCAATGAAGTATATATTTTGATTAGGTTTCGTAGTGTGTTTGTCACGTGTGAAATGGCAAGTGAAGATTCAAAATATAGTGTTGAACCGTTCAACGGCAAGAACTTCTCGCTATGGAGTCGACGTGTTGAAGCTGTGTTTGCAGCGAAAGAGCTGGATTTGTATTTAGAAAAGGAATGTGATAGAACCAAAGAAGCGGAAGTACGTGCCGCGAAAAAGGCTTATGCCTTATTGCTGACTCTATTAGATGATTCGGTTTTGGCTGCTCTGGCCAATGAAAAGTCAGCTTGTGAAATATGGAAAACTTTAAAAACAAAATATGCTAAAACGAGTGCTGTTAGTCAGATTTTGGCTAGAAAGAGATTAGCAACTATGAAGAAACGATCTGATTGCAGTATGCAGCAACATATTGATGAAATGCTAGGAACTGTAAATGACTTAAGAATGTCCGGTGCGGCTGTGCAGGATATGGATGTGGTGATATATCTTATGATGTCTCTTCCACCTGAATATGATGTAGTTAAAGCTACAATTGAAAATCAACCGAGCGAGAACCTGACTTTGAACTTTGTTACCCAAAGACTCTTAAGTGCAGAAGCCCTGAAAGGCGATAAAAGTAGTGAACAGATACGTAATTGTGGATCGAGTGACAATGCAGCTTTTCGTGTGAATAAATCTAATTTAACTTGCTATCGTTGCAAATTTAAAGGTCATGTAGCAAAGAACTGCAAAAGTAAAGTAACTTGTTTTAATTGTGGCCGTTCTGGGCATTACAAAAGGGACTGTAGAGTAAAATCAAAGATGGATCATAAAGAAACAGCTGCAGCAGTGACTTTTATGATGGGTGAATCTGACGACAATCTGTTTCTGTTGGACTCTGGAGCTACAGCACATATGTGCAGTAAAAGTGAGTGGTTTGATGATTTGAAAAGTTTTTCTGGTTCAGTGGCCTGTGCATCCAAAAATGACACTTTAAAAATAGAAAGAATTGGAAAAATTTCAGGAATTTTGCATGGAAAGAAAATTATTCTGACTGATGTACTTTATGTGCCTGATTTAAATGGTGAACTAATATCAGTAAAGAACATTCAAAAGGCAGGTTACAGTATTATATTTAAAGATAAAGCGTTAGTGCAAAAGGGTAAACAGAGCTTTGTAATGGCTCAGCTTAATGATAAAGGGCACTATGTTAGTGAATTTAAGCCCATTAAAGCTGTAGCTAGTGTCGCTAACCATTCTTCAGATCTTTGGCATACACGCATGGGACACTCATCAAATAAAGTTTTAGAGCAAATGGGCCTTCCTACTTCAGATAATTTCTGTGAAGAATGTGTCATGGCTAAGCAATCAAATGAACCTGCTGGAAAGGGTCCCAGAAGTCGAGAAACCTCAGCTATGAGAATGGTTCATACCGACATATGTGGCCCTATTTCACCACCTACACCTTCTGGTGAAAAATATTTTGTAACAATCATTGATGATCACTCAAGATTCTGTGAGGTGCATTTATTGAAGCATAAAAATGACATAGTTCCAGTATTTAAGCTATTCTTAAAGCAAAATCCTAATTTGTATAAAATCAGATGTGACAATGCGGGAGAGTATGTCTCTGGAGAATTAGCCAAGTGTTGCAAGGAAACTGGTATACTGCTAGATCCTGCTCCACCATACTCAGCTTGTTTAAACGGTGTTGCTGAAAGAGCCAATCGCTTGTTGGAGAAAGCTCGTGCATTGGTGTATGAAGCACAGTTACCCAAAAGTTTCTGGGGCTTTGCTGTACAGACTGCAGCCTATCTTAAAAATAGAATTCCCTGCCAAAGTATTAATAATTGCATGCCATTTGAGCTGAAGTATGGAAAACCTCCTGACTTAAATTTAATAAAGGTATTTGGATGTGATGCATACATGAGAATTTCAGACAACCTGAGGAAGAAGTTGGATCCCAAATCAAGAAAAATGATTTTTGTTGGCTACTCAAGCATGGGTTACCGTTTGTTGGACCCTGAAACAAATAGAGTTACAAATTCTCGCAATGTTAAGTTTAACGAAGAAAAGAAAAGAATTTCTATATCTGATACAAGTCAAGAAAATGTTCCATTAGACATTAATTCTCAACCTGAAGTTTTGCTTGAATCGAATGATGCTGAATCTAATAATCCTGAAGAAAATGAAACCAGAAGTTCAAGAAGAAGCACAAAGCCACCTGCTAGACTAAATGACTACTACCTATACAGTGCACTTGTAGCAAATCCTGATCCAATTTTGTTTGAAGATTTAGAGAAATTACCAGTTAATGAGCAGAATTTATGGCGAAATGCTATGAATCAAGAAATGAAATCTTTGAATCAAAACAAAGTGTGGGAACTTGTGGAGTTACCAGAAAATGAGAAAACAATATCCTGCAAATGGGTGTTTAGAATTAAACAAAATGGTGTCTATAAGGCAAGACTGGTTGCAAGAGGCTTTGAACAGAAAGCAGGTGTTGATTTCTTTGAAACTTATGCTCCTGTTATTAGTACATCCTCTCTCAGACTTGTACTTGCCATCATCATCCATAAAGAACTAAAAATGTTTGCACTTGATGTTAAAACTGCTTTCCTAAATGGTGAACTTAATGAAAATATCTTTATGGAACAACCCATGGGATATAGTGATAACAGTGGTAGAGTGTGCAAACTTTTAAAAAGTCTATATGGACTGAAACAAGCACCAAGGCAGTGGTTCGAGAAATTTACAGACTTCATAATTCATCTGAAATTTCAACAACTCAATAATGAGCCATGTGTATTTGTAAAAAGGTCAGATCACAGTGAAATGATAGTTGTTTTGTACGTCGATGATTTGCTGATTTCTGGTTCTGACATATCAGAAGTTAAAGTGGTAATTCAGCTTCTTCAGCAAAAATTTGAGATGTCAAGATCTGAAATTGCCAGTGAATTTTTGGGCATATGTTTTGAACAATCCAGTAACCATCTTTGTTTAAGTCAAAAATCTTATGTGTTGAAAATTTTAGAAAAATTTAAGATGGCTGATTGTAAGCCCTGTGATACACCACTTGTACCAAAAGCAACTGCATCAAACTTTGACAATGGTGAACATTTTGAAGGTCCCTATCGTGAACTTGTTGGTACTTTATTATATTTAGCAATGAGAACTAGACCAGATATTTTGTACTCTGTAAACTGTTTTGGTCAATTGCAAGAGCAACCTACAGTTGCTGCTTGGACTGGTCTGAAAAGAGTGCTACGTTATCTCAAAGGGACTCTTGAGCTAAAATTATTTTTTCCTAAGTGTAGTAGTGATGATATTGTCATTTCTCTGTATGTTGATGCTGATTGGGGGGCTGATTTACGTGATCGAAAATCAATTTCAGGTTATATTTTAATGCTAAACAGTTGTCCAATAATTTGGAATGTTAAGAAGCAGACATCCATAGCTCTGTCTTCTACTGAAGCAGAGATTTTAGCCTTAGCTAAAGCTATTCAAATTTTAGTGATTGTTTATAACTTAACAAAAGAAATTTTGGGATGTAAAGAAATAAAAATGATAATTTTTGAAGATAATCAATCTGCCATAAAAGCTGTCTGTAATGAAAATCATTGTGCTAGATTAAAGCACCTAGACATTAAGCTAAAGTATATCAGGGAAATTATAAAATTAAATTCTATTAGTGTTGAATACATAGCTACTGAAGATCAGCTGGCAGACTTATTTACAAAAAGCTTACCAAAACCTAGATTATGTAAACTAATTAATCATTGTGGTCTAATATGTGATTAAGGGTGGGTATTGAGAGTTAATCACAGTAACTGTTTTATATTTGATGTAATCACTGTTATTTTGTATCACATTTAAACTGTCATTCATTTCTACCATATATGTAACCATAACTGTAAGTTTTCTTTATATATATGTTTTGGCAACACTTTTGTTTGTTGTCGTTTTCTTGGGTACGCTGACGCTCTAGCGTGATGTACGTGAGTGCAATTTCTGCACGTTTTTCATTATTAAACTTCATTTTATATCCATGAACATCGGACTCTGATTGATTTAATTTAACAGTTGTCACCGATATTACTAAAAATATTACCTAAAGATTTCGCATTACAATTTAATATGGAATTTCTCGGTATTAACTATGGCGTGAAAGATATATTATCTATCTTAAATAAACAACTCGTATCGCGAAAATGCTTAATAACTACCAGACAAGATGACAGCGGCGCTAGTGCCAGTCATTTCTCCCCCCGAGTTCAAAGATTAGATAATCAAAATCGTAGAGATGTTCCCCCCCCCCCCGCGTTAATAAATTTGATACTCAGAACCGGAAATTGCCTACTGCTTGTGATTTATTAAATGAGAATAAAAGTGATAGGTGTAATTTTTGCTCAGAATCGAATTTAAGTAACAAATGTGTCAAAACTCTTAATTTACCATTTGATGAAAGAGTTAATCTATTGCGTAAGAAAGGACTGTGTTATTTATGCCATCAACCTTCGCATTTAGCTAGACACTGTGTATCAAAAACTTTATGCAAGTTATGTAATCGTAGACATTCAGACATAATGTGCAATGGAAATAAAGATTTGAAACAGGAAATAAGTAATTACGAAAGAAATGATCAATCTAAATTGGCGTTATCGAATCATATTTTACAAGCGAATGTTTATTTGCAGACGTTAATAGTAGCAATTTCTAACAGAGATGATAGTAAATCATCATATATTCGGTTAATTATTGACTCCGGATCTCATAATAGTTACATCAGTAAGTTTGCAGCTGATAAGTTAAAATTAAAAAGAATGAATAAAGAAACAATCAGACATGGTCTTTTTGGGGGCATGGAAATGTCAGCTGAACATAATCGTTATGAATTTACGATCGGGAGTTTAGATAATAAGTTTAAGTGTAAAATACAAGCACTTGATCAAGAAAAAAAATGCACAGGCGTGAATTTATGTCGCGATGATAAATTAGTAAAACTCTTAGAAAAGGAAGGTGTATATTTATCAGATGTCCTAAAAATAATAAATCTTGTTTATACCAGAAAAATCCAGACGAAGTACATATACTTTTGGGAGCTGATATGTCCGCTAAACTGTTCAGAGATGACATAAAATATTTTCCAAAATTGGGATTAACTACATTTAGAACTAAATTGGGTTGGACCATTTTGGGCAAGACAGAGGGTCACAAGAGTGAGCAGGACAATTCTTTGGCGGGTCTATCGTTGTCATTACACGTGTCAAACGCCAGTTTATCAGATTTATGGCTCCTTGACACTCTAGGAATTACTAATGAAGATAATAAATCGAAACAGGATTTAGAACAAGAAACCAAGAATTATTTTCTAGAAACTGTTAAACGAGATAAAAGCGGTCGATATGAAGTCAATTTACCATGGACAGTTGGCCATTCGATTTTATCAGATAATTACTCGTTGGCAGAAAAGTGCCTGTACAAGACGGAAAATAAATTAATCAAATCTGATAGAAAAAAGGAATATGGGGAAATTTTTGATTTCTGGGAAAACAATCAGATTATTAGAGGAGGTATTGGACCAGAAAAGGGACAAGGTGCATTATTTAGCACACAGGCCGGTGATTAAAGAATCTAGTGAAACCACTAAAATTCGTCCAGTATTTAATGCCTCAGCACACAGTAGAAACAGTCCCTCCCTTAATGATTGTTTAACAAAAGGACCAAATCTTGTAGAAATTATACCTAGCATTTTGAATAAATTTCGTAGATACAAGATAGGAATTTCGTCCGATATAGAGAAAGCATTCCTGCAAATTAAAATAACAGAGAAAGATCGCGATTTTTTGAGATTTTTTTGGTTTAATAGCGAAAATAAATTAAAAATTTATAGACATTGTAGTGTGGTTTTCGGCCTAACTTCAAGCATTTTTTTGCTTATGGCAACATTAAATCACCTTTTAGAAAATGTTATCGAACAATGGCGAGAGACAGCTAGACTCTTAAGAGATTCCTTCTATTTAGATAATTCCCTCCTCAGCCTGAATTCAATTCAAGAAACAGAAAAATTCATATCAGAATCTCAAGGAATTTTGGCTTCGGCACATTTCAATTTGAGATGTTGGCGATCGAATTGGCCCCAGGCTATGATCGACAAAACTGAAGATGAACCGAGGTTTGCTCCCGTGTTAGGATTACTCTGGGATTTGGAAAATGACAATTTAGTTTGTAAAATTGAAGAACCCCTAAAGATAAGTGAACCCCTTACAAAAAGAAAACTTTTATCAGTTACCCAAAAAATTTTTGATCCTGTGGGATTCACAGCACCTGTCAGTTTAGTTCCCAGACTAATCCTTCAAGAAACGTGCATTCAGAAGGTAAAGTGGGACGAAGAGCTTTCTGAAACTTTAAAACAACAGACTTCTAATTGGCTGAAAGGAATAAATTTTTTATCCCAAATTAAAATACCTCGGTGGCTTAACATTTGCCCAGAGAAAGAAGCGAAAACATCATTACATGTTTTTTCTGACGCAAACAAGCGAGCATATGCCACTTGCGTATTCATAAGAGTAGAGACCTCAGAAGGAATCAAGATCCAGTTAATCAATGCTAAAAGTCGAGTTGCACCTATTAAGGAATTGACCATACCCCACCTTGAACTGTTATCTTGTCTTATTGGCGCTAGGTTGGCCAAAAATGTGCAAAATGATATAAATTTACATGTAAATACCATATTTTGGTCAGATTCAACCACTGCTTTAGGTTGGATTAGAAGAAAACAAGAATGGGGTACATTTGTACATAACCGAGTATTAGAAATACGAAATCTGACCGAAGTTTGCAATTGGAGACATGTACCCGGAAATTTGAATCCCGCGGACCTCCCGTCTAGAGGATGTTCTTTTGAACAACTACAGAAATCGAGATGGTGGGAGGGTCCAAGTTGGCTTTATTTACATGAAAACGAATGGCCTCAAATAGAAGAAGACCCAAACGAAGAACCCATAAACAGCGAAAAAAGGAAGACAATCCCAAATCTTTTAGATAAAAAAGAAGATAATTTCAATCGATTTTATCAGTATTTTTCCTCTTACAAGAAAACAGTTAGAACCATTGCCTGGATATATAGATTTTATCATAATTCGAAGACTACTGAGAAAATATCCGAATTGGATATTTCAGTTGAAGAATTTTCAAAAGCAGAAAATGTACTTCTACGATTAGTACAACAAGAATCTTTTTCAGGGAGAACAGATCCAAAATTAAGAAATTTAAGGCCTGTCGAAGATAAAGCTGGTCTCTTAAGAGTAAGGACCAACATAATTCAAAGAAACGACAGTGAAAACTTCAGATATCCTGTGATCTTAGCTTACAAGCATCCCGTCATCCAAAGATTGATATTCAAGAAGCATTTAGAAAATCAGCACGCTTGAGTCAGCACTCTAATGACACTACTGAGAGAAAAATTTTGGATACTGAAGTCTAGAAAATGCATTCGAAATTCAATAAGAAAATGCGTGATTTGCAGAAAACTTCAAACTTCCAAAATAGATGTTGAACCTGGAGTACCACCCGAAGACAGAGTACGAGAAGCAGCCATCTTTGAAGTGGTAGGCGTAGATCTAGCCGGTCTTCTTCATCTTTCTGGTGGATCGAAAGCGTGGATGCCTTATTTACTTGCGCTGTCTACCGAGCCATACATCTTGAAGCCATTACGTCTCTGTCTACAGAAAAATTTATCCAGTCTCTCAGAAGGTTCATAGCAAGGCGTGGCAGACCCTACATCATCTATTCAGACAACGGGAAGAACTTCCTTGGAACAAGCAATGCTCTCTCGAGTGTAGATTGGGAAACCATCTGCAAGGTAGCTTCCACCCAGAAGATCAGATAAAAATTCAACCCTCCTGCAGCACCGTGGTGGGGAGGTTGGTGGGAGAGGCTTGTTGGAATGGTTAAAGGAATCCTGAAAAGACACTTAGGTCGTGCATCTTTGAATTATGAAGAACTTAACACCATACTATGTGACTGTGAACAAGTGATTAATTCACGGCCTATAACCTATGTTTCCGAAGATAACACAGATCCCTTACCTTTAACCCCAATGATGTTCCTAAGAGAACTACCAACATCAGGAGTACCTGACCTAGATGCTTTGGATTCTAAAGATCTTAACCGCAGAGCCAGATATAGGCAAATAATCAGAGAAAATTTAAGAAACAGATTCAGAGCTGAATATTTAGGACAATTACGCCAACAAGCATCTAAGACCAAAAGATTCAACCAATTGAAAGTCGGCGATGTTGTACTATTAGAAGATTTCAATAAGAAACGTGTTCACTGGCCTCTGGCAAGAGTGATCGAAATTTACCCAGGCAAGGATAATGTCATACGCCTAGCTAAGGTGAAGACCGAAAATGGACTTTTTCTGCGTCCATTACAAAGATTGTTTCCTTTAGAAATTGACAGTACCGAATTTAAGAATCACCCCACTTTACATAAATCTGTTCAAGAAAATTTAAGTCCTTCGACTTCCGAAAACAAGAACCTCTCACAGAAACCGATATTCAACCCCAGAGAAAAGAAACCTGTGAAAGACCCTCCAGAACCTACCAGTTCCAGAACCAGTAACAAGAAGTCCACAACCGATGATCCCACTTTCAGTCCCCCGGCAGTCTCCCGAACTGGCCGTGTGGTGAAACCCCCTCAACGACTTCAACTTGGATTATTGAGTTCCTCCGATTAGTCGCAACTCAAGGTGGGAGGATGTCGGGAATTCCCGTTCATTCTTCTGCTTTGAGAACAAAATGCCTTTCCAGACAGACTGGCGCGTGCCTCTTTTTCGTGATTGCAACACTCTTTCGATTTGAAATGAGAAGTTTTTGAGAAAGGTGCTTTTTAGAATCAGAATCGGAACAGAAAGGGACCTTGAACAGAGATGGGGCTACGTTAAGATCGTTGTGTTTACAGACGCCCCGGTCCTAAAACAGAACTATTAAAAATTTCAGAACTGAATGAACATTTATAAACTAATCAGCATTTAAGAACTTTAATATTAAGATTTAGTTTAATTACCTATCTGTAAATAGTTTTTGTTTCTGTTTTCGTTTTCGTCTTACGTGTATGCTAACAAAGCATTAAAATTTCGTTTTCTCATCTAAGCAGTGCTAGTTTCATAAAGTTTCTTTAATGGATAATAGCTGCCACTTTCCACATCCGGACCTTTGGATTAGAATCTTTCAGGTGAGACCCATCCATATTTTATTATTTAAGAAGTGAATATTATTTAGAAGAATAAATATTTTATTAGAAAATTTAAGTAGTAACTGTAAGAAAAGTATTAAGATTTGAAATATGCTGTATCGGATCTGTAAGAAGAATAATTAAGTTTTAGAACAGAAGTCTTGGTACAGCAATAATACGGTACCGGTAGCCCATCGAAAGAAATGAAAAATGAAATTGTTCTTGAACGGAATACTAGCGCTTCTTTCACAAGCTCGATCCCTACAAAGTGGGTTATTCTACTTAATTTGTAGGTAACACCGTAGAAGAAGGAGGGATTCGATACGACACGATCTCCAAGGACACGATAGAATGCGATTACGGACTTCTTTTTACTTTCTTCTTTATGTAATATAGAGAAAGTATTGGATTCGTGAAAATTTTCGACCTCCGTTTTTTGATGGATTTACACGTTTTGGGATGTCCTGAACACGAATTGATAGTTAGAAAATGTCTGTCTGTGTGTATAACGATTTTTGTGGACGCTGTATCTCACGATCCAATGAATGAAATTTAACCAAACTTGGTATTGAGTTGCACCCTGACATAAGCTGGTGCTGATTAGATTTGGGGATCAATCGTTCAACAGGTAGGTGGCGTTGTGATCGCATTTTTTCTGAATTTTTAACATGGCAGTATGGGACGACATTTTGTATAAATGTACATAATGAGAGTTATTTTAATCATGTGATTGTAAAATTCATATGAATTATTGATAATAGTAGTAGTTAACTAGGAAAAAAATTCTGGCATGTGGGGGCATCGCTTCCCCCCCCTGGGGGGGGAGTAAATTTTCAATATGGGTATCTTTCGAAAGATCTCGTTAATACCTTTAAAACGAATGGTTGAACTATAGATCTGTGATAATTTAAAACAAAGTTATCGATTTTGTTTTATTTTTAACGAAAAAAAGAACAGAAAAAAAAAATCGCATTTCTTCTGATAATTGCAAAAAAATGACTTTCTTTCGGCATTTAGTAATATAATTCTGTCGGATAAAAGTTGTCTGCATTTATAATGGAAAATAATTTAATAAACGATTTGTAATGAATAAATTTTGTGTAAAATTATATAGAAGAAAGTCATGTGGTGGCCACATCATACTAGTTTACATTCATGTTATAAAAAAAAAAAAAAGTGAATAAACCTTACATTTAAATTATACTCATTGCAAGAAAAGGAGGGTAATGTAGACTTTATTATTAAGTATTGGATTCGTAAACATTTTCGACTTCCAGTTTCGACGGATTTACACGTTTCTAGAGGTCTAGAACACGATTTGACCTTTTTAAAAAAATGTCTGTCCGTTTGTGTGTGTGTGTGTGACAAAAATTTTGTGGCAACTGTATCTCCGGAACTACTGCTGAGAACTACATATAAATTTATATGTAGAAGCATCTTGACCTAAATTAGTGCCATCAACTTTTGGTGTCGACTGCTCAACAGGTGGCACTGCTATACAACGATTTCCGTAATTTAAGGGGAGGCTATATCTCAGGTCCTATTGCGTACAATCAAACAAAACTTGACATGTAAGAAGGCCATTATGAGACATTATTCTAATTTAATTTCGATGCTTATTGGGCAAAAGGTGGTGCTGCTTTACTGCGATTTCCGCAATTAAAGGGAAAGCTATATCTCAGAAACTATTGCACAGAATGCTTATAAATTTATATGTAGATGCACCTTGACATTAATTAGTATCTGTCAACATCTGGTGTCATCCGCTCAACAGGTGGCGCTGCTATAATGTGATTTCTGTAATTTAAAGGGAAGGCTATATCTCAGGTTCTATTGTGCACAATCAAAGAAAACGTGATATGTAAGAAGGCCATTATGAAACCCCTAATACTAATTCAATTTGAATGCTTATCGGCCAACAGGTGGCGCTGCTATACAGAAAATTTCCTCGAAAGCAGGAAGGCTATATCTCAATTTCTATGTCATATAATAATACGAAACTTGACATATGAGATAACCGTTATAAAATGCACTTTTTAAGATGTTATGTACAGACAATACAACTTTCTTTCTTTGGATATTTAGTGTTAGTTTTCTCTAAAATGAAAATCATTTGCATTCATTATGTTAAATAATTTTAATAAATAATAGTTTTAATAAATTATTTGCACTTAGTGAATTTGTATAGAAAAATGTAAAAGAAAGTCTTGTGGTGGCTACAACATGCTAGTTTTTAATTTATGAAAAGATGGTGTACCTCAAAACAAGTTTTAATATAATTGCACTTTAAATATAATTTTCATCATATGGAGCATTGATTGAAAAAAATACACTGTATAATTAAAAATATAGTGCACTTTTTTTTCCCATTAACATTAGCTACAATACATGCAACGAATGTAAAACATTCTATATCAACAAAAACAAGTACAAATTGTTGCTTTCTTTTGACAGACAGGGCATTTAAAAAAAAAAAAAAAGCGAGTGAGAGCTGTACCTTCTTGTAATTTTTATTTAATCAATTCACTCTTTTCAATCTTTTTATTTTTCGAAAGTTTCAACTATAAATATATAGATGATTTAAAGCATGTTTTGAAGAAACTTGAACTATATTTATTTCCTATATTTTGCAGTGCAAGGTGATTTTCTTGTACAAAGGAAATTTAGGAAAACTTAAAAAAATTTTCTTTTCCCCCCCTCTTCACAAAAAAAAAAAAAAAAAAAAAAAAAAAAAATGCAGTTGAGTGTGTGATGTGTGCCGTGAAAATTTTTAATAATTCTACTTCTTTGTAAGCGTATTCAAGAACACCAAGAACCCCAATTTCATAGAAAATATTGTCCATCTTATTTGGATAATAGAATTTGAAAATACAGTCGGCTGCAAAATTATTCGAGCACTAGCCAATAATTCCTATATTTAAAAAGTACACTTAAGACTGTTTTGCTAAGTAAATCCTTGTCGAATCATGTTCTTAGACTGATTAAGAACATGACTCGACAAGGATTTATTTAACAAAGCTGTATTAAGTGTACTTTTTTTTCGCAAGGAT
Source organism: Salticus scenicus (assembly GCA_963930645.1). Taxonomy (NCBI): domain Eukaryota; kingdom Metazoa; phylum Arthropoda; class Arachnida; order Araneae; family Salticidae; genus Salticus; species Salticus scenicus. Next base: position 378,162,920 of record OZ005649.1, on the reverse strand, counting down.
TATTGCTAGTGCTCGAATAATTTTGCAGCCGACTGTATCAGGAACTGAGATTTTATCTTTCATGTTGCGACATACATACTTCCAAAAAAGGGATAATAAAATAATTATGATTATATTAAATTTATTGTTTACGCAATATGGATGTTACAAAAATCACCTTTCTTTTCTGAAAACTATCGCTTAAAGAAAGAGACATACCTTTGAATTACTTGTTCTTTTGATGATCAAATTAACAAAAAGAAAAAAAAAAAAAATCATAATCCTAAGGCTGCTGTAGTATGCGTAGAATATCATTCAAAATATTTGGGGTGTAAGTAAAAGTGACAATTTTTTTGCAAGAGATTTGGGTGAGCATTGAAGACAACTCTGTCTTGAAACACACAACAGCGAATTAAATATTTCAAGTAATGCGATAAATAAATAAAAAAATATCTTGTCCATGAAATCTTTAAAAGGAGTGAAGTCAAGATGAATATAAAACTATCAAGAAAGAATCAAGCAAAAGCAATTTGAATGACTAACAAGAGCAAAATCGTAAACATAAACACCCCACTCCCTCTATGCACGCGCGCAATCGCAAAGATTCCCCTCCCTCTGTCTACTGATTCACCTGCAAATTAAATATTGTACAACCGCGATAAATTGGCACTCGAATCACGTGTTTTCAGATGAGTCCATTAATGAAATAAGGTGAGAGGTTGTGTTTCCATCGTAACACAGAGTAGAGTGGCTTCCAGATTTGGCGTTGTTAGCCCGTTTCTTAGTGTGAAATTATAATTTGAAGTTGTTGATAAACTTAATGTTTGGAGGTATTTTTAATTACTATTTAAAAGAAGTGTTCGGAGGTACTATTGTTTACAAATTTTAAAGTTTCGGCGATCAAATAACATTCAAAAAGAAATTTTGATTTTTTTAAATAAAGTAACCTTAATGGCATCCGAGAAGTAATTTTTAAGTACAATCATTATCAGCAGAAAGGGATGAAAGAAGTAACTTAATTAAACTTTAAAAATGTTTCTTTCTACAATGTATGAAATAAAAGAAATCATGAATCATGAAAAAAAGAATCATGAAAGAAACCATTACAGTTTTGATAAAATAAACATTAAATTAATTATTGTAATTGTCATTAAATAGCATGACATAATCATATAATGGTTGTAATAAAAGTAGAAAGGAAGAAATTTAATTAATCACGATAGTTAATATTTACAAAACATTCAATTATGATATATATTTAGATTTAAATAGTTGAACTAATCATGATAGTGAATATTTACAAAAAAAAAAAAAAAAAAAAAAAAAGGAACTGTTTTACGTATACTTCGAGAAGTTGAAAGCAAAACGAGTAAATTTTAGGGATTCAATTAATTTAAATACTAGAAATAAACATACATGCGAATACAAATTATAAGCAATGTTTAAAGCTATTTTGTTTTATCGATTTTCTGCATATCTGATAAAAAAAATTATAAGAAATAATTAAAACAATATTTAAATTGACAAAAATTTAGCAATTTTCTATTGAATTAGCAACAATAGACACTTTGACTGTTCGTATTGGTGCCAAAGAAGCTGGTAAGTCAAAGAATTGTTTGGCGAAAAGAACTGCCGCCAAGCATCATATGCATTTCATTCGGCCGCCCCTTCTTCAAAATGAACTATTCCAAGGTCGTATGCCTTCTTTTCGCGGTTGCACAGTAGAATGATCCACTTTGTACGAATCGATAATGACAACTGTTGAAAATGATTTATTATGAACCTTTTAAGTATAGATAAGCCTTGTTCGCGGTCGCAGTGCATATGAAAAAATCAAAATTGTTTTATTAAGGCAGTACAAATGCATCTATAATATCTCATACAGAAGGACAGTATACAGTCGGCTGCAAAATTATTCGAGCACTAGCCAATAATTCCTATAATTAAAAAGTACACTTAAGAATGTTTTGCTAAGTAAATCCTTGTCGAATCATGTTCTTAGACTGATTAAGAACATGACTCGACAAGGATTTATTTAACAAAGCTGTATTAAGTGTACTTTTTTTTCGCAAGGATTATTGCTAGTGCTCGAATAATTTTGCAGCCGACTGTAAGTAAGGACTGGAGAAAAATACTTTATTACTTACTTTATTCGAAAAAAAAAAAAGCAATGATAAAAATAATGCAAAATCACCACCACGGATTCTCTTAATCCGTGATCACCACAAACAGAAAAACAAGATGGTTGCCGATCTTTAAGTTTAAGGAGGGGTGTAGAGCTATCCTTAAGAATTTAAGGATCCTTAAAGTTAAAGATCTTTAAACGGACATCTGAATTTCTATTTTAAGGAAAGTCGGAAATAAAGATTGTTTACATTTCGATTGACCAATGAAAATGCATCTTTTTAAAGATCTTTAGTTAAGGATCCTTAACTGCGGACATCTGAATGTGGGGGCTGACCCTTTGCTATGATAGATTGATTGATGGAGGGTTTGTTAGTAAATATGCCCTTTCCTTTCAACGACAGCACCTGTAAATACAGTCCATTTTATCTGTGATTGGTGTTCGTGTTTTTTTTTTTCTTTCTCGTTCGCTCTTTTGATTGGTTCAATGGATTGAGAGCTTTTTCAGATGACGTCAAAGCCTCAAATGTCGTCTGCTCAAATCGTAACTGTGGGGCACACAATAGTACGTGTAGATACTTTTCTTTTATGTCTATACCAAAAACTTCTTTCAATCAACCGCACTGGAATTGGTTGTACGCTTGTAAACTTTTATATGCATTGAAATCACTACTAGTGTAAGCAGATGTCGTATAGACAAAATATTTTACAACAGATCACAAATTGACTGGAGGAAACAGTTGATCACTGTTAACAGTTACTAATGAATATGGATCTACATTATCAATTAGTTTATTTTCTGAGTATATCTGTTTTTGTTTGATCATTGAGAGTTTCGATATATTTCGCCATATTAAAAGACTAATGTTTGCCCTTTGATAGCGTTACTAAGACCGTTGCCAAGGGTTCGGTCACGTGACTGAAAATTATGATTATTCTGTAACAGTTATTTCGCTGTGAAGTAATAGCTGAGCACTACCAGCTGATTTGGTTCTTGTTTCCTCTTAAGGAATTACGATATACGCAACCAACATCCTTTCTTTAACTACAACAGATTCAGATTGTGTAACAGTTGTTTTTTTACTGCTTCGGATTTATATTTCTTCAATTACTTGTTTTAAAATTTTACTTTGTAAATAGTAGTTTTAGTACAAGAAACTAAAGATGGTGAGTAGGTTAATTCTGAAATATTTTGTATATTTTCCGTTTTATTGGAAATAATACCTAGGATACCTTGCCCTTTATGAAAACAAATTTTGATATATGTCTTATAAGACAATAATTGTCTTTACAATTGTACTTTCGTATTCTTTCACATCCTAATCACCCACTCAAACCTCATTTGATTAACAGGAATCATAGTATTTTCCTTAATCGTCCATCTTGCATCCCACATTTTGCTATTAGAATTGACTCCTCGAGATTTCCAGGTTATTTCTTGCCTTTATACTTTTAAAGACTTGCCTTTATACTTTTAAAAAAATCTAACACAGATGCCTCAATTTTTAAGACACTTTATGATGCTCATCGCAGCGATTATAAGGAATGTGAAGATTTTTACAGATAGTTTTATAGACAAGTGACCAATTCGGTTGCGGTGTTATATGTGGTTATACAGTTTTTAGCTATTAACTCCCTAATTCATTGTTCATTTACTCTGCAGAGACTTTTGCAATTGAAAAAATTAAATAATTTTTGGAATTTTAATAGGTTTATAAATTTTGTTTCGTTCTGCATGGACCTCAGGGCTTAAGAGGGGACAATAACTAATCCCACAGACAGCTAAAGCCCATTTTATTCTATGGGTAAATTTGTTTCCACAATTCAGGCGTCGCAGCGCTCCTGTTTTTCCTATATATTTATGAAACCTCCTATTTTTCCTATATTTTTTAATTGTCTCTCAATATTTCCTATATTTTAGTTTTGACTACTTCCGAACGTCTGATTGAATGCACAGTATATGAATTTTAGCTCTAAATCTTGGCCAAGAGCAGGGCCGGCACAAGGGTACGTGTCGCCCCTAGGCAAAGAAAAATTTCGGTGCCTTTTATTAATATATTTTATTAACACACCCTATGTTGTGATTAAAAAGGAGTATTGTTAAGATGTACTTACATACACATAAACATTGCCAAACAAGACAAATAAATATTTAAAAAAAAAATTTTTGAGAGAAAAAAAAGAAATAAAAATCGAGCTTTGCGAATATATTATGAAACAATTTCCAATGCGAAAGAAAATGTTCTTTATACTTTAGCACACTCAAAGAAAAGTTGTAAACAAACATATCAATTAGTGCTTATGTCATCTTCAGATTTTTGTACTATTGAAGAAATTTAGTTCTGCTTATAAATTTTTAGCATCACAAATAAGGATTTCAAATATTTATCATCATGAGGTACTTTTGCATTCAAATTATTATGTGCCGTCTTATATCAGAATAACAGTTAATACATGCTCCATATAAAATACTAAGTGTATATGTAACCGAAAAATGAATATCACTGAAAATACATTTCAAGAAATATTTACTGTAATATTATAAAATACGATGAGGTAAAGTAAACTATAAAGAATCTGTGTAGTATAAATTCAAATTATTTTGTGTATCCCTGTTTAAGAATTATACACAGAAGTTTACCAAAATTATTTCTAATGAATACTAATTATGTAAAACGAAGAAAAATTATGAAATATATCGATATTAATAAAACAAGATAACTGTATGTCTCTATGTGCATATGTTTGTACCATAATGAGCTTATTATACACCGCACATCGTAGATCTACAAAAATTGGCAGTTTTATATTTTAGAGAGATCACTGTTTGTTATTATACAAGCAACTTCTAGAAGTTGAGCCAGTATCTAATACTCAAAAGTTTAAAGTGCCTCTTAAAAGGATATTACCTATTTAAAATACTAAGGTTTTTCTAATGTCATTTCCGTTGAACTTATAAAGTTTTTGAGGCTTAACATTAGCACAGCCACAGTTGAGCTTTTTTTAATTGCTTGTTTCTTAGATATTACACCAACTTGTGTACAGATTTATCGATACTTACTAATAAAAGACGATATCTGTCAAAAATGTTTGAAAAATTTCATTTGATGAATTTAGTTGGTACATATGTTTTTTCAGTGTGCTGAAATTGAAAATGAAACTAATTTTTATCTATCATGTAATAGATTTTTGGTCAATGCACTACCTACACATTTTTTTTTCCTTTTCAATAGTTTCTGGTATGTTTCCATGATTACCTAATTATAATTAACATACTATAAAAGTTACCATATAACAATATTGGTAGAAAAATCACAGATGAAATTATGTCAGAAGACACCCTGTATTGACAGAAATCTATACTTGATAGAGAAAAACTGCTACAGTTTTGGTTTCAGCTCGCTAAAAAACATTATGATCAGCCAAAATCATCAAACCTAAATTTTAGATGTAGACCTCTGTCACTCAGATATTAATTAAAACATTAACTACCAATTAATTTATCACCTTGTACTGTTTGCTTTTCTTAATAGCAAAGGAGATAAATGCCACTCCAAAGCGCTAAAACAGAAAGTAGAAAAGAAATTGCATTTTTAAAATGTCATCTCCTCCCAAAGAAAAACTATTTTGGAATCGGGAATACAGTTCTTTAAGGGCATCCATTAATTACGTGAGGTATTCAGGGGGGAAGGGGGTCAGCCGAATCTCGCCCAATCTCACGTGGGGGAGAGGGATGGGGGGTTTCGGCAAATATCACGTAATTTTTTTCCAGCAAAAAACAGTGTAAAATTATGAGAAAATTAAGTTAAATTCATGTAAAACATGTTTCTTGACTTAGATATGGCAAAATCTGACATGATAATAATTTATCATGGCTATCCGAACGCCGCGAAGCAGCACTGTAGCCTTTATGTGATGATTTAGAAAAGAGAAGCTGCAGTACATGCGGTATCTACTTTGCATCCATCACAAGAGCTGCAGAGCATCGGCGTGCAGTTCACAATGCACTAGCTGCGCAAGCGTGTAACTCACGGATTGTCACAAGCACAAGACGAGCTACTGAGCTTCTGTGTGCGAGCGACAATGGTTTAGAGTGGCCAAATCAGAGCGAAGTTGAAGGAGCAGGAGATTTTACTGAAAATCACATGGATATCTTGGTTCCAATAGTCACTCTTGAGACTGTGCACAAGTCCCCATGGACTGAATTAGAATAAATATTCTTTTATTAATTTTAGTAGTTTCTATTTAAGTATTTTATTGTTCAGTTTTATTACTGTGATTCTAGAGTTTTTTTTTTAAATAAATCCAACGCATTTACAGTAAAAGTATGAATTTTGAAAAATCTCAGGTGAGGTTAGGGGAGGGGGGTCGAGCCAAATCTCATGAGATCTCACCAGGGGCAGGGGTGGGGGTCAAAACATCGTCAAAACTGCCTCACATAATTAATGGATGCCCTCTTTTCCACTGTCAACGATGCAGTATTTTTCAAAAAATATTGAGTTTTTAATATTGTTTGATAGATTTTTTCCAAGATCCAAAATCTAGGTGTTTCTTACACATAATTTTTTTAACTACCCTCTAATCGTGGCTGATTCTAGGATTGATTCACGCAAGGCTTCATCACTTCATCTGAAAAGCTTCAGTTTTTTATAACAATGATACACATTTCTTTGAAAAATCCAGACTTTAGGTACTGTACAGGCTGTCAGAGAGGGGAATTTAGATACCACTATTTTTAAATAGAGATATTTTTAAAATAGCCAGGGGTCTGTCCAGGTTTTTTTTCCAGGGTCCTATTTTTGTGAAAAATTTTCTTATTTTTGTGAATTTTTCTTATTTTTGTGAAATTTTTTTCTGACATAGTTATTATTTTTATTTTTATGAAAATTTATTTCACAAATTTTATCTGCACTCACACACATATGTATATATGTTTCATCTAGAGCAGGCAGGAGGGTGCTGTGCTGCCCTGCCTGCCCTTTGTCTGAAAAAATGACACCCTTCTTGCCCTTAATCTAAAAAAGTTGCACCTTTGCCTTTTATTGAAAATAACCTTCAAATTGAAGATATGTTATAAATATAAATAAATGTAATGAATTGTGCATAACAATCCACAGTCGTTCATATATCAGTAACAAGCAAAATTAAGTTGTAAAGAAAGTTAATGTTTGAAAGTTTTTCTTTTATTTGTACTTAAAATCGAAATTTTAAAATAAATGTCTGGATTTTAAATATTAAATGAGATCTTAAGAATCCCAAACTTGCCCACATACATCTAGAAAACGCCTTTTCATTAGCTGCACATTGCCTTTTTTATAATCCCGGGGGAAAATCCTAATATATATGCTTATACTTTTAATGGATCATTATAACTCATAGGTAAAAAAACCCCAAAAAACTAGTGTTTCAGAAAAAAAAAAAAAAAAAAAAAAAAACCACCTGAATTTCAAATGATACTCAAATTATATAGACAGAAGCCCTAATCTTTCTGTACCTTGTTATCAGTCAATCAATAAAAGAAGAGCAACGTAATTTGAACGTATTTTTTTAACGTAATAGTCCGAATAACAGGAATTTACTCCCGTAACTGGCCGGCCTCGCTTCATTTTTACTAAATAGAAGCGATCAAATTATTGACAAAAATACAAAATCACACTTCTATAGCTATGCTACTCTACAAACCACATACTAAAGAATTACAAACTAAACAAAAACAAACACAACGCGGCAAAAGATCTTGCCAAAATATTTATGTAATTTTCCACAGAAAAATTTCGTCTCATCAAGGAATGGTACGCCACACCCATTATCGTGTTTGACGTCATTCCCTTAACAATTAGCGTGGACTGCGCGAGAAATGGAGGCGTGGTTTTATTGTCATGTAGTAACGATAGTGACTAGTACGAGAACATAAGAGAAAATTGATGGGATGCAATGTTTATATATTGCTGAGCAGATGTTTTTGCTCGGTATTATTTTATAAATGCTTTGATTTTCCAAAAAATTTTGGGAAAAGTTTGTTTATCTCCGAATTGAATTTTGTGAAGGGTCCGTTTTATGAGTATGGAATTTTGTGAAGGGTCCGTTTTATGAATATGGAATTTTGTGAAGGGTCCGTTTTTTTAGCCTGGAATTTTGTGAAAGGTCCGTAAACGGACCCAGTTTTCCCCCTAGACAGACCCCTGATAGCTATCAACCAATATTCAAATGTAAAATAATTATATTAAAATATAAAAATTTTTCTTTGTGAGAACCCTGATACTGTGTTATACATAATTTTAATATTTCATACATAATTTTTGTGTGCATAAAGGTATCTCCTTCCTAAATTAATTCCTATAAAATTCCTATATTTTGAAAAGTTAATTCCTATATTTTCTATAATATTTATTAAAAATGTCACTTCTAGGCCTGAAATTACTTATTACCTAATGTATTGTTTTTAATTCCATTTTCAGAAAATTCTCAACTGTTAAACTAGTACCGTAATTTCGGGAGTAAGTGCCGCATTTGAAATATTCAGTCTAAAAAAAAAAAAAAAATTGCTGGAAGTGCCGCACCCGGCGTAAGGGCCGCACTTGCAGTATTCAATCAAAAAATTTATATTTATCAGATACTCCGCGTTAAATGTTAGGTAAACACCTAAGCATCGACAGTTATAAAAGACACAATTTTATTAAGGAACTTTAAATTTATTAAATATTTTAAAGGGTTATTTTACTAATATAATTTTATTTTATTTATTCTCAAGGATTTGAGGAGACATCTGTTGGTTACCTAATGTAACCATCCAGAGCGCGGGACGCGGACCCTTCTCCTTGTGGCACTCCACATTTTTTAAAGTGGTCAGCGCCACTATGCATGCTTTTTTTAAGTGGGTAGCATCCACTTGGCACGCTTTTTATTAGTGGGTCGCATCCACTTTATATGAATCAGCAGAATTAATAACCTTCGAAATCGCTGGGTTCGCTGACTGACTGAAACAGTTGACAAAGTTCACCATTCAGTTCAATACCATTCTCTTCACAGTCGGATAAATCAAGATTAGTATCAGCATCTGCATCCTGACTCGAAGGAATTATTCCAGCTTCTGAAAAATCCGGAAATAATAATGCTTGGCTTGACAGCATTCCAAGCTGCTGATACCCACTTCGCCACTTCTGCGTAAGACGCTCTCTTGAGATTGCCGCCTTTCGTGTAACCGTGCAATCCACTTGCCATCCATGTCTCCCACTGCTGTCTCATATGACTTTTAAAATAATGATTCGTAGACAAATCTAAGGGCTGCAATTTTTTCATCAACCCGCCTGGTATGATAGCAAGAGATGCACCACTTTTCCTTGCAGCCTCCTTTACCGGTTCTGTTAAATGCGCCGGCATTGAATCCATAATCAACATGCCACTTGGCTGGAAAAAAGCACCTTTTCTTTTTCTCCAAATTTCACTAAACCAGTCTATCATTAGACTTTCATTAATCCATCCTTTTTCGTTACATCTTATAACAATATACAATGGGAAACTTTTCTTTGGTAACGTTTTCCTTTTAAATATCAACATCGGCTTCAATTTTTTACCACTTGCGGTACACGATAAAACACAAGTAAAAGAAGTTTTTTCGTGACCTGTGGTGGAAATCAAAACACTCTTCTCTCCAGTTGAAGTCACAGTTCTACTTGGGGGGCAATCAAAAGTTAGCGGACCTTTGTCCATGTTGATTAACTGGGAAGTCTTAAAATTCTTTTCGGTTTTTAATTTCATTACAAAATCAAGAAATTGATTTTTCTCTTCAAGCCAGTCAGCAGGTAGACTCTGCCCCACAGTCGTTCTCTGCCTTACGGACAACTTATATCTCCTCATGAATCGAAAACACCAATTAGCATTTCCTTTGAAATGAGAAATTCCCATGTCAGCAGCAATATTTTTAGCTTGCACGCAAATTCTTACAGTTGATATTGAGAACCCCTTATCACGCTGTTCTAAAATCCAGTTTTTTAAATTCGTCTCCAACTCCGGCCAATGGGCTGTACCACCACGCCTTGCCTTTTTCATTTTCAGCATTCCTTCGATTACAGATTTTTCTGATCGCCATCGGCGAACACATCTTTCATCTATGCCAAATTCCCGAGCAGCCGGACGATTTCCAGTACTCTCGGCTTTCATGATTACTTGCAGTTTAAATGCAGCAGAATAATTCCTAAGTCGCTTGGGAGCCATTGCAAAATATTTTAGAATAATCAAAATATTAAAAAAGATGAAAAAATAGCAACACGAAAAACACACTTGAAAAGAAACTATGCACAATGCAATGCAACGCAACGCTTGTAAGTAAGCAGTGTGAGAAAGAGACAAAGTTCAATCAGATCGCTTTACCACTACATAAGGAGCAACCTATTTTTAGGAAAGGGGTGAGAGCACTCCTGCGGGTGAAACGCGGGAAATCGGCGATTCTATGAGAAAGATTCACCTTTCACGTAGTGCCATCTATTGATGGCAAATTTAACTTTTTCGACATTCTTTGTAGAAAACTTTAAAAAATAAATTATCTATCATATGCGCCGCACCCGGTAGAAGCGCCGCATCGGCTATTTAATAACTTTTAAACTCATAAGTGCCACGGCGCTTACTCCCAAAATTACTGTACTCACTTTCGAAAAATTGATTTTTTAAATTTTTTGTATTTTAATTTTGACTTCAAAAATGCAAGTTTTCCCTAACTGCATTTTTCTCATTTTTTAACCTCAAAATGAAATACTAAATATTTAAAAATTCAATTTTTAGAAAATGACTACTAATTTAACAGTTATGAACTTTCTCTGTGTGAAAACAGAATTTAAGAAAATACATTTAATAATGAGTAATTATGGAAACAAATTTTCCCATAGAATAACATGAGCCACGGTGTTGACAAGATTAGGTATTGTCTGCTCTTAAGTGTGCATCTTGCCCTGACCATTCCATTGATGCATGAAAGTAGCAGCATTTCGTAGTTATATATGATCGTCAATGAATCCGTCTGATCAATCATAGTCTATATCCAATCCATGCGTTTCCAACTTGTACAGAAAAATCTATAGTGGGTATAAACTGGCTTAGAAAGTGTTCTTATAGTCACAAGGAAACTCTAATAGATTTTCAGTTTTAATTATCTTTTAAATCAGAGTTTGTTTTGAAATTTTAATCACTTCTAAAAATTTTATGCCCCTAGGCCCGAGCCTAAATCCACCCCGTGCTCCCATGATGTCATTATTGTATTGTTTTGACAAAATTAAATTGTAACTGGTACATGTTAGAGAAATTTTTATATAGATTATCTAAATTATTAATAATAGAAATTTATTTAAATAATTTATTATAGTTTTTTTTTTTTTTTTTTGTTCTTATTTGATGTTATTGTAGTAAGCATAGTGGCCATTAAAATAGAAAATACCAAATTTTATCTTAGGAGAAATATGTGTAACTCACATTTCATTTATTTTGAATTTAATTTTGAATGTTTTTTTAAACAATCATAGTTAAATTAATTAACTTAGATTTTTTTTTTAGTAATATGTCTTTTCTTTTATTAGGGGAATGAATCATCATTGCATATGGAGATGTGCTCCAATTGTAAGCAAAGTATTTGATTATATCATGTATTGAATATGAACTGCATTACTGCAATTTTCAATGTCACTGATTTTTTGCATAAATTTTATACTAATCCTTTATCCCAGTGGCAGAAACACCGCGACAACACAGAAAAAAGGCTTGCAGACAGTTTTTGTCTGCACTGATAAAAACAAAATTTGTCCACAACTTTCGGATAACAATTCACTTATAAAAATTTCTGTATGAAAACTAAAACTAATACTTTTATTATTTACAATGTGTTGTGTCAAGCATTGCTATAAAATATTTAATGGAATGAGATGAATTGAATGAATACAATTGTTTATACTATATTGTTCTGTAGTAAAATTGTATTTGTGTATTGTTGCACAAGATCACCACTGATGATAACTAACCCCCCTCCTCCCCCCCACCCAATCAGCTTTCAGGCTGTTTGAGTATAAGCCATTTTCACCCCTGATTACACACAGTTTTGCAGACAGATTATGAAATTTTAAAAGCCTGTCGCAGACAGATACAAAACTTTCTGCCACTGGGTACTTTATAGAATTTTCGTTAACCTATCTAAATATTGCATGGTGTTTTCAAATATTACTACCGTAATTTTCTGCGTATAATCCGCAGGTCAAGTAAGTCAGTTCTGCACCAGAAATTATAATTAGCACACGAGGTTCTATTTGTACGAGCTGTTTCTTCAAAATAATACAGATTTTGTGTTAAAAAAAAAATTCTGGTGGAGGAATGACATATCTTATCTGCGGATTATACGCAGAAAATTACGGTACATAATTATAACAGGGGTCGATCCAGGTTTTAATTTTTGGTCCCTTTTTTGTGTTTAAAAAAAAAAAAAAAAAGTATAATATATATATATATATATATATATATATTTTTTTTTTGGGGGGGGGGTGGAGGAAATCATATAAAACCTTCCATTTTAACAGTCACTCTATATAGTGTTTAATATCAGGTTAATAAAGTTTTGTTGAACCAGTTAATTAAAAATATTACTGAAAACATTTTACAAATTTAAATTTTGTGAAAGGTCCCTTTGTATGGATTTGAATTTTGTGCTGAGTCCCCTTTTATAATGTGGAATTTTATGAAGGGCTCTTTTATAATGTAAAATTTTGTGAAGGTCCCATTTTATAATGTTGAATTTTGTGAAGGGGCAGCAAAAGGGACCCAATTTTTTTCCTGGATCGACCATTGTATGAGTAATACAATTACATAAGAGCTTTAACATATTATATAAGTTGTATAGCAGTAAAATGTTGTAGAAAGTAATGATAAATATTGGAAAATATTTCTAAGCTCACACTATAAACTTAAAAAATGTTCAATTTAAACTGTTTCTGATTGATTCCTTCCATTGTTAATTGTGCTCTTTTTTGTGTTCTTCTAAAAAATCATAAGCTCACTCTCCCCGTAGCAGAAAATGAGAGATGTACATCATAGTTTTTTTTTTTTTTTTTTAGTCTGCAGATTATGTAAAAAAAAAAAATCCCTTGTTAGCAAGCTTAAAGGCAAAGGTAGATTCCTTTACGTTAATGTTACAAAAGGGAAGAAATATTACATATGCATTAAGACATACTTAGCCAATGGCTTTGTTCACACACACTGCATTATTTACATCACTATTCTGTTTTCAAGAAATTTAATTTTCAACTACAAAAGGGTTTTATTCATTCTACTTAAAATTTTAGGCTACATTTATTTTATTTGTCAGTAAATGTTTCAATTTTTTAAAATCGACATTGTGGGACCATTAATTTTTTATGATTGCTGATATTATTCTTTTCATGACAGATTTCATTTGTATATATATAATTATTATTATTACTATTATTATATGAGTCATTCAAAAATAATAGAATAGCATACAATGAATATTTTAGAGTAAAAAAGAAAAATGTATCCAAAACATGTTTTTTATGCTTCTATAAAACTGAGTCAATATTAAAACTTTTCTTTTTTTTTATCAAATTGACAAAAAACTAATAAAAAGTAAAAAAAAAAAATTGAATATTTAATTAGTTAATCTTGCATTTCAGTTGATGCTGATGAAATCAAGCGTCTTGGAAAACGGTTCCGAAAACTTGACTTGGACAATTCTGGATCTTTAAGTGTCGATGAATTCATGTCTCTACCTGAGCTTCAACAAAATCCTTTAGTTCAAAGAGTTATCGAGATTTTTGATACAGATGGAAATGGTGAAGTAGATTTTAAAGGTATTTTTATTTCTTTGTATGTTAATAATTTATCTCTCAAAATGTTCATGATTATATATTCCCATCACCTTTCATTTTTTTTTTTTTATAAAATGTTTTCAAAATATTCTTAAAGATTACCTAAACATTAAAAATATATACTATAGCAATCGTTATTACTTAATTATTTTACTAATAACATATACAGCTAAATATTAACTACTAAATAAAATTTCTGTTAAAACTTTTTAGACTAATATGCATGTTACAATTTGGCATAGCATGTCAATTTTGTGAGCCAAGAATTCTGTTGAATTTAGCTTTATTTTGAATTCCAATGTACTTTACTACAGAATTTATATAATATATGTGGTATGGGTGTGTAGTATACGTGTATATGTAGTATACATGTATACAAATATATAATTATTTAATACATATATTTTTTTTAATAGTTTTTAAAGCAAAAACCTTTTTTTGCATATATGTGAATGGCTAAGAAGATATCACTATATACACATAAAACAAAAATAAAGATTATTTTAAGCTTGATAACTAGGCCCTTTGTCTTTCATTATAAACTTTTATGTTTATCTTATGTCAATTAAATTTTAGTGATATATTGGAGTAGCACTTTGACAGGTAGTCTGAGTTGTGAGTAAAAAAGAAACATTGAGTGCACATAATCATTATTTTTTTTCCTTACTACTTGAAAGGAAGACATGCATCTTTTGAATGTCTTCCTTTAATGCTTTTGAAATTAACAATTGAGAATTACATTCATACCTGCCAACTCTCCGTTATTTCAACGGAGACTCCATTATTTTGGGACTGTCTTCCACTCTCCATTATTCTCAAACATTTCTCCATTATTCTGAAGATTTTAAAGTTATGCCTATAATTTATTCAAAACTTCAACAAACCTTCATTTTTTAAGCAAGATTCTGCTTTTGCAGAAAAAAATTCTCACAAATCTCTATATATATTACTATTTTTAATTAATAATTACTTAATTTTTATTTAATAATTAAATTTAACTTACCCGTATAACTTTTTGATAATTTAAGTTATGGATTAAACTATTAAAATGCTGTCATATGATGAAAACACATCGGTGTTTTCTAAGCCTGGAAATGCCACTTATAAAATCTCCGTTACTTTGATTTTTTTCAATGTTGGCAGGTATGCATTATGTATTTTTTGAAGACAAATTATTAAAATTAAGAAATTTAAAATAATGACATTATTTAAATAAATATATATAGTGTGCATTTGGCTATTAGTGGCTTCCCATGTTTAGTTTGAACAATCAATCCAATTTAATAACAATAATAATAATAATAATAAAAAAAATCATGACATTTAAAATAATAACTTTAATTATTGAAGACTGCCTTGTATTGCTTATCCTTACATGTGTGCTTTTTGGGATTATTGCTTGTGATTGAGTCTTTTTACAACTTAACATTTAATTCTTCTTAATACTTTGACTTTAAGTTTAAATAATTTAGTTTTAATAAAATTAAGATCAACTATTAGTTTAATAATTTTATGTTAAACATTAACAAGATCCACTAATCATAACTCTAATTATTTAATCGGTGCCACACTTCCTCTTAACTATGTAGTTAAAACTTCTAATACACTCCTTATTGCATTGGTTAGTTTGATCCTGAAATAATTTAACTGACTTATTGTTTATCTAGCTAAACGATAGATGGCGCTTTCTCACTGCTGACTTAATGTCTTCTTTCTTTAATCCTTTCTTTGAAAGTTTTAATGTTTCTTGATTTACGTACAATTTAAATTAACAATTAACTAGCTTAAGCTTTAATTAACTTTAAAATACTTTCACTAACTCAATAAATATTACTCTGTGTATTTTATCATTCATGAAAATGCTCAGTCGTTCATTCTTTATCGATTAATCAATGCTTGCAAAGCTTTTATTTTTATTTCATTTTTTTTTTGTTGGCATCATCCTATTCTCCTGTTTGTGTTAAAAGTTTTACATGTGGTTACTATGCTTTTTTCTAGTTTTTTTTTTTTTTTTTTTTTTTTCTGGTTTCCATGAAGTATTAATTTAATATTTTAATTAATTTCTCATTCAATATGGTTTTGCTGCTTCGATCGGGGCTGAAACAATAAAAATTGCTATAATTAGCTATATTTTTTTTATGAAATCGATGCAACTTTCTTTGCTTTATGAAGTACATGCCCCCTGAAGTGTTTATACTTCAAATTTTAAGCATTTTTATCCAATTAATTCTGTGGTCATTTATTTACTTTCTCCGTCATTAAGTTTAAGGGTCCTCCTTTTTTTTTCATTATTATTATTCATGTCGGCGTAAGTAATTAAAATTGTTTTTCTCTCTTATTGGTTCTTAATCTGTATCACAACCTTTTTGTGTAAGTCTTACTTATATGTTACAATCAGTTCTATTTTTGTTGTGTTGGTACTGTTTTGTATCTATTAATTGCTAAATAATAAGGTTAAATTTTATTATGATAACTATCATTTATATATGTTTATATATATATATATAATGTAAAAATAATAATAAGTTAGAAGAGCAATTAAGTCAAACAAGAGATTAAAACTGATTCCTTAATCTATCATAAATAACCCTTTCTAAAATTGATCTTTGGTTATGGAAATATTAGAACACAATTCTGTATTTAGATAATGCAATATATATTTCACGGATCTGCAAAAAAAAGTCAGCTGCATAATGTTTTTTTTTTTTTTTTTTTTTTTAATAAATATTGTTTTTGAGGGTGCTGAATTCAAAATTGGTCTCAATTTCTGTCCAACATATTTTTTAAGGATTGAGGATGATTAGTCTCAATCTGGAATTTTTGCGACATCATTTTTCGATAGTTGGACATTTATCGAAATCTAAAATTTATCGAACACATAATTGAATAATTTGAAAGTGATGTTATAATTTGAAAAAAAATAAAAATAAATAGATACTAATAGTCCTCTATCCTAAACTAAATTCTGCTTTTGCCAGAATTTCATCAAAATCTTTTTTTTTTTTTTTTTGGAAAGAAAAAGAAAAGAAAATTAATAATAATCAGTATCGAAACAAACGCTATAGAAAAAAAAATTTAATACTTTTTTTTAATTAGATAATAAAAAGTGCACGTGCAAAATGAAATAAAAAGGAGTAAGAAAAAGAATTTAATGATTTAATTTTTATATAAAACATGATCGCGTGCTATCTTAAAAAGTAGATGTAAAATTTAAAGTTTATGTGGTGCATGTAGCATCTATAAAAATTGTTTTAAGAAATAGAATAGAATAAAGAAAGCAACGATGTTGGTTGCATTTTGTTATATAGTTTGAATTTTTGAATTTTATAGAAGTAATATCTACCGTAGGAATAATTTCTTATGTCAAAACTATAGGGAATTGTTATGTGAGCACAAGCAATGCTACTTTATTTTTTTTTTTCCCCTATAAAATAATAAGGGTTTACAATAAAAGAATCACTAATTTTATTACATTGAACTAAACATATATATATATATATATTTTAGTAATTGAACTGTGATTCCTCCATGCTTTATAAAAGGGCACTCTCCCCAGGCATAGGACCCTAATACAGTCATTTGGCCGTAACTACAGCACCACCTTCATGTTCACATTCAATGTTCACTCTTTCTGTCTGTGAAACCTTTTCTTTTCTTTTTTTTTTATACCCTTCTGAACATGCTTTCACTCCCCCTTAATTCCTTTTTTTCAATTTTGTATTATTTTTAAATTCACTCTTATAAATATTGGTTTACATTATTGTATTCAAAATTAATTTCTCTGCAAATTAAAATTTATTCTGCTGTAAAGATATGTCTTCAAAAATTTTATAATAACTGACATGTATTTCTTTTTACAGAATTTATTGAAGGTGTATCCCAGTTCAGTGTTAAAGGAGATAAAGAATCTAAACTTAGGTGTAAGTACTAATTATTTTAATGAGTATTTTAAGAAAGCATTCAAAGTTGCTTTTCTTTCTTTCTTTTTTTTACCTACCCACATATAGAGCAGAAAAAGTATTCTTTTCAAGTAGATTTTTTTTTTATTTTGCTGTATTTGTCTTGAGATCCCTAAATAAAAGTAAAGTAAAGTAAATAAATAATAATAATAATAAAAACAGCTTCTGTTTAAAAAAGTGTTTTCGTGTATGTAGTGTTCACATTTTTTTTTTTTTTTTTAAGGGCAGTGCAGATTTATCGAAAAAGGCTCTTTTTTTGTGAGTAAAAGGGCACATATTGTTAGACGAAAAGGCACTTTCTTCACCACTCACTAAATGGTTTATAAAATGTACAGTCCACAATAAAAGGAGAACACTCATCTATCTCATCTAATTGATGTAGAAACACAGCAGGTACCATCCTTCGTGGATGTCATGTCTATTTTAATTTATTTATTAAAATTGTAAGCTTAGCAGCCATTTACAGATGTAAACATGCAACAATGTTAAAATTTATATTTTCAACAAACACACAATTTTGACTTTATAAGTTCTAGAGAAAATTTTACCTCCAACTGTTAAAATTGAAGTAATTTGGTATTTTTCAATCTCAAATCTGTTCTCCTGGTGGCAATAGTTTTTTAGGTGTATCTCAAAATATATTTATCCAAAAGAGCTGAAATTTCATAAAAATTATTATTAAAATAATTAGGGCCCGGTAAAATATTTGTAATAAAATATTTCTAATTTACAATGCAACAATTTTTACTTAAATAATTTAAAAATATTTATTTTTGAGATAAGTTTATTTAAAAAATTTTAAATAGTAATCTACAAATATTTTAAAAGTTAGTGCAGGCTTTAATCAGCATGTGGGAAATAAATGTGAAATTTGCAATATTTATATGTATTGTCATAACTAATTGTTAAATATACTATAATTTCGTCACTAATCGATAAAGTTCCCGTCTTTTTTTTTAAGACTGATTTCCAATGCCTTTACGATCGATCGCCAAAATGCATATTTTTTTTCCCGCCGCTAATCATTGCAATATCTGCGTTTTTTGACGTTAAATCCACAGATGCTCAATTACAGTAAAGCACCGTTTATACGTATTTTACATTTATACGTCCGTTTAGTGAAGTCCCGATTCATTCTTATTCATTTTAATGCAAAAATTCTTCATTTATACGCCGCTAATATCGGTTATACGTCTTTTCCACTTTACTAAAATATGCAAAATTTATCAGCTTGTCATTATTTTTCATTATAAATATGACTAATTTTTCCTGAAAGCATCTTAAATGGAGGAACACAGGATAGATCGAAGAATACTGATCAAAGAATCAATTGAATTCACAGCAGAATTTTTAATACTCTAGACAAGCAGCAAATCTGACAAACATTAAAAAATCTTAATGTTATTAAATAACTATCTGTATGGACATAAATCGTATGCTTGTTATTAAAAATATGCAATATATATAATTAATGTTCAAAATGTGTTCATATAGTGCTTAAAGATATGTAATATAATACTCAATATATGATATACATAATTAGTACCCAGTCATGCTTTAATAGTAGGATTTTTCTCACTTTTTATAATAAATCTTTTTTATTATTATTATTATTATTTATTAATTGTCTTAAAAGAAGTATAATGTACATTTATTAACTTAAGAAACTTATTAATTAGTATTTTCATATAAATTTTGTTTAAGTATCATTAAATTTATAGCATTCAAAGTGTTATTAAAATTTCGATTGTACGTCTTTTCATTTATACGTCCTTTTACGTCAGACCCTTGAAAGACGTTAAATGGTGCTTTTCTGTATTTCGTTGCTAAGAGATGAAATTTGTGCTTTTTTTCTCAAAGCTGAATACCGAAATACGAAATAATTTTGCAGCCGATTTCAAAAATACGGGATTTTTTTCCCCGTTGTCAATTTTTATAGTCAAAACTTACATTTAATCACAAGTAATTCCCAAATTCTGTTATTATTTCACCACTAATTAATGAAATTTCGTGATTTTTTTTCTCCTAAAGCTGTTCCTGAAACTAACGATATTTTTGCGGCCAATTGCTGAAATCTGCTATTATTTCGCCCCTAATCGATGAAAATCGTGTTCACTATAATGTTGAATCTTCAAATACTCAGGTATTTTGCCACTAATCAGTGAAATTGTACACAATTTTCAAAGTTGAATCCCGAAATACACAGTAATTTTGTGGCCTAATTTGGAAATATGGGATCATTTCACTATTAATTGTCAAAAAGTTGTGTTTAAACACAACTAATTACTAAAGTACGATATTATTTCGGCGTTAATCGATCAGATTTTGCACTCTTTTCAAAGTTGATTTGCGATGTTTTGTGGCTGATTGTTGAAACACATAATCATATCGCCGCTTACTTAATAAGGTTACTTTAATCCTAATTGTTTGCTGAAATAGGCTTTGTCTCTATATTAATTCATGAAATTTGCACTTTTTTGCAAAGACTATAACCGATGTAATGCAATAAATTTTCCAAAATATGGAATCAATCATTTTACCGATTTTTTTGAAATTTATTAATAGCAACTAATTGCTAATATAGGCTATTGTTTTACCGCTAATTTTTAAATTTTGTATGTTTAAAAAATATATATATATAATATACCAAAATATGCGATTATTTCACAAAATAATAATACCTAACAATAAAATTACTTTTTTTTTTTTTTTTTTTTATGCGTGATTGCAGAAATACGTGATACGAAAGTCTATCTAAATACGGGATCGTTTCGTCGATGAAATTTACTTTTAATCATTTAAATTATGTGCTGAAATAAGCCATCAATTCAGTAAAGAACAATATGATATTCTTGCGGTGGATTGTCGAAATTTATCATTTTACGTCTTAACAAAATTTACCTTCATCATGTCTAACTACTCAAATAAGCGATTGTTTCTCTAAATAAAGATAGGCAACTATTTTCGCAGCTATAATCAACAAAATTTGTGCTATTTCAGAAAATTGATATCACAAATGTTAAATACATACATATATATTGAGTAAAAAATCAGCAAGATTCCTAATTCCTACCTTTTTCTGGCATATATTTGCCGAAAAATCCATAATTTTTGCATCCGATTACTGAAATATATGCAATTTCCTCATCCAAATATTATGAAAAAACTTTTGTCAAAGGTCTGTATTATTTTCGCTGATTTCGAGTAAATTAGTTTTAGCACGAAGTTGACAAAATAATAATCGTAAAATGCTGATTTTAAGCAAAAAATTTTAGCTTCAGCACAAAATACAAAATATGCAGAATATTTGAAATCCTGCATATGAGAATTGGGTGCCGATTTTAATACTTTAACATAATTTCTGTGTTTCTTTATTTTATTATATTGTTTAGCCCAGTCGGTAGAGCGCCGGCCTCGTAATTGGAAGATTGTGGGTTCAATACTCGAGCTGGCCAAAGACCGTCGTGTACACTAATGGTGGCTGGTGCACGTAAAATCTGTCGTGGCTGCAATGTCCTCCATGTTCCCATAAAAAATTGTACCTCTGGGGGTCACCGGAGCGGGAGATCCATCCTTCCGTGAAGGATCAAATTTGTGATGGCATGTCTCCGGACCACCTCTAGGGGTGTGTCCTAGACCGCTGCCAATTGCCCATCTGTACAGCACTAGTGCGACGTAAATCCCAACCATCCATCCGTAACAGTCATTGCTATTCTTGGATACGCAGAAAAGATCCCCAATATGCAGGCTTTGAGCAAGGCCTTCTAGATATTTAAGAAAGTTCTGTGATTAAGAAGCCCTGCTTTGAGCAATGCCATGAACAAAAACATCAGAGAAACCGTGGCTAACGAAACGATAATTTTTTCTGTTGACCACCGGAATATACAGACCGATGACACATAGATCGCGCCCAAAAGTGACTTCTTATACAATTTTCAGATTGCATTTGTTCGAAGGTATGTGAAATCTGATTTTGCATCAGATAAAAATATATTATAAATGTATGTTTCTCAGCGAAAATGGTAAAATATCTTTAAAAAATAACAATATAGCAGATGGGAAAATACAGGGCATATTTCATTTAGAAAAATTGAAAGGTGCATTTTCACTTGAAAAAAGGGGCAGGGTGCATTTTTCACTTCAAAAAAGGGCAGGGCGTGATACCCGCTGAAAAATGCATAACATGAATACTATGTGTATATCTGTGTATCTGTTATCACCATAACTAAAAAAAATCTGGCATGAAACAACCACATGACTTCCATTACCCACGATTACACATATATGTATATTTATTTATTTATTTATTTAGATAATATGATCAGAAAACATAAAATTGAGCTAACAAATTATAGAAACCTAAAATTTTTCTATTATGAGAAACTCAATACATGAGTAAAGACATATAAAACAAAGTTTACGGGGCAAGAAAATAACAGAAAAAATGGTTGAGTTATTTTTTGAAACACCAATTTCCGAGATCTAAAATTAACCTACCTAAGCAGGATGGCTGTTACTTTTCCTGTAATAACCATGTAATTGAGAAAGGGTATCTAAAATTGATTTATGTAACAATTTTCAAGAAAATCGTTAGAGCCATTTTTGAGATACAGGTTTTCCCCAAAACTTGACAAACTCAATTGTTGACTGGAAAACAACAAACACATATGAAAGCATAACCAAAAAAGAGTTATTATGCCGAGTTAAAAAAAATCCATGCAGCTATTTTTAATGAAATGTACTTCCGAGACCTAAAATTGAGCTATTTATACAGGGCCTATCAATTTTCCTGAACTAATCAACTATACCATTCAGAAGGACATTAGAGATGAGACGGGCTCAAATTTTACGCAAGTCTTCGGGCGGGCTGGGATTCAAGCTAAAAGTTCAGTTTATTTTATTCTTCACTAACTGGAAAATGTAATTAAAAAAAAAAAAAAATTATTCATTTTGAGAGCACCTTTAATAATGCCATAATAGTCATGATAGGTTATAAATCACAAAATAATCTTGCAAACCTTAGTAGCTTTGACTTTCCTTTTCCTAAATAGAACTTTTTTTTCAACGGGATGCATATTATGTTAAACTTTTATACAGTTATCCTTCCTCCTTCGTTATACTGGGCCTCATTATATCACTAATTCGGATAAGTTTTTTGTCCCCCGATAAGCGCGTTATAAACAATGGGCTGCACTATAAATATATACATGTATACAGAGACACAGACATTATAAATTGTTATACTAACATTTATAGTTATTTAAATTGAGGATTGATAATAAGAAAATTAATTTGAAAATGAAAACGGTATTTAATTTTACTATTGTGTATGCGTTGCATAGCGTATCACTTTTAATATCGGGCTCGGACTCTGATCACACAAAATTTTTCAGGCTCGGGCGAGCTCAGTTCAAAAATGTTTCGGGCCCGGGCGGGCTCGGATTGCCAAAATAGAGCCCGAACTCACCTCTAAAGGACATCTAATAGAGTTTTTATATAGCACCTTTGAAGAAAATCATTAGAGCTGTTTTTGAGATATGGACTTACGGTTCCACTTCCGGTTTCCGATGGCCCACTTCTGTTTTTCCAATTTTCACCAAAATTTGGAAACTTCATCTGTATGTCAAACTTGTGCGAATTCTGAAGTTTTACATTTAATGTTTAATTATCAACACAAACTTTCAATGGTTAATTCATTTCAGCATTATTTATGAATTCTCAGATAAGCTCAGTGTCTTCTCTATTATTTTTCTTCAGTAGTTCCAACCACGTTTTCAGCAAATTAAAAGATGTTTTATTACGTACAATATTTTTGTGGGTTAAAATTTCTATTGTTTCTGTTATAATGAATAATTTGTTGTCTAAATTTTATTAATCTAGCCATCATAAACATTTGGATATATTCCTATTTTGAATAGCCCTGCCTCTACATGTTGATCTAAAATATTACCTTATTTAAGAAAATAATTTTTTCTGTATTTATGATTACTTGTCAGCATCATAAAAAGAGTTGAAAATGAATATGCAACATAAATATTTTAAGTGTTGTTTTAGAGAAACACCTAAAAAGGCAGAGTTTATGTTTCTTTTGGGCTGTGATCAAAACTTCTCACGTGCAATGCGTTCATTTTACAAAAATAATAAATTTATATAAAAAGCAATGAGACATTATTTAGGAATCAATAAATTTCACATTGAAACATAAAAATAAATTTTATAAATGAAACCATAAAAATTTTCCTATAGATTTTTGACTTTCTGTTATAGAGGATACAAAAGGTAAGAGGGGATTGCCCCCTAACTCTAATAATAAATAAAAATACCACTATAACTTAAAAAATAACACAGGTCGACATGTAAAATTTTGATTTTATAATTTTGGCTTACTTTTATGTTTTTTGGTGTGCTGAAACCGAAAATGAAGCCAATTTTTCTCTATCACGTATAGATTTTTGTCGATACAGGGTGCCTGTCTATACAATTTCTTCCATTACTCTTCCAGCAATATAATTATATGGTAAGTTTTATACTATGTTTCCATGATTAATTAATCATGAATGCCTATTGTTGTAATTGTGCAGCACTAGCGCGACGTAAAACCATACCAACACCCTATTGTTATGATGGTATAAGTAAGAAATTATGTCGGTAAACACCCTGTATTGACAAAAATCTATACGTGATAGAGAAAAATGGGCGGCATTTTCGGTTTCAGCACATCAAAAAACATAAAGATCGGCTAAAATCATCAAATTACATTTTGTCAACTTCATTTTTGTAGACCTGTGTAATGGTAGAAATGAGCTGTAAATTTAAACAAGACCTTCCGGCTTATTCGGAAGGGTAGGTTGATTTCTTTTTCCTTATCAAGTAGCCGTCATTTTGTTTCAAAATGGCGGCTACAAATTACTAATGCACTTGGTAGAAATATTGATGAAGGCTACGCACATATGGAGTTTTAAGCAAATCGGTTCAAAAATACACTTTTATGTGAATTTAAAACTTTCAAGTGGCCGGCGCTTGGAAACAAAATGGTGGGTTAAGTTGACAAACATATGAAATGTATTTGGGAGATAAGTCTACTGTACACATATAGTTCGAATTAATTCAAAATCTCAAAAGTCATTGGGCCCACCAGCGGCCGAGCGGTTCTGCGCTCAAAGCTGGTAGACGTGAGGTGCCGGGTTCGATCCCCGGTCGCGCTCGTCGACCTAGCCGTTCGGAGTTTTCCGTGGTTTCCTCCGAAACTTGCGTAAATACGGGCTAGGACCCCTTAGAAAGACCTCCACGGAAGGCCCTCCCCCTCAGGCCTAGGACCCCAGTGTTGTCAATCGGCCTTAATCCCTAACACCTAACACCTCAAAAGTCATTGTGTTGAAAAATTAAGTGACTGCCACTTCGATCAAAATGGCAGACAAAGTTGCTCATCTAAGATATCATTGCAAATTTGAAAATAATTTTTTTTGGTAGAAATTCTTTCAAAGAGGCTTAGTAAGTTGATAAAAATGTTAGTTTTCTGCATTTCTAGTTTGTTTTAGCATTAAAATAGCCTAATTTTTCCTTAAAAATGCATTAAAAAGATCCAGTAACGCAGGTAATAGATTTGGCGCCAAATTTGGTGACTTTTCCCCTATGGCGACTTTTTTGGCAACTTGGCGAGAAAATACTTATTATCGATATACCAAAGATGGACGCAATAACGTGATTGGTTCACGAGTTACGTGAATTTTCTAGATTTTTGTTGTTTGAATGATAAATCCAATTTTCAACTTTGATTTGAATTGATTAAGTATTTCTAAAGTTACCGTGATAACAAATTTTCAAGTGGCTGCCACTTGGAAACAATACAGTGGAACAAGTTGCCCAGCAAACACATCCAAGATATTTGAAGCATAGGTTCACTGCTCAACTGTGGTTTAAATCAGTGCCGTGTTTCAAAAATTATTATTATGGCAAATTTTCAAGTGGCAGTCTAAGTGGCTGCAACTTGGAAACAAAATGGCAAAACAACTTGCCCATCGAAATCATCCAGTATATTTGTATGATAAGTTCATTGTCCAGTTCTAGTTTAAATTAAATCAGTATTTCAAAAATTATCGTCATAAGAAATTTTCAGGTGGCACCACTTGTAAAAAAAAGTGGAGTGAGATGCCCAGCGAACTTAAATGAGATACAGTACACTCTCAAAAATCCACACAGCTTAAAACAAAGTATTTTGTGGATTTTTGAATTTTGCAGATTTTAGAGTAATTTCTTTTATTTACATCTTAGAACCTCATTTGAGTAGCAAATCTTTAAGATACAATTTATATGTTATACATACAATGCTGAAATAAAGTGTGTCTAATAAAAGTACAAATATTTCATGAAATTTTAATTTAAAGAACAATTTTTATATATCACATTATAGTTACAAATTATCTAGATTTTTGAAAAGTCTGATCAATGCTAGTTTAAGTAAGAATATTCATACATATTTATTTTCCTATAACCTGCAAAAAAGTCAGCAATTCTTGGTCAGTCACATAAGTTTGTGCTATGAGAAAATTTGAGTATTTATCTGCATGAGAGAAAATCTTTCATGAAAACTGTCTTTCTCCTTTTCCTCTAAATTATTATCATTTATTTTTTAATAATTATGTATAATTACACTTATCGTTTCCTCCTCTGCAATATGTTCAGTGATTGGTGATTGGTGATTCATCAGCATCACTTAAAAACTGATTTGTCTCTTAACACAGCTGAATTTTTGCAATCCACTAATCAACAAATCAATTGTGACAATGTTTGTTTACATTGCAAATGATATGCGGATTTTAGAGAATTGCGGATTTTAGGGTTGCGGATTTTTGAGAGTTGACTGTATTTGAATGATAAATCCACTACCCAAATTTGATGCAAATTGATTCTGTATTAATAAAGTTACCATAATGACAAATTTTCAAGTGGCCGCCACTTGGAAATAAAATTGCGGATCAAGTCACCAAGTGAACTTATTCTAGCTATTTGAACCATAAGTTCACTATCCAACTTTTATTTGAATCAGTTTAGTATTTTAAAAGTTATCGTGTGGCATATTTTCAAGTGGCAGTGTGATTTCAAGTGGCTGGAACTTAAAAACAAGATGTCGGGACAAGTTGTCCAGTGAAAACATTCAAGATAATTATATGATAATATCACTGCCAAATTTGGTTCGATTTGGATTATTATTTGAGAAGTTATCGTGATTTTAAATTTTCAAGTGGGAGCCTGATTTCAAGTGGCCCCGCTTAACTTAAGATATCTGCCACTTTATTAAAAATGGCGGATACAGTTTATTAATAAACTTCATTGAGATCCTTACGTGGTATTTACATCACAATTCAAACAATTTCGGAATACGCTTTTTACAATTTAAATTTGAAATTTTCAAGTGGAGACCACTTGAAAACAAAATGGCGGTGCAACTTGGTTAACAAACTCATCTAAGATAAGACACTGTTCAAATTTGATTCCATTTGGAGTATTATTTTGGAAGTTATGGTTTTAAATTTTCAAGTGGTGGCCTGATTTCAAGTGGTCCCGCTTAACTTAAGATATCCGCCACTTTATTAAAAATGGCGGATAAACTTCATTAATAAAGTTATTTGAAACACTTGTATAATCTATGTATACATCAAAATTAAAAAAAATTCGGAATGCGCTTTTTACAATTTGAATTTGAAATTTTCAAGTGGTCTCCACTTGAAAACAAAATGGTGGAGCAACTTGGTTAATAAATTCCTCTAAGTTATTTATAAGATAAGTTAAGACACTGCCCAAATTTGGTTCGATTTGGAGTATTATTTCAGAATTTATTGTGATTTTAAATTTTCAAGTGGTAGCGTGATTTCAAGTGGCCCCGCTTAACTTATCTACCACTTTATTAAAAATGATGGATAAATTTCATTAATAAGCATCATTGAGACCCTTATGTGGTCTATATTTACATCAAATTTCAAACAAATTCGGAATACGCTTTTTACAATTTGAATGTGAAATTTTCAAGTGGTCTCCACTTGAAAACAAAATGGCGGAGCAACTTGGTTAATAAACTCATCTAAGATATTTATAAGATAAGTTAAGACACTGTCCAAATTTGGTTCGATTTGGAGTATTATTTCGGAAGTTATAGCGATTTTAAATTTTCAAGTGGTAGCCTGATTTCAAGTGGTCCCGCTTAACTTAAAATATCTACCACTTTATTAAAAATGGCGGATAAACTTCATTAATAAACTTCATTGAGACTCTTATGTGGCCTGTATTTACATCAAAATTCAAGCAAATCTTGCTTTAAATATGCTTTTTACAATGTTGGTTTGAAATTTTCAAGTGGCTGCCACTTGAAAACAAAAAGTCGGAGCAACTTGGTTAACGAACTCATTCAAGATATTTATAAGATTAGTTCACTGTCCAAATTTTATCCGATTTCGAGTATTATTTCGGGAGTTATCGTGATGACAAAATTTTCATTATAGATAGATAGATAGATAGATAGATAGATATATAGATAAACAAAGTGATTGCAATAGGTCGATTTCTAAAGAAATCAACCTAAAACAGATGTTTTTGATGATGCTTTTTCCATTCATGTGAAAGTTAATATTTCATATATATATATATATATAAAAGCAGAAGGCTTGTTGCATTTACTTTGTATTACTATGCAAACTTTCTTTTTCCAATAAAATTTCAGTTTCTTCCTTTTTAAGTTGTCAACTATATTTAAAATTCTAATTATACTATTAAACACAAAGTAATCAATTGGTGAATTTCATTGTTGCTTCATGGTTTCATTGTTATTCATCAGCTTTGAAATTTTGCTTTTTTAAATCCATATGGTTCCTGTTCTGGTCATGGCAGGCTGGGTGAGTGTTGCCGGCATGAAACTAGTTTAACCCCACAGGCAAGTCACAAGTCTTGCCGCCTGCCTCCTTCCTTCCTATCTTGTGTTTCTTGGGTTATTTTTTCATTAATTTTAATAAGTTTATGGTTTAAAGTTAAGATTTGTTGTGTTACTTTATTGATTCGTTTGTTTTGCAGGCTGTTAATTAATAGATCTGGTTTCTTTACATTAGTGTATTTCATCCACTGATAAAAATTTTTTAATCTTATTAGTCATTGGTGTTTCAGTGATCTTGTATCTGTTGCTTGGCTTCTACTATGCTTAATAGATCATCTTTATTATATATATATATATATAAATATGAATTTATAATTTTCACAATAAAGACGTGGGGTGTTTTTTAATAAAAAATATGTATAATAATATATTTGGTTTTAGGAAGATATAAATTAGTCTGTTATACTCATTTAACATAAACATCTTAGAAAATATATAAACTATAAGAGAAATATATAAACTATACATTTTTCCAGACTGATTTGATACAATACAAATAACTTAACTTTTCAAAATTGAGAAATTCCATTTGAAAAAATGAAGTTAGTGTAAGTTTTAATATGTAGATGACCCCCCCCCCCCCCAAAAAAAAAAAAAAAAAAAAAAAAAAAAAAAATGATCTGAACCAGCTGCATATTTATTAGATTTGTGGCAAAATTGAGGTTTCCTTTTTTTTCTTGACTGTATAATGCATTTATTTGTTACAGATTGTGTTTTGTAATTTTCACAAACCTCAATTATTAATATTTTACAGTTGCTTTTCGTATCTACGATATTGACAATGATGGCTACATTTCCAATGGTGAATTATTCACTGTTCTAAAAATGATGGTTGGAAATAATCTGAAAGACACCCAGTTGCAGCAAATTGTGGACAAAACTATCCATTTGGCTGATAAAGATGCTGATGGAAAAATTTCCTTTGAAGAATTTTGCAATGTAAGAATTGTATTTATTATTATTTCTAGATTAGTAAATTGACTTATCTAATGATTTTAATTTAACTATGAGGTGAGCAAAAATGAGTCTTAATAAGCTAATAGAAACCCATATGTACACACACACACCCCCCAAAAAAAAAACTCACTGCATGACTACTAAATAAAGTTGGCAGCCTGAAAAATTAAACGACTTGAACTTTTTTTTTTTCTCTTTCAAATTAGTTCTACGTAACCTATCACAATTGGCTATAAAATTATCACTTTTTACTAGTCAGATTCTTTGTCCCTTTTTTTTTTTTGTAAGACAAATTTCATCAACTGATTATGGAGAAATGAAATTTTCAAAAATGTTAAAACCATGAAGAATCTGTTTACTTTTTTCCACAAGAAACTGAAACTTCATCAATAATTCTTAATTTTAATCCTTTATCATGCTGTTATGTATTATTTATTTCAAAAATGAGTAATAAAATCTATTTTTAACTAAAATATTTAACACTTAATAGCTGAAATCACTTTTTGCTTTCACTTTTTGTGGTGTATCTTGAAAAAATAAGAGTTCAAAAATTGAACCTCTACAAAAATTGACAATCTCGACATGGAACATTCACAAAATACAGAGAAACCAAAATAAATCCTTTGCAAAAATCATCAAACTAAATCAGACCAAAAAATAAAAAATGAAAATGGACCTTTATTTTATGGCTCGTAGTAGTAGTCCCAATTTTGATTATCATTCCTTTTGTAAACCTTTAAGAATTAGTTGCAGTATTTTTCCTTGATTAAATAATATGAAAATTGCTGTGGTGGTATTCAAAGTAGGGATTGCTATAAGAGTGTTATGATTTTGAGTATCAGCTCAGTGGCGGATCCAGAACTTGACTTTTGGGGGGGGGGGGGGGGCTGAGATTTTTCTAGACATATAAAAAATTTACAATTGCAATATTCAATGGTGAATGTCAGTGTTTTTTGGGGGGGGCTTCAGCCCCCTAGCCCCCCCCTTAAATCCGCCACTGTATCAGCTAACAAATTTGCAAAAAAGTAGTAAGAATAAACAAAAAAAGATCTATTGGCCACTGCACTACCCATATATACATATACAATGTAAGCTCCAGTATATTGAAAGTCATGGAAGCTTTTTGTAATTCATTTACAAACAACTGAAGGCTTGGTGTTTGTATATTCATTATTTTTTCTGAAGTGTTTATTTCACTTTCATTGATTTTCTGAAAGGTCCATTTTAAGATCATGGATTTTTGTGAAAAGTCAGTTTTTAATCCAGAATTTTTACTAGATAGACAGTCGGAAAGGCCATTTCTTTCATAGTCAGTTGATGAAATTTGTGCTTTATTATCACTTATTTAAAAAATGCCATATTTTTGTAGCTGATTTCCAAAATGTAGAATTAATTGACCACTGGTTAAAAAAAAAAAAATTCTGTTTAATTGCTGAAGTATGCAATAGTTTTTCACAGTTCATTGATAAAATGTGCAATTAAAAAAATTCTTTTTTTTTTTTAAACTGATCCCCAAAAATAAATACATGATTATTTCACACAAATCAATGAATTTTTTGCTTTTTGGATGACTAATTTACGAAATTGAAATATGACATTTGCAGAAATATACAAATTTTACATGACTAATTAAGGATATTCATTCTTATGATAGTCACAAGAGAACAAATAAATGTGGCAAGTTATTTTATTTTTTAATTTGACACTTTATCTTGTTTAATTGTCATGTGATGAATAACAAGTTGATATTTTCAGATTTAATCAGTAGGGCTGTTTGTGTTCAGGGGTTACCCCTTAGATTAAAAACCCTGAAATAGGGTTTTTAATCTAATTTATCCATATTTATATATTGCCGCACAAAGAAGATTAGCCAGCGATCATCGTAGCTTGGTTGGCAGAGCACTGGAATGCAGATCTCTTTGTCCATGGTTCAAATTCCAGCTCCAGTAGTGTTTTATCCAAATACTGGAATTTTAATTAAAAAAAAATATATCTGGTGTGAAACAACCACACGACTTCCATTACCCACTATTGCACGTATTATATGTACTTTTTGGAGATAATGTGGTCAAAAAACATAGAAAGAATTGACTGAATGAAATAGGCACCTAAAAATTTTCCGTTAAGAGAACGTTAATAGTGTAAAGACATATAAAACAACGTGTAAAGACATATAAAACAGAGTTTATATAAGGAGTTAAAAAATAAGAAAATAAATGATAGTTTTTTTTTTTTTTGAAACACCAGTTTCCAAGATCTAAAAGTGATCTATCTGATCAAGATGACTAAATTAATTTTTGTGTAATAACCATGTAAAGAATGAGAAAGGATATCTGAATTGGCCTTATGCAACAAATTTCTATGAAATCGTTAGAGTCGTTTTTGAGATACTGACGTTTACCAAAACTTGGCATAATCAATTGATGACTGGAAAACAACAATTACATACAAAAGGATATTTAAAAGAGGGTTAATATGGCAAGTTTAAAAAAATACCATACAACCGTTTTGAAAGGAACGTATTTGCAGGACCTGAAATTCAGCTATATGTACAGGATGCCTGTCAATTTTCCTGACCTAACCAACTATATCATTCGAAAGGGCATCTACTGGAGTGTTTATACAGCAATTTTGAAGAAAATCATTAGAGCCATTTTTGAGATACGGACTTACAGCCCCACTTCCAGTTTCGGATATTCCACTTCTGTTTTTGCAATTTTTATTAAAATTTGGAAAAGTATCTGTACACCAGACCTGTCTCGATTCTGAAGTCGTGTAGTTCTATCTTTATTAGTTTTGGAGATATGATAGCCAAAAGATTCCCCACATACATACACACACACTGACCAATTGCCAAAAACCACTTTTTAGGACTTGGGAGACTTTAAAAAATTTAAATCAGGTGAAATCTCAAAATTGAATTTTTGAACCGAATGCCAGTACCTCCATTACCTATGGTATTCGGGTAATGGAAGTAAAAAATATTTATTGGTTGTCTAAATTCTGGAGGATTCTTGATGTTTCTGTAATATTCAAATTGTTTGTTTCTTGAATATTCTGAATTGTATCACCTGTTGTGGGCAAGTTCTCAGTCTTGGGCTGCGGCGAGTGGCTTGAATTGAAATAAATCTAACTGTTTGTTTAAACTATCGGTGTGATTCTTTCTATCTGTGTGACAGTATTTCCTGCAAAGTTATTGTTTGTTTCCATTGATTATTTTTTTGTCACCTAAGTGATTTATGAATGAGTTGTATATTTTTCTTTATGGACTGATACAAGATACAAAAAGATAAGGGCTACTGGTCTAAATAATTTGAGTATCATTTAAATGTTGGAAAGTGTTAATGACTTCGGTTTGTCTGTCCGTGCTCTAACTCCAGTAAATATTGATAGAATTTCTTGAACTGATATGTGGTACTAAAGTTCACTATCAGATGTTCCTTATTGAAAATGAAGTTAATATCTTTACTGGTTTATGTACAGGGACACCCAGTGGCATCGCCAGAAAAAATTTCAAGGGGTGCACAACCTGAAAAAAAAAATATATTTTTAAATAAAATTCTGATAGAATAGTTTTAAAGTTAAAGAAAAAAATGCTTATTAGAATTTTCCGCACCCCATTGTGCCGACGCCCATGGGGACACCCAGAAGTATTCCAAAGCATTGCATTCTATGAGAGGTATTTCTACAAACCAAATTTTGAAAACTTTACTTTGCACAAATCTTAATAAAATTAAAATATATTATTCATATACACAAAAGAATGCTTTCCATAGAGTACAGTATGATTAGCAATAGATTTACAGGGCTACACAAAAATATTCACTTACATTAATGCGTATTATTGGAAATTTGCCGGAATTGCATTTTTTTTTTTTTTGTTGTTGTTTAAAGTAAGCGTTTTTAACACTTTCTAACAATTTTTGAGTGTGACTATATCAGTTTGTATATTTGTCTATCTGTTCGTCTGCCCGTCTGTCTATCTGTCCGTGCTCTAACACTCATAAATATTCATAGAATTTCTTGAAACTGATATATGATATTCAAGTTCACTGTCGAATGTTCCCTATTGAAAATGGAGTGAATACTTCTACTGGCTTGTGTACATGGACACCCAAAAGTATTCCAAAGTATTGTGTTCTATTAGAGGTATTTTTATAAACTATATTTTAATTCCTTTATTTTACACAAATTTCAGTGAAATTGAAACATTCAAGTTTTCAAGTTCACTATCGGATGTTTGCTATAGAAAATGGAGTAAATACCCCCACTGGTTTGTGTACAGGGACAGCTGAAAGTATTCCAAAGCATTCGTTCTATGAGAGGTATTTCTATAAACCAAATTTTAAGAACTTTACTTTGAACAAATCTTAATAAAATTGAAATATAATATTCATCATATGCACAAAAGAATGCTTTCTACAAAATGTAGTATGATTAGCATTAGATTTACGAAGCCACACAAAAATATTCAGTTACATTGAGGGCTTTTATTAGAAATTTGCTGGAATTGCATTTTTATTTACATTAAGCAATTTAACACTCTGTCTCCCAGTTTTAAAAAATTATAATATGTTATTCAAATTCACTATGGAATGTCCCCTATTTTAAATGACATTAATAAGTCCTGTGCAACTGGTTTGTGTACAGGGACACCCCCAAAAAATGGTAATGCATTGCATTTTAGGACAGACATTTTTATAAATTACATTTAAAGAACATTCTATTGTAAAATTCATAAAGAAATTGACAATTATTGTTTATATGCTAAAATAATATTTTGTATAGAATGATTTTAACCTTTAAATTTACACTGCTGCACTAAAATATTCAGATACATTAAGGGCTATGTTTTCTTTTTGTGTTAAGCACTTTTAACACTTTCTAACAGTGTTTAAGAATGATTAAAAATTCAATTAGTCTACCTGTAGGTCTTTATATAGGCAAAGAGCATTGGAAGTTTATACAATACAACAGTCGCATACATTTGGGAAGTGTTAATAATCAATGCGTACCACATGATTTTTCATTCTTTTTTTTTTTTTTGCCGAGATTCTAATTGTGTGGATTTTTAACTTTAAACCACAATTATTCCTGAGTATGTGCTATGACTTGGATAAATAGATGCTTGGACTGATTACACTGGTCTACAGTGGTTCGGTAACAACGGTCAAATTATTATTTTTATTATTAATTCCAATTTTTATTTAAATATCTGCAAGCAAAAAAGTCCCACCACGTCATATCTTTCTGTTAGAGTATCAGAAAATGGCAATTTTCAGGAATTTTTTTCTTTTTCACAGTATCACAGGTTGTAACCCTTCCTGCTGGCAACCCAGAGTCCTGGCAAATCAGTCCCGGCAACCATGTTTGTTCCATTTTTTTTGTTTAAATATCAGAAAATGGCAAATTTTATTATTTTTTAAAATATTTTTACAATACAGTCGACAGCAAAAGTATCCGAGCACTAGCCAATAATTCTGATATTAAAAAAGTACATTTAATACTATTTTGTTAAATAAATCCTTATCGAATCATTTTCTTAGACTAACTAAGAACATGACTCGACAAGGATTTATTTAACAAAGCAGCATTAAATGTGCTTTTATTAGACAAGGATTATTGCTTCCAGTCCAGATTAAATAATCGTAACAAAAAATCTGTATGTGTCACAGATTTTTCGCTATTATTTTTGAATTCTGCACTACAAAATTAGTTGAAAATAGCTAATTTCATTTTTGTTACCCTCCAAAAAATTTTTTTTGTCGACAAGTGTTATTTTATTTAATCTTAGTTTATTCTGACATGCAAGTAATAAAAACTGCCAATAAGACAATTTTGTGTATTTATTTTAAATCTAATTTTGTATTTATTTTTATTTTTTCTTTTTACTATAGATTGTTGGCAACACAGATATCCACAAGAAGATGGTGGTTGATGTTTAAATTAATTCCATACTATAAAACTCCTTCATATTTTTTTTTCTTTGTAGCAGACTCTTGTTCTCAATAACTTTATTATATGGTTTGTTACACCATTGAAGTTTTTTTGTTTATAGGTGTGATATATTTTTTAAATGTTCATATTACTGTTTTGTGTTTTTTTTTATGTTTTGTTGTTCATGGTTTATTCATACTCTTCAAGAATTATGTCAATCAAAATTTCAGGTGTGAAGGAACTTAAGGGCCCTCTTCACTCACCACCACTGGAAGCCAAAGCTAATGTTATTCTATGAGGAATTTTTCTTTACAAATAACTTATTAACTAATACCTATTTTCAATATGTGATTTTTTTTCATTTTGCAATTTCAAAATAAAATATTAAAAATAAAAAAAAAAATACATTTTTGAAATTGGTCCGTCAATTTAACAGTTGGGAATTATCTGAATGCGAAAACCGAATTTAAAAATAGGTATTAGTTAATAAGTTATTTGTAAAGAAAATTTCCCCATAGAATAACATTGACTCGGGCTTCTGGCGACGGTAAGTGAAGAGAGCCGTTAAGGGAAGAAAAAAAATTATCAATGGTATTAGATATATATATATATATATTTTAATCTGTCAAATTTTATTCTTTTAATCAATAACTCATTTTGAATAAAGTTAAATTTACATTTTTCTGTTTGTGATTGTGTATAGTTTTAAAACTAATTTTATTGTTGCTGATATCAATGATGGAGTAAATGATTTTAAAAGAATGTTTGTTTAAAAAGTTTATTATTATTATTATCATCATTAAAATGTACATTAGAAAGAAAGAACTTTCACTCAAACTTTTAAATTCAAGCTTATTCAAATAAAATGCTCACTATTACCTGTTTAAAAATATTGTATTATTGTAAGCTATTATGGAATATATATAAAACTAACAATTTCATAAAAATAAATACACAAGTTATACTTCATGTAACCCTGTGCATGGTATATAGATTTCCTATTGCAGCGTTTTGTTTTATTGTCTCTCAAGTTTTAGCTTTAAAATCAAATATTCTAATGAATGTTATATGAATATGTTAACTAAAATATATAAGAATATGTTGGGTATTTGGGGTTAATGAAATTTCATTAACAAAAAGAAGTTGTTAAACCAAATATTAAAACAAATCTAAAGAAAAATATATTTTGCCTTCAATACTTTTATACATACTAATATTTAAGGTGCTGGTTATAAAATGTAAAATCTCTATACATAAAAGCATTTAAACTTTTAACTGGTTCTAATTTATATGGATTTTTCTTCTACTTGAATTTTAACTCAATATATTTTATATTTAGATTTTTTATTGATCTGTTCACTGATATTTGTTCTGTGATACACAAAATAAGTAAAATAACTTCTGCTGAAATAGTTAATTTTGTGGCCATCGTGACTAAAATCAAACTTTTTATTAATATTTAATTGACCTATTTGAAAAAAAAAAAAATCTTGTTTCATTCAATAATACAAGGTGACAAGAAATAACTTGGACACATATGATACATTATAACTTTAATGCTAATGAAAATATTACGACCAAACTTCAATAAATACGAATACATTATTTTGTCTATTATATTTACAAATTTTCAAAGTGGCTACCTTTAGCCTTCATACAGAGATTTAAACGTGTCACAAAATTTTGGCTATGGGCCGCAACTCACTTACTGATATTTTATCCCATTCCTTGCATAAGGATTTCTTTAGGGATGCCAAAGTTTTATGAGGTTTAGCACACATCCTTGTCTCCAAGATGGACCAAACAGAATAATCCATTGGGTTCGTAATCTGGGGAATATGGTGGCCATTCTTGAGCTCCAATGAAGTCAGGAAAATTTGTCTCGAACCAATCTTGAGTGCCTTTAGCTCTGTGTGCAGGTGCGGAATCCTGTTGGAAGGTCCATCTTTTGTTTCCAAAGAACTTTTGCGACCAAGGTAAGACAACATCTTCCAAAATGAGTTCGTGATAGTGGTAGTTACAGATATTTCGTTTGAAACTTCGTCCAAGTTATTTCTTGTCACCTTGTATTAGTAAATATCAAATTAAGTAAATTCTACAGAATAAGAATTTCTTTTGATAGTAAATATGCAGTCTAGCTCACTGCTTAGTGAGTTTTTCAAAAGTTGCAACATTCTATAATGCAAATCAAAGAGAAGAGTTAGCGATTTGAAGTGTATCTTTAGAAAAAGTAAAATAAATTACAGAACCAAGCATTGGGTAAAACTGCATTTTAACCATTTTGGTATTTATAAATTAAAATTTATTTTATTATTGTTATTTAGATTTATTATTATTAATGAATTGTATCTATTTTCAGAGGTACATTTTTGTGTAAGCATACATACAGTAATTTTATAAATTCAAAATTTTGCTAATGTATTGAGGCTGATTTATTATAATTTTAATTAGAATTATTTTGATTCACAGTTTCAAACTTTTTAAAGCTGAGTATTAGTTTCTATTGCAATGTTAGGTGTATACTGTATATAATATTTAAACTTTAAAACTTCTTCACACAGCATAAAATTAAAGACAGCACGTCTTTTCGAAACCGGTTGTGCTTGTCTTTAATTTTATAGTGTGTGAAGAAGTTTTAAAGTTTAAATATTGAGTGTACACCAGTTTTTAATATACTGCATCATCAATTGGTTTCAGCAAAATTGAAGTGCTGTTTACATAACTATGGTATAAAGAACAAAAGTTTCAAAATAATGTTCTATAATGTGAAGTTTTATGAAAGGCATTTGATTCCACATATGCATTCTGCAAACATATCATTAAATTTGAAATTATGATTAAAGTAGTTTTTACATTCTTTAAAGAAATTCTTAATTTAATTATTTTCATTCTGTACTTATGTTACTAATATTGTTTAATTCTATGTAATTTTTTATATTTTTTAAGAATATTAGTTACAGTATTCTATTTTTTTTTTTTTTTTTCAAGTGAGCAACATATTTTTAAAAGATCAGGATTTTATGTAAATATTTGCATAAACTCATGTTTTATATTTTCACAAGTAATGATGTTCAGCTCGTTATTACTAGATCAGTTTCACTTTTTTGTAAGATTACTTATGTAAAATGACACTAATGCATAATCCAGGTGTATGGCTGACAATTTAACATATAATTAATTTAAATAATAATGATACTTGAAAGATTCTGGTTAGTGAGATAATAATTTAAATAATATTATAGTTTTAAAAAATTAAAGAACACGCTTTTATAGAAATGTGAACTAAAAAGCACAAAATATCTATCTTAGTATTAAAATGCAGGATAAGAGAAAATCGTGTGAGTGACTCACCATAATATTTACATACATTTAAATCTTTAATTAAAATAATTTAGAATGAAACAAAAACCATTTTTAAAAAATCTCCCCTGACTGGGCTCGAACACTAGATCTTTAGGTTCGTAGCGCGGAGCATTACCTCACAGCCACAGCCTTCATGTAGGGAAAGTGTTTTTTTACAATATAGATTTTTTGTTTGCTCCCAGAGCGGTTACAAACATACATACAGGTGAAGCTAATAAAAGCACAGCTTAGTAATTTCAGAATTATTTCATTGTTAAAATGAATTATAAATATTTTGCTATCTACTGAATTCAAAAGAAAATAGATGTGTATTTCTACCTTTACAGAAGGATTAAAAGATGATATATTATGATGATTATTCAGAATATAGTAAATGTTGAAAAAAAGAAATAATTTCTCCTATAGTCGATATATAACTGATACTTACACTCTCCCCATTTTATTTTATTTTTTAAATCCTGATGAAAAAAAAAATTGTTATTGAAATAATTACACACAAATTTTTCTGTGACTATTCATTGTTTTTATTATTGTTATGATTTACACATTAATCAGAGCGTAAAAGATCTTTTTGTACATATTTTACAAATTACATTGTCCCTGCTACTTTGTGAGGTTGCCATGTATTTATTTGTTTGCATATCAATGCAAAGCAATTACCTTGCTCATATTATACTTTAGACTGAAATTGAAATGATATATGTTTTGATATGTGGTGTTTTTACAAACCTCTTCTAAGCACTTCTGTGTTCAAATCGGTGCACATTGTGATTTTAAGCTTTTCATATTCTATACCAGATAAATATATTTTTCTTTCCTATAGATATTGCAAGTGCACTTTGCCTTTCTGCTCCAACACTTTTAAAAAGAGCGTTCATTGTATTTTTCTTGATGTGATATCTATGTGATTCAGTGTTATGGTATGAAAAAAAAAATTTTTTTTCACACGTCTGAGTATTCATGAAGGGTATTACTGCTTTACTGTTAAATGTACGTTTGATATATCTTTACAAACTTTTTATCTGAAACTTTGTATTCCACCTGTTTTCATGCAATAAGTTTGTTTCCTTGATTATGATTTAAAAAAAAAAAAAAATGTTTTGCTTTATATTATGTTAATTTTTTGTATCATTATTCCCCTATTTAAACAGCTGGTCAGCTTTCCATTTTTAATAAATAAGTTTATTGAGCTTAATTGTCGATATTTAAGTTGTCAATAATTGTTTGTAATTATTCTTTTTTTTTTTCTTTTTATTGAAAGATAGAAAATTCAATAAAATGTATCATATACTTTAAGAATAAAGTTTCAGAAAACTTGGCTCTTAATGTTCTCCTCTCCCCCAAACCGCTTTGAAAAGTAAAACTGTGTCATTGGCATTACATCTGTTCTATTTTTTGAAGGGAATAAATTATTTTACTTCTATTTTATATATACATTTATGATGCAAAAACAATGTGTATAAATAGTTTATATTGCTAAAAATTGTGATATAGATTCTAGATTTCTGCTGATAAATAAAATGCTAAACATTAGGCACTATATTAAGTATAAAATATTAAAATTTCTTCAGTTGAATGAATTTAGTGTTAAGGTATGTATCCTTTCTATTCCGTCAATTTAGGTTTTAATTACTTTGACATTGTTCGAAATAATAAAAAAAAACTAAGGCATTGGAAAATTCAATTAAAAAATTTCACTGAATAAGTACAGTGAAAATTACATGTGAAAAATTACAATTATTATAAGATAGAAAATGAAAGTGTTTTAGCTTTTTTCTTTTTTTCTATGCAGAAGATTTGGAGTTTTATAATGAGATATTTGAAGTTCTATTTTAGAAGATACAGAAATGAAATTAGGATCACTTTCAAAGAAAAAAGTTTTTGTTAAAATATCAAAATTTGTGTGTGTGCATATATGTAGGTAGAGTGTGTGTATTAGGCAGATTGCCTAAATTATGGGCCTAGGCCTTAGTGGAGTGTCCCCAGACCTTTTTAAGTAATTCTACCCCACATTCATGCAATTTTTGGAGAAAACTACAGGAAACTCTGAATGGACACAAAACATGGCATGGATTTGAATGCAGAATCTCTCATCTACAAATTAAAAGTAGATACTCTTGGTCACTGATAGATCAAGGAATTGATTTATTTTCCTTGTATAATTTCATTTAGGTTCTATTTTCTGTCTTATTATTCTTTTTTAATTTTAATGAAACCAGAGTAATATTAAAGCTTTATATATATTTTATTTTGACTTTTGATAGTTTTATTAATTTATTACATTTGGTGTTATCAGTTTTATCCATTACAGATAGTTTCAGCTGAGTTTTAGTTTTCATATTAGACTTATGAATTAAACATTTTCAGAAAGAGTGTTTAATAAATAATTTAAAAATAACAAAATTGGTAATTTTTTTCAAGAAATGAAACCTGCAGTTTTCTTAGGGGAATTTTGAATGATTGCTTGTTAACTTTCCAAACTATTGCCCATTTTAAATATTAATTTGTACATTGAATAGGTAATATTCTAAAAAAGCAAACCAATGTAAGGATTTGTTGTTGTTCATTTTTTCAGTATTTGAAAAGAAAATATTTGTATTTTGATTTGTTATGTTTCCCATGTTTACATTCCCTTGTTTATGAATATTTTGTTGTGTCCATAAATTTTGAAATTGTTGTTAATTTGCACTATATAATATATTACTTTTATTATTGTTAATGGAATGTTAAGTCTTTAAAATGTTTTTAATGTGTAATGTCTGTATGTTATTAAAATAATGAAAAACTTCTCTTGTGTACTTTTAACGTGCCTTATATATATTTACATTAATTATTTAAATTAGACTTTTCAAATTAAAAAAAAGTTATTAGAATGAAAATTAGTTAAAATGTGAAAATATTTTATTTAAATCTATATTAATAATGTGGGTCATTCTATGTAGATCGGCTTTATACATGCTATTCTGTTTATTGACATCAAACATCAGCTGAACTGTTTTCATTCTAATGCATATACCACGCTTGTTCCTGCTGCCATTTTGCAAAAGTAAATACCTTTTGCCTTAGTGATAGTCTAATGCATGGGTGGGACTTTCCAAAAAATATTTCTTTTTAGTTCCCCATCAAACTATAGGTATGGGGAACTTAGGTAATCGTGAAAATTTTCGACCTTGGTTTTTTTACTTTTTTACACGTTTTCAGGTGTGAGGAATCCGAAAATGGCAAAATTTGTATGGTCTCTGTCTGTAGGGTGTCTGTTAGTGGGTTAGTGTGTTAGTCCATTAGTTTGTTAATCTATGTACACGATATCTCATGAACCAATTGTCGCAGAGAGGTCAGATCAGTTTTAAAATATTACTTTCGACACTGGTAAGAACCCGATTAATTTGCAACATTCAAATTAAAAAACTTCGTAAGTTATGAGAAATTTACGATTTTCTTAACATGGGAGAATAGGACAAAAATTCACTTGAACGTGCATTAAATGGAAACTTTTTACTGTAAAAATGTCATACCAGTTTTAAAATATCAGTTTTGATGCCGTAATGAACATCGGTAACTATAAATATGCTACTTTGAAAATTTTGGAAGCTACTGGAAATTTAAATTTTGCACATAGTTGTCTAAAAAGCAAACAAGGTTTCTTGATTTCAGAGGCCAAAGTACTGGAAATTACGAAGAGAGATGTTGGAATCAAGATAACGTACTGTGGTTCGTTTTGCTGCCAAAACATCCTGAAACGAGGGACAAAAAGTCTTCTGTGCACCCCTTCTGAAATAAAAACGAAAAACAATATGAAACAAGCAAAGAAAAACAAATGCTTTTAAATTACTTAACGCTTTGGGAATTAGCAAATTGCACAATTTTTTCTATTTTTATGAATAATCTCTCAATGATACTGCTAACACTAACACAAAGGAAAATAATGATAAAGGTGGTGAAATAGAATTTGTAAATGAAGATTTGTAGTAACTAACTACCTTCCAAAATTGTATAGCTAAAATTTATGCTGTATTTACATGAAAAAAAAAATACTTGGATTACTTTCAAATGGAAGTAAGTCATTTCATTTCTTTATTTGTTTGTGCCAAAAGGGCTTAAGT
Organism: Salticus scenicus; assembly: GCA_963930645.1. Classification (NCBI taxonomy): domain Eukaryota; kingdom Metazoa; phylum Arthropoda; class Arachnida; order Araneae; family Salticidae; genus Salticus; species Salticus scenicus. The sequence continues at coordinate 378,119,719 of OZ005649.1, read as the reverse complement.
CATAGTTTTGTTCCAAAAGGAGTTAAGTCATTTCTTTCTTTTTTTATTTCTAAATAACTATACTGTCAGGATTTTTTTAAACATGCAATTTAGTGTTATTATCATTCACATATTACTGGGAAAAATTATCTTTTCCTTAAATTCAATAATAAATCTTACATAACAAAACTGCGTTTTCTCAAGAACCGAAAAAAATGACTTAATGCCATTTGGAAACAAGCTCTTCAATTTTCAGAGGAACTGAAATTCAGTTCTTTCTATAGCATACAACCTCTGGAATTTACAAGATATTTGTTATTTTGAATAAGTAGCTCAATACCTTTGGCTATTAAATTATACAAATGAAATTTTGTGCATACATACTTAAAAATTTAATAAAAATACTCAGATTTCATTAGATATTTAATATTTTTCATTCTGATTACAGTATGCTGTGTCTAATGTAGTATGTCAAGTTCTCTAAAAATGGCATTACACTAGGTTTAATACCCTGTGTGTTATAAGTTAAAGTGGCAGTTTTTTTTTTTGCATTTTTTATGGAAACTGTTGTATTTCCATGAATATATGTGGCAGTCACATAAAAATGTATACAGATAACAAAAAGAAGCCTCATAAGTAAATGCTATAGCCAGAACACATTTTGAGCAGTACTTTTTACAAGGTGATATCAAACATTTCCATTTTTCTGTAATTTTTTACTAGTTATTTTGCTTTTGAGATGAAACTTTCAGTGATATGTGTGAGGTATAACATGTTCTTTAAATTACTGAAGTTTCAAGATGATTATTTCAGTACTTTTTAAGATATTTGACAAAATGTCTGAAATTTGAAATTGTCTGGTCATTTATGGAAAGTTAGTGTACATTATATACAAAGGAATGGGAAATTTCAACAGTCTTCGAGTTTGCTTAAAAAAAAAAGGCTTGATATATAACTGATGTAGATTCCAGAAAAGTAAAAGATATTGAAATAGCAAATAGATGGAGAATCATCGAGAATGCTGTATCAGTGATTTTCAATAATACAGGAAGCACTGAAACATCTTGTTGTACTTCAACCCCTTAACTGCCCCAGGCTTATATACACATTTTTCCCAAGTACAATCCTTTGTATTGTACTGCTACCAGTGAAACTACTGACATGCCTTGGCAATGCAATAAAATAAATTTTAACCCTAGAACACTAGTGTGTGTAAATTTTACGCGCAGTCTTCATTTATTGGTTCTTTTCTGCTCTTTTCCTTCTACCGATAGACTTGTTTGACCTTGAGTGCTTCGAAATAATTATTCAGTTAATGAAGAATTAGTAATATTGAGTAAAACAGCAAATAATTAAACATATTTAAAAACAACATTAATGTAATATAAGCAAATAAAACAAATTTTACATGAGCACGTAAATTTTACGTATCTCTAGTGATAACGGCAGATATGAACACGCTAGTGTTCTAGGGTTAAAATGATCTTGCCAGTGATTTAAAAACTAGTATGTTGTGGCCACCACAAGACTTTCTTCTATATCTTCCTATACATATTCAATCAGTAACAATATTTAAAAAAAAGAAAAAATACGATTTTTTTTCTAATTTTTTTTTGTTAAAAGTAATACATATTCAATCAGTAACAATAGTTAGAAAAAAAAAAAAAAAAGTACGATTTTTTTTTTTTTTTTTTTTTTTGTTAAAAGTAAAAAAAATCGATAACTTTGTTTTAAATTATCACAGATTTATAGTTCAACCATTCGTTTGAAAGGTATTGACGAGATCTTTCGAAAGATACCCATCTTGAAAATTTACCCTTCCCCCCCAGGGGGGAACCGATGCCCCCCCCATGCACAAAATTTTTTTCCTAGTTACATACTACTATTATCAATAATTCATATTAATTTTACAATCACAAGTTTAAAATAACTCTCATTATGCCCATTTATACGGAATTTTGTCCTATGCTGCCATGTTAAAAATTTGCACTAGTATGTTGTGGCCACCACAAGACTTTCTTCTATATTTTCCTTTACAAATTCACGCAGTAACAATATTAAAAAAAAAAAAAATGTTTTCATTTTTTTTTTTTTTTTTTTCGTCGTTAAAAGTAAAAAAAAATCGATAACTTTGTTTTAAATTACCACATATTTATAGTTCAACCATTCGTTTTAAAGGTATTGACGAGACCTTTCGAAAGATACCGATCTTGAAAATTTACACACCCCCCCGGGGGGGGGGGGGGGGTACTTCCCTCTAGAGGGGGGGAAGCGATGCCCCAAATTTTTTCCCTAATTAACTACTACTATTATCAATAATTCATATTAATTTCACAATCACAGGTTAAGAATAACTCTCATTATGTACATTTATACGAAATTTTTTCCTATACTGCCATGTTAAAAATTTAGAAAAAATACGATCACAGCGCCACCTGTTGAGCGATTGATCCCTAAATCTTATCAGCTTCAGTTTATGTCAGGGTGCAACTAAATACAAAGTTTGGTTAAATTTCATTCATTGGTTCGTGAGATACAGCGTCCACAAAAAAATGATACAGACAGACAGACAGACATTTTCTAAAAACTATTAATTCGTAATCTAGACATCCCAAAACATGTAAATTCATCAAAAAACGGAGGTCGAAAATTTTCGCGAATCCAATACTTTCTCTATATTACATATAGAAGAAAGTAAAAATTACTCATTTCAGAGTTGAGATGGGCACGATGGCAATGGGAATTGAATTTCGGAAGTTTTTGTCTGCCAGTAAGGGGTTAAATTTGAGCCAAACTAAAAGATAATGAGGATTGCTAATAACATGAAGTGGAAATAGTGTCAATCAGGTGAATGAATGAAACATGAAGTCAGAGTCTTCCCATCCATAGAGTAATTTTACAAGAAAAGGGTGAATTTTTTGCTGGTGTTTTTAGCATTCCAGAATTTTTATCTTCATCAGGAAGACTTTAGCTATTTATAGATAAAGTTACAGACACAGAATTATTTGGAAGAAAACTTATAGTGAAAAGACTGCAGTAAATGAGATGAGAAAAGATTTTATAATGAACAAATTTGAATATATTTCAAATAAATGTGCCCAATAGATACATGGGTGATATTGAATCAAAGGTAAAAACCCTGAAAATTAGAGACTCACATAATAATAATAATGATAAAAAAAAAAAAAAAACAGAATTTCAAATGATACTCAAACTATTTAGACTAAATGCCCTTAATCTTTTGCATCTTAATCCTATGCCCTTAATCTTTTTGCATCTTGTATCAAACAGTATACAATTTGTTCACATATCACCTGGATGACAGATGAACAACCAATGAAAAAAGAACTTTGTAGGAAATATGAATAAATTAGATTAAAAACCCTAAATCAGGGGTACTTCCTGAACACAAACACCCCTGGAGATATCTTCATTCTTTCAAAATTATGACTATAAAAAATTACCACTTATACGGGGTGTCCCTAAATTCATCAGCCAAACTTTTAGGGCAGTGAAAACACATACAGTCAAACCTCGTTAAAGTGAATATCAAGGGTGATAAAAAATTTGTTCATGTTATCAGTAGTTCAGGCTATCAGTAACTAATCTTCATATAATTAAACTAATCTTCATTTTGATAGGGATTGTGGAAACAGTTCATGTTAAAAGTAATTCACGTTAATGAGGTTAGACTGTATAAAGCAAGATTTTTTTATATAGCATTATGGGGTCGGAAATGAAAAGTGTAGACGGAAAAAATAGAAATCCACCACACTTTAAAATGTGCAAAAATTCATATAAAATTGCATGAAAATAGAAAAAATCACACAATCTCAAGTCTGAAAAAAAAAAAAAATTACTAACACCAGTCAAAAAATAGACAAGAAACTGGAGCGGAGGAAGGGTGGTTTCAGGACCCACAGAAAATTTTAATTTCCGACCCCATATTGCTATATAAAACATGCTTCTTTATACGTATTTTACCTAACTTTAAAGTTTGGCTCATGAATTCAGGGACACCCTGTATATATATTTATATTAATTTGTTAATATATATGTATATATATATGCTAGCAGACCCAGTCACATGTTGCTGTGGCTAAATTATACGTTGAATTATATTGTAGTAAACTATTCAATACAGTCAAATTATTATTTACGAATAAAGATGAAAATGTTGTAGCCGATGTAAAAACTCACGGGATTGAGATTTGAACCTTAGGTCGAAATTTGGAAGCGATTGATAAACATTTTCATAGAGTTAATATTAAGTTAATATTGAGTTAATATTAAGCACATTATGGCACATTTTGAGTTAATATTTAGCACAAATAAACATAAAATTTTGAATTTTATATTTTATTTATCTCATATATTCAAGTATAGTTTGTAATAAAGTTCTTAATTGATAACATATAACAATTAATTTATAAATGAGGTAGGTAGCGTAGATTATTCATTATTTATAATAATTGTATTCATCATTTTAAATTAATTCAGCGCTAATCGGCACACAATATTCTTGGTTAACCTATCTCTTACTAACACAAATAGATTCAATGGTTTTCCACACGTGAGCATGCAACATAGGAAAAACATGGAATTTCCAAGTCTAAGCCTCAAATGGAGTTTGGCCTTGAGACTTATTTATGGTCATAAGCTATTTTGGATTAAAATGCTAAAATGACTAATATGTAATTTAATTTTTATTAAAATTCTATTAAAATAGAAGTATAAATGAAGCAACGATTTTAAAATCAATTTTTATGGAGGAGTGAATTATAATGCTATTCCCAGTGGCAGAAAGTTTTGTAGCTGTCTGCGACAGGCTTTTAAAATTTCATAATCTGTCTGCAAAATTTGCATGTAATCAGGGGTGAAGGCTTACACTCAAAAAGCCTGAAAGCAGATTTGGGTGGGGTTGGGGCTTAGGGGGGGCCTAACATCAGTGGTGATCTCGTGCAACAATACACAAATACAATTTTACAATACACTACAATACGAATACAATTTTACAATACACGAATACAATTTTACAATACATGAATACAATTTTTTTTATCAGTGCAGACAAAAACTGTCCGCAAGCCGTTTTTCTGTGTCCGCGACTATGTCGCCGTGTCGCGGTGTTCCTGCCACTGGGATGCTATTATGGATAATGTATAATGCTATTGTGGATAATTTTATTATAAAATGATCTCATCATTTTAAATATTTTAAAGATGGCAACAGCTGTAGTTTTAAAAAGGAAAACAATATGGATAAGCCTGAAAAATAAGTAAATTTCATAAATATTTTAAAACTTTAATATAGGACATCTTATGAAATATTGGGCATTTAAAGTAAATAAAGGTATTTTAAATACAAAAAGATTTTGGAAAAGATTAATATATTTTAACGAAGTGATGAGAAGATTTTGAGTATGTTAAAATTTTAATAGTAAATTCAAGTTAATCAAGATGGGAAACATTAAGGATTAAGATAAGAAAATAGCAAGATTTTAAGATAATTTTTTAGCAAGAAATATGAGTCAAAATTTAAAGTTAAATACATGTATAAATCACAAACTTAATAAGGAACAGTAAATTGATAAGTTATTTAAGAAAAGCGAAAGAAATAATTATTTAAAGTTTCGAACATCGATCATATAGATTAGCTTTACAAAACAAATAAATAGACTTAAAATCTTTCCATTTTAAATAAGTTTTAAAATATTGAAATGGTTACTTTTTGTTTAGAAAATTAGATCACAAATTTCTTAAAAAAAAAAAAAAAGAAAATAATGGCAAATATTAGATAATATAAGAGAAAAGATACAAAATAAATAAATAACGTTTCGAACATCATTCATTTTAATAGTAGTTCAATGCTGATTAATGGACTGACATTCATTTTTAATTTAACTTTTAATTAATAAGAAAAAAATCTATCAAAAGGATAATTAATTTAAAATTGGATTAGCCTGTATTTTTCTGGAACTTTCTGTAAATAAAACTCCTGAATTTTTGCAAGTTTCGCCTCATCATTCTCGGACATCTTACGAACCTCCAAGTACACAACAGTACTATAACAATGCCATTGATAGGATGTAAAGATAACAGAAAAACTACAAAAGAATTGCTTATTTATATTAAAGATGAACATGTAAAAATATACCAATTTGATGTGATCTCTTTTTATAATGTGTTCCAAGCTCTCAAAAAATAAATAAATAAATAAACTGCAGATGAAAGAGGTAGTTTTAGTTTGCCTGTGGCCAGCTTCAAGGTCAAAGAGAAACATTAGAATGTCAAAGATTCTGTTGGAATCTTGAAGGAGTATGTGCATCATTTAGCAAAGTCAAGTAATAATGGAATATTGAGTGTTATTTATTATTTATTTCTATTACTAATACTTGAGCAGTTTCATTATTAAGTAGGTACAGATACTTTTATTTAGATTAGACATTAGACATTGGAAGATGTTTAATTAAGAATAAGCACATGTGCATGTTTTCAGAAGTCACCCTGGAATATCGAAATAAATTGCTGAAATCCTTTGTAAGTAATCCTTGTTATTGTAAAATCAAAAACGCCCACAAAAAATTCAAAAGCCATTTTTAAATGTATGTGAATAAATTTACAGTAAGCTCATTTCACAAATTATTTATTTATTTTTTAAGAATGAAAATTGGGATGTGCCGCATTTCTTTTTTTATTTTTGAATCCTGCCTTTGGTTTTTTTGTACAATTTATGTGCTATAGTTACCGTTATGCTATAGCGAGTCTACAGCATAACTATTAATTTAAAAACAATTTAACATTCTTGTTTGTATAAATAAAACTACAATATAAACATACCTTAAACTGGGATTTCAGACAAGTAACTATCCATAAAAATTCTTTAAAAAATTTTCAAACAGTGACTTTTTTTACACAAAAATTAAATTGCGATATACAAAATTAGAAACATTAATCGTATGTACTTATAGGTAAATAAACAAATATTCAGGATTTGAATCACTTTATTTACATTATGCAAATCTTTAAATAAACTTCAGTAATATTTTCACTATAATAATTGTTCTTTTGAGACTATAAAGTTCAATATAAATTATTATCGATACAAATAATCAGCTTCAATGTTAGCCGCTATTTCTGGTTCCCACTTGTCACCATTGTTCAGTAACTTTTCTTTATTATATAATAGTTCTTCATGTGTCTCAGTTGAATATTCAAAGTTTGGACCCTGAGAGAGAAAAAAAGAAATGCTCTGATTAATTGGACAACTTAAGTTTATGAAATTTAATATGAGAAAATATATAGGGTAAGTCAAAATGAATATAGCGATTACAAACGGCTGTAACTATTTAATGGAAAAGAATTTATCGATAAGATTAACACAGAATGTAGACGGAGCACCAAAATTTTGTATACTTCATAGATGTTCTTTGTGACTTCCCTTGGTCACACGGACAACATCCAGACAGTTGTCCATTTCACGCCATACATTCTGAAGCATGTCTGCAGTCACTGACGCAAGCACATTACAAATGTGTACTTTGAGACCCTGCGATTTTTATCTATGGGTTTATATGAAAGACAGGATGTATGTGCTTCCCATGCCCAAAACAATTGATGAACTCAAAGTACGCATTTGTAATGCACTTGCATTGGTGACTGAACAAATGCTTCAGAATGTATGGCGTGAAATGGACTACCGCCTAGATGTTGTCCGTGTGACCAAGGGATGTCACATAGAACATCTATGACGTATGCATACAAAATTTTGAAGTTCCGTCTACATTCTGTGTTAATCTTATCGGTAAATTCTTTTTCATTAAATAGTTATAGCTGTTTGTAATTGCTATATTCATTTTAACTTACCCTGTATTTAAAAATAAATAGTACTGTACTAAGGAATAAAATTTTTGTGAATCATAGAATAATGTGATGCATATATATAAAAATATTTTGAATAAAATTTCAATTTGCAACAAATGGAGACTGAAGTAAGAAATTAAATTTGCTAGCATTAAGTATGAAAAGAAATATGAAGGATTGGTGAGCATAAAAACAAAATAATAACCAGAATGCTTAAAAAAAAAGAATGATCAATAAAAAAAAAAATTCAAAATGTATTCTTACCTCCAGATTTGCATTTTATGCTGTATACAGTTATGAAATAAATAAAAATATTTCACCAATTTTGCAACAAATCATTAATTTAATATTATATCAACATCAACTGATTAAGAATAAATATTATTAATTGGTTAGGTATGATATCTTATCTACTATTCAACGAGATAGATTATTGAAGCTTTGCAGGTTATTTATATATTAAAATATTAATTAACCATTAAAATATCTAGAACACTATCCAATCTTGACAAATACTCTTATTTTAAGCATACACTAGACAATAAATAGGAAATAAATGCCAATCAATCATTCAAAATCTTGACTATTAAATTTCTTTAACATTTTTGTTTAAATTTCTGGCATTAATTATCTCATGTTGAAATTTAGTATGAGCATATTACTTCAGGATCTAAATGTAAATGTTTTTGTTGTAGTTGTATTAATTTATGAAGCTCTGACATATAGTTTCTATGCACTGAGTTTAAATTCCAGTTTAGGCATGGATAGAATCTGTTTAGAACCAACGAGATATATAAATTAGAGTGCTGATTCAATGGATGAAGGATTAGCTTTCCGTGGTTCAAGATGAATCACATGACATGCTCCAATAGGTTGCTGTGTTTGGCCCTTTATCGCTATTTTGGCATTTAAAATATCAGTTTGACAAATTATCATTATTATTTGGTAACATGACAGTTCTATGACCGAAATAAATTGTTTTTAAAATAATTTTACACATATTTCACATTTTAATAAATAATAAAATACCTTTTTTTTCATCGTTCCCCAACAAAGTTTAAAAGTGTTTATAAAAAAAAAAATTAAACTTTTGAAAAGCTACATTTAACAACAAATAATAATTTTTCAACTATTTTTAAGCATTTTGTCAGTTAAAGTTCAACAACACGAAATAAAAAAGAAGTAAAATCAAAATCATGATTTGGAACAAAAGAATATTAAACTATGTAAGTAAAACACTGGCGGTTATGACTTATGCGGAGAACAATCTCCAAACCATTGCCATAGAAATTTACTTAAAATAAGCTGCTACCAAGGGAATCGCCAAATATGCAGGTGCAAGGAGAGCATGTCACGTGACTCATCTTGGACCTTCTCAAGGGTTACCATTTATCACTCTACTTTATATATCTTGTTGTTTAGAACCCACTTTAAGCCATTAGTCCTGATGTAATAAGTCTAAATATGCAACAAATTGGCTGCACAGCGACAACTCAAACCCTGTTCCATAATTTAACTTTTTATTGGGTAGTTTGTTCTTCCTCATGCTTAAAACACTTCATAATATACATATACCATAAAGGATATTTCATTACTAAATTAAGTAAACAATTTAAAGTTTGAGAGAACATTTGAAATTGTTTCATTATAAAATAGTTTAAAAAAACTTAATACAAAAGTTGTAACAATGTATTTAAGCTAATTAAAAATTGTAGTTTGTTTAAAATTATTGAAACGTTTACTATTATTTAGGATAGAATAAGTAAGGGAAGAAAAAAAAATATTTTGCTTGCAAATGCTGTTTGTTTCAATCACCAGATAAATTGTCACCAAAAAGCATTGAATGATTAAAAAACCATACACGTAGATTAAATTATGAAACACTTTCTAACATCTGTTATTGGATATTGTTGAAACTTGTCGAAAATGAAAATTATTAATTTTGCTTAGTTACACAGATATAAGAAAAAGACAAAAATGTACTGTAATAAGAACTGTAAAAACTTTAATTACTCATAAACTATAAACACAATTTTCCATATTACAAATATACTCATAGAAGAAGTGACAGAAAGTCAAAGAATTATTGAATGAATATTATTTAAAAAAGGAAATAAAATCATTAATTACTTTTTCCCTAATATGGGATATAATTATGATTGCAATTCAGGAAAAATGATGAATATAATTATACATGTATAACACAAATCCATATAGTAAAAATAAGAAAGTAAGATCCTGCACATTAATAAATTATGAAACACTTTCCCGTATTATGTTTGCAACTCAGGGAGTGTGAAAATAATAATAAAAATTAATTATGTATATTTACACATATATGACAAATATGAAGAAATTAAAAGATGAAAAGAAAAGAGAAGGGGAAAAAAAAAAAAAAGAGAGAGAAATTCTTAGACTAACACTTTGCGAGTCATTTAACCTATCAATAAAAGCAGTTGTTATTAGAATACTTACTTCTACGATAGCATCAACGGGACAAGCTTCTTGACAAAATCCACAATAAATACATTTTGTCATGTCTATATCATAACGGGTTGTTCTGCGACTTCCATCAGAACGTTCTTCAGCTTCAATTGTAATTGCCTACAAAAATATAATTATTTGAATATTTATTTTTATTATTTTGAATATTATATACAATTTTTATTGTTAGTTATAATAATTACATATTAACATAGAATATTTTCAAATTTAAAATTATTAATTTTCTAACATAATATGGAGAACCTGAATAACATTTATCAATTTCAAGATTTTCTAAAAATATTTACAAAAATTATAACGCAGAAAGATGGACAACGAGATAGACAAATCAGTGTCATAATCACTTTTAGACTTTGTTGGAAAGTATTAAAAATGAAAAACACAACTGAACATGCCTTTCCAGCAAATTCCAATCCCGAAATATAACTGATCATTACTATGTAACCCTGTAAACTAATCATTCATGCCAATCACACCACAATCTTTAAAGAAACGTGTATATGAATAATATATGTTAATTTCATTATGTCTTGTGTAGTACAAAGGTATTAAAATAAGCTTTATAAAAATACTGATAGGATATAATGTATTGAAATTCTTGTATGTGCCTGTATACAAACCAGTTGTGCTATTTATATCACTTTTAATAGGGAACATGTGACATCGTGGACATGTATAATACACAGTGAACTCTCGTTAAGACAGCCCCATTTAAGATGGATTTCTTGTTATTATGTACAAAAACAGAATCCCTGGCTAAGACATATAGGAATTGCATGTAATAAACATCGCTTTATACGTACAATTCCTTCGTTAAGATGGACATTTTTTTCCCTCAAAGCTTACTTTCTTCGAAAAAGAGTCAGTTCTCAAAAACTTTTCAAATTCAATATATATATATATATATTTTTTTTTTAACATGAAAAGGTTCAATAATAAAAGGGTTAATCTCTTTCACTCTGTGCTATTAAACTTGGGAGGTAAGTAGTATTGATTGACAGTGACAGTTGAGGTCAACAATTTGCACCTGTCTCAACTTCTATTGTGGAGACATAGCAAATGATTTTGTTATCAAGTTGTACTATCAGGGGTTAATACAGGTCGAGTTTACTACCTTTTACGGGTACCTTCACAAAAATCAACCTGGCAAAATAGGTACCTTCACAAAAATCAATCTGGAGAAAAAGGTACCTTCACAAAAATCAATCTGGAAAAAAAGGTACCTTCACAAAAATCAATCTGGCAAAAAAGGTACCTTCACAAAAATCATTTAGCTAAAATCGGTACCTTCACAAAAATCTCAGTCATCCCAGCAAAATCTGGCATCTTAAATGAGCACATTTTCAAAGAAGAGTAACTTATTTGTGCATTTCTGTCGATGCGATTCACAAAGCAAGAATCATACACAATGTTGGTTTTAATCTACACAAAAGTGTTTTCAATGGGCGAGAAATAGTGTAGCATAAGTAAACAAAACGATCCTCGCATGTATCTGTACAGACACGCTTTGGAGTTGTGCCCATAGTGTACTGTTTGCTGATTCGTAAGTTGGTTTGATGCTTTGATGACTGTATGGTGATGTGTCTATCCTCCCTTGTACAATTCATGTGTAGTGCAGTAATAATAGCACAAATAAAAACAACTCCTACTTACATTCTCTCTACTGAACTGTTTACTTCAGAGAGAAATGAGTTTTGATTCCTGTTCTGCTATAAGCCTCACACCAACTGTTAAGCATTATTTTTATTATTTTACTTAGTTTGAACTCCCCCCCCCCCCCCCCAAGAATGTGCTGTAATTTTTCACAAAAATAAAATATAGTTAAAATTTTTCACAAAAATAGGTATTAATTTTGAAATCCTGGTTTGGCCCCTGACTATATGAAGAAAAGAAGTTTTGGAAGTATCGGTTTTCATGCTTATATTTTTAGTGAATAAAAGGGTTTGAGAAAACAAATTTTCATTTGTGTTATACTGTGTATGTGTACATAATAGTGATTATAGAGTTCATATAGAACTTCAGTTTATGAACTCCTGTTATAATGGACTCTCGTTAATATGGACAAAAACTGCTGGCCCTTGATTGTCCATTTTAACGAGAGTTCACTGTATATCAGTTTTTGTATCATTTTGAGAATGTTTATGGAAATTAGAGCAACGACAGATGAACAGACAGACAAACTGAAGTCATAAACACTTTTGAACTTAATTGGAAAATAATAAAATGAAAGACATTAATTTTTATAATGCACAAAATCATAATAAAACTACCTGAGCCGGGCAAATAGCTTCACAAAGTTTGCAGGCAATGCATCTTTCTTCACCTGATGGGTATCGCCTTAAAGCATGCTCTCCCCGAAATCTGGGGCTTAAAGGTCCTTTTTCAAAAGGATAATTGATTGTAGCTGGTTCCTTAAATAAATGTGCCATTGTGATACCCAAACCTGAAAATCAAATTAAAAATTAGATCTTTAAAATATACAAATTTAACAACTACAATAAAAGAATACATGAAATGAATAAAAAAAAATTTCTGCATTCTATTTCCCAAAACATTTAATATAATTTATCAAATCCCTACATTAACCCTACAACGCTCAATTTTTCTTTTAGCGTGCGACAAAAATATATAGGTTGTAATTAGTGTTTAGAAGATAGGGAAAACTTATAAAAATAAAAATAAAACCATATTTTATGGAAAAATCAACTTTTTAGCTCAATGTACCGTATGTGGAACATATATAAAAATAGGATTTACTAATACGTTTACTATTGTTATATTAAAAAAAAAAAAAAAAAAAAAAAAACTTACCTCTGCAAAATATACATTTCATTATAACACACAGTATTGTTTTTTCGAGTCAAAACTGTTCAATAACTATTCTTTTTTCATTTTTGAATTCAGACAAACGACTAACGTATCACTTTCATTCAAATTTCACACTGAGTGCACTCTATCAAAAACACGAACGACATCTGTAGGTAAAGATTTGTATGACTACATTGCTAAATGTTAGTAGCTTCTATCAAGATGTCAAGAGATGTCGCTACTAATAGTTTTATAGCTATAGGAATGATTAAAGTCGGTATTCCACATATGGAACTGGGTGCCTTGTAGGGTTAAAATGTGATATTTTATTTACATTTTAATTATTTATTATATTAAATTATGAATCTAAACACAGACATTAATTAGAGTGCCTTTTACTGATTTCTACAAAAAATATTTACAACTGTGTTTGTTCAATGGCACATAATATAAAACATTTCTTAAAATATCTGTATGTCTAGTACCAGATGGAAAACAGTTACATAAATCATATAGTAAGGAACTGATAGAGAATGTTTCTGGCTACAATATGCACCACATTTTCATTTAAATGCTAAAAAAAAACTGGAGGGAAATGAGAATATTATCTTCAAAGCAAAAATCCATAGGATAGCAAGCAAGATTTGCACAGTGCACTATTGATGACTTTGACAACAAATCTGAACATGAAAGATCAGCCAAAATCTATTTTCATTATGCAATGAACACACATGAACTAATGATTGACTGTAAGTGTAAGTCATAAAGAACCAGTGTTTCCGCTACGGTAGCATTTTTCGCAAAATTCTAAGACTTATTCAAAATGCGAAAATGAAATAACATGCTTTCGCTTTTTTGCTAAAGCATCTTACTAAACACAAATTGAAAAAAAAAAAAAAAAAAAATCTTCGAAAATATTATAACGAATCTTTCATGGGGAAAAAATTGCAACATTGATCAAGAAAAATCCATCGTTTCATGCATATAAGGAAAATCAAATGCTGAACTATATGCATAAGAATCGCATACAGGAAATCAATTTGTAAATAAGCATGAGGCATTTGTAAAGAGGTCTAATATGAAAGAAAGAAAAATTATAAATTGTAAACCAAAAAGCTTTTAACAGTAATAAACAAATGTCCTTATATTATTTTTATTTTTATAAGTTATGTTTTTATTTTCAGATACAGTGTAAGCTTAATGTAGTTACATGCCATAGTGATAATTATATCTCTAGAAAAATAATATAATTCGTATATAAGATGTTCATATATTGCTTTAAAAAGTTTACAAAATAAAGTAATAATCTAAAAAGTTTAATATTTTTCATGTCTGCCAATAAATGTGTTAAAATATATGCTTGTACTACATTCAAATTGATCTGGTTACAGTGGTAAGTTTAATTATTAATTACTTTTTTGTTTTTTATTTCAAATTAAAACAATTTTTATCTTCTGTGTATAACTCTTTAAAAACCTGATTAAAAACTTTTAAGTTTAATTTACAAATGAAAATCAAACATGTAGAGGCATTTAGAATAATGTGTAAACTGATATTCATCTTTTTCTACTGCTTCTGGCATTTTCACATTTTGCTAAAGCTTTTTTTCTGATTTTAGCTTTTTTGCTAAAGAAAATTTTTACTCAGCTTAAACCCTATAAAGAACTAATTAAGATCTAAGAAAAAGAACTAATTCTGAACTTAAGGCATTAGTGAAATATGCAATAATTAAAAACATTAAGTAGACAATCAATTTTAAAGTAGTCAAGGGTCGATATAGTTTTTAATTTTTGGAGCCCAATTTTATAAAAAACAAAATATTTTATTATTATTATTTTGTTGTTCTTTGTAACTTACTATTTATTAAGTTGATTTCTTTAGTAATTAATCTATAACAAGCACTTAGTTTATCTATAGATCTATCTATAAGGATAAAATGGAAAAAAAATTATGACAATAAAATAAACTAAATAATCTATCAAACCAAAGTTGAACAGTGGTTTTATCTTAAAAATATCTTGTATGAATTCGGTGATATGAATATTGTTTCCAAGAAATGACTACTTGAAATTTTTAAATTTGCACTAAAAAAAAAAAAAATAAAAAAATAAAAAAAAAATCATATTTAAGGTTGTATTTGTTTAAATTTCGATGTATACACAGCTATATAAGAGTCTCCTAAAAATTTATTAATTAAATTGATCTGCCATCTTGTTTCAAAATAGTGTCCCCTTGAAAATTTGCTATCATGATAGGTTTCAAATTACTGAATCAATTCTAACCAATTTTGGATAGTGGACTTATCTCACAAATACCTTGGGTGAGTTTACTGGGCAACTTGACCTGTCATTTTATTTCCAAGTAGCAGAAATGAGTTTGAAAATTTAAAATTCTCACATCATATAAAACATCTAAGACCTTTATATTAATATACAGTAAAACCTCTCTAAGTTGGACACCTACGGTTCCAAGAAAATGTGTCCAACTTAGAGAGGTGTCCAACTTATAGGGGTTAGACATAATGTTAATGGATACATTCCGTTCCGAGAAGAAGCGTCCAACTTAGAGGGGTGTCCAACTTGAGAGGTTTCACTGTATTATATTGATTTGCTTAAATTTTGGTGCATATGTAGACCCTATCACAGTTTCCACAAAATTTATAAATGAACTTGATCCACATCTTTGTTTCAAAATGGCAATCACTTGAAATCAGGCTGAAACTTGAAAATTTTTCATTATGGTAATTTTTAAAATACTGAATTATGAAATTTTTAAATTTACATAAAAAACATATTTATGAATCTGTTTGCTTAAAATTCTGTATATAGATAGCCCATATCAAGATCTCAACCCAGCTCATTAATCAACTTGATACTGATTCAAAATTATAGCCACTTAAAATAATGCAGCCACTTAAAAATTTGTTATCACTGTAAGTTACGAAATATTGAATCAATCCAAAATAAATTTGTAAAATGGTCTTATCTCAGAAGAGTTAGCTGTCCAATTGATGTTTATAAAAACCTAAACAAGAATAAAGATTTGAAGCAAGAAAAATTCTTATTTTTATTTCAGAATATTTTACCCTAAAGATAAACAAAAACTTTTTTAAAAAGAAAAATAAGCTTTTGTAAATTACATAAAAACAAATTAGAAGTTTTAATAGAAAATAATTTAAATAATAAATCAAAATAAAATATAAAACATCATTAAAAAAAAAAAAAAAAAAAATGCAATTTCTACAATTGTTGTATTTATAGAAAATAAAATTACATGAATAGCTTTTTAAAGGAGATTGTTTTTTTAAAAAAAAAAAAAAAAAAAAAAACAACTTACCTCTAATAAGCTCTGTCATAAATATATGATAAGCAGCTCGATCAGTTATACTTTTTATGTCCATTTCTGGATCTTTGTCACTTATAATTTCTAAAAAAAAGTTTCAATATAAACATAAGTCCCTACAGTTTATTTAATTCAAAATGAAACATAAGATATTGATATACAAAATATTTAAATATTTTTTCTTATTTATCTACTAATACAATATTAATTTTATTTATTACTAGCCGGAATTTACCTGTCTAAGCAGCTCTTTTAAATACAACAATTAAGTAAACAAACAAATAGCTCAATTGAAAATAATTTAAGAAAATAAAACAGGTAATGTTAATGATATTATAATTCCCAATTGAAGAATTCTAATACGTAAGTTTAAATTACACCTTTATAGTTCATTTACTCAAGTCTATCGGAGCAATTCTAGTCTGCTTTAAAAAAAGACTGACTCTTTTCCTCATTTCCTTCTCTAGCTCAGCATGTTGCACCATCTGACCTCTATGAGGCTTGAGTTGAATAAATTACAAATATTTTCATTAGTCAGTATCTCTTCTGTTTTATGTCGCAATGCATACGACTGATTTACAAAATTTGCTAATTATTTAGGACTATTAAAGTTAATATTTACATGGTTAATTTGATTAGTTTTAGTTAATGCAGTAGTAATTTTATTAAATCTTATATCATTTTGGTGTTCTTTAAATCCTTTTTAATTTTCTTCTTCATCATTCCTATATAAGCATTATATTCATTATTGTCATTATATTAATGACATTGATTGTCACTTGTTATAGTTCTAAAAAATGATCGAATTTTGTAAAGCAGTCACATTGCATTGCAGCATGACACAGTGGAAATCCTGATCAATTAGAACATTAGCAATTTATTCAATCTAAGTCTTATCGATGCCAAATGGCCCCGACATGCTGAGTCAGGGGAAGAAATAAAGAAAAAATGCAATTTTTCAAAAGCAGACCAGAATAACTGAAGATATCCAAGGGCAAAGGTGCAATAAATCTGCATAAATGAAACATAAAGGTATAATTTAAACTTGCGTATTATGAATCACTTCATTTTAAATTTAAATATTTAATGAAGAATTCTAGTTAAACTAAAAGAATTCTTGTTAATGACAGAAATAAAAAACATAAGAACATGTAGTTTGAATAAAATTAAGAAAATGAAACAGACAAAATAAGTTATGTCATAACTTCCAACTGAAAGTATTTGATATTTATAATGCAAAAAATCTAAAGAAAAGAAAGAATTAATATAGTAAGTTTTGCTGAGGAAGGAATGCATCTACATTTTTCCAAAGTGATCAATAAGTTACTTTTTTTAAACTCCTTTTGTGTAGTTAAATGAAAGATAACAAATAGCACAAAAACAATTTAAGTTTGAATAACATTTTTTTAGAAAGTCAAATAGATAAAGTGAATGATGCATAATATCCAATAGAAAGCACAATCCAATATGAAACTGCTTTGATGTAACAATTTCAAGAATGTAATATATATATATATATACAGTAATTACCACTTCAAAAATTCATTACTTAACAAAATCAGCTGCTTTATCTGATCAAATTGCCAGGACCCGAATCAAATAAATACAAACTATTTTTTAAACTGCCGGTTAATAAAATCAGCATCGCCTGTTAATAGACTAAAAAAATATCTTTGGCAACAAAAATATCATTTATGCCTGCTAAACATTTTATTTATTTATTTTTTACTCTGACATTTTTATTTTTGAAATGAAAAAGCAAATAAAACAAAACAATCCCTCCGTTATCTCTCGTTGTTGAAAATTTTACATTTGCAGCATAGTTACAAATTAAACACGCCCCATCACTTGCCTCAGTAACAATATCAAAGAAAGTATTTTTCAAAGCAGGTAATAAGTTACAAATTTGATTTGATTCGCAAATGATATTTTTTTTTTCTATTATTATAATTTTTAATCAGTAAAAGACAATTTCTAGTTCTTATTTTGAAATAACTGTGAAGCAAGAGGTTTAATTTAAACAAAAAGATTTTTAATTTAAAGGAAAAGCGTGAACTTTTCGCAAAGTAATTATGATTTTCCTCATAGGAAAGTGTATTGGAACTTGGGATGTGTTTAATTTACTTATTTTGAAGGAACAATTAATTGTCAAAAGTTAATTAATATTCTTAATTCAGGCAGGACAGTGCAGAAAATTAAAAAAAGAGGAAACACGCGTGCTCATAAAATTAATTTCAAATGAAAAATAACATGCTCAGGGAAAATTATACAAATATGTTCATAAAATTTATTTCAAATGAAAAATAATGCGCACAGGGAAAAACTGTAAAAAATATTTTAAAACTGACAAATTAAACTAAAAGAATAATGCACATCAACACAATAAAACATGTGTAAAAAAAAAAAAAAAAAAACATTAGCTAGAAATCAACATTTAATCATTGACTGGTGGTGGAAAATGGGAAAGGGGGGGTTCATGAGTGAGAAATATTAAACACAATTCTACTTCTTTATGGGTTCTAGAATATCATAAAGTTTAAAATTAATATTGACATTTTTGCTGTGGATGGATAAATATTCAAAAACAAGCGGCTTCCCACAGAATGTTTGATTGGCGTTGGTTGGAGATGTTAAAAAAAAAAAAAAAAAAAAAAAAAAAAAGGGGGGGGGGGAGGGAGCAGGACAAAAAAAATTACATGAGTGAGAAATACTGAATAATTATGTTTTGATAAAGCACATTTAAAATGAATATTGACATTTATATTTTGGATGGAGAAAGATTGAGAACCTAAAGTCTTTTGTGGAGCGTTTGAACACTGATCGTTATAGGAGTTTGATTTAAACAAAAAAAAAAAAAAAAAGTGGAATTAATGGAAATCACATAAAAGCAGAAAATTGCAGATCCGCGGAAGAATCACATGCCTGTTAATTCCATTATTCTTTATCTTTTGAAATTTCTTAATTCAGGGCAATAATATCTTTTTCTTGAGAATGCAAGAACATTCACCAGATATAAAAATTAGCCGTTTAATAAAATCATTTTGGCTCAGGACAAATTTGATTTTAATAAGTGGCGGGTACTGTATATTCTTATTTCTTCTTCATTTAAATTATGTCAATTTGATAAACAAACCAACCTCAATCTTAAAAAAAATTAATGGCAAAAATTGAAAAAATAAATAAATAAATCACCCCTGAATGATCTAAGCCACCTTTCTGCTATGTTTTATAGTTCTGTGATCATTAGTCTGAGCTCCAAAGAGAACAGTGTCACCCCTATTTATTTACATAGATAGGTAGTAATAGAAAATATTTAATAGATGTATTTAATTGAAATTAATTTCAGTCTTCGTTAAAACTATATATACATTATAAATTATTATTTTTTTTTTTAAATTTTTAATTGACTTTTTAATCCTTGCTGTATTAATAATTGATCTTGAATAATAAATGAAAAAAATCTTCCTCATTACATAATTCCAAACTTTAATAATTATAAAAACAGAGGGAATCTAAACATGCCGTAATTTTCGGTATATAAATCAGTTAAATCAGTTTTGCACCAGAAATTTTGACTGGCTGATAAAGTTATATTTTTACAAGTCAGCTCTTCGAAAAAATATAAATTTTCAAGTTAAATAAAGTTTCTGGTGGAGGAATGACATATATTACCAGTGGATTATACATAGAAAATAAAATTATACTTTTAAAAAATTAAAGAACATGCTTTTATTGAAATGTGAACTAAAAGCACAAAATATTTACCTTTACAATATTAAAATGCAGGTTAAGCGAAAATCGTGTGAGTGACACACCATAATATTTACATACTTTTAAATCTTTAATTAAAATAATTTAGAATTAAACAAAAACCATTTTTAAAAAATCTCTTCTGACTGGGCTCAAACGCTAGACCTTTAGGTTTGTAGCCCGGAACTTTACCTCACAACCACAGCGTTCACATAGGGAAAGTTTTTTTTTTTTTTTTTTTTTTTTACAATATAGATTTTTTGTTTGCTCCCAGAGCGGTTACAAACATACATACAGGTGAAGCTAATAAAAGCGTGTTAATTACAGCACTTATAGTAGTTTTAACACTATTATTAAATTCAAAACGTATGTTAGCATATACAGACCATCTGAATGAAAAGAGTTATATTTTTTGAAAAGTTTGATAAAAGATATTGGCACAGCAGTTTAAGAGATAAGAAGAAAAAAAAAAGAGAAAGAAATGTTCCCATAAACAGACATGTGGGTAAACTGGAAAATTTGCTGTAATAGGCTATAAAAATTACAAGCCAGCAATAGTTGGTTAATACAATTTTAGCATCAACACAGGATATTATTTCAAGAAATGCACATAGGACAAAAATTGACTTCAATAAATGGAATATATATATATATATATATACATATTAAAAACAATTAAAATTTACCTTACATTAAATCCTTTAAAAAAATGATGAGCTTATATATTTCGGTTCCGACCAGAACCATCTTCAGAGCTCGATGACGACAAAGTGCTCGGTGGTTCATCATCCTCTTTCTTCACTGTCTCCGTCCGTCATTTCTTCACTTCTTTTCTTGTATTTAAAAAACTGTTTCCATTCAGGTGGGATCAAACTGTGTTCAACGTCATTTACTGCGTCACTGGTAGTCAAAATCTCAAGTGCTTCTCTTTTAAGTGCATATTTATGTGAGTTGAAAGGAGTAATTCTATGAAAGTTAATTGAGTCAATATTAATGGGTTTAGTATTGTTAGTTCTTGAAAAATCAGTGGATGGTTTGTTGTGTTTAAGGTCGGCAAGGTGTTCAGAAATCCTGTCTTTAATTTTGCGTTTCATCATACCGAAAATACATTTTTAAATACAAGAAAAGAAGTAAAGAAATGACAGACGGAGACAGTGAAGAAAGAGGATGATGAACCACCGAGCATTTTGTCGTCGTCAAGCTCTAAAGATGGTTTTGGTCACAACCGAAATATATAAGCTCATCATTTTTTTTAAAGGATTTAATGTAAGGTAAATTTTAATTGTTTTTAATGAATTTTAATCCTTTGTAAATAAAAATATGTATATATATATGAGAAATTTAAAATGTTATAAAATTTAACTAATAATAGATACATGTTATTAAAACTAGAAACACTCAAATAAAAGTTATTTTAAATCAATTTAAATGTATTTACATTGTTTTAATTAAATGACCATTTACATTTTGAGAGATTAATTTTAAATTAAATACTTACACTGTTTATTGATTGAGCATTACACTTAAGCCTACAAGTTATGAAATTTTTTCATGCAACATTCAAGAAAGTTATCCAACAGAAACCAAGAAATTTATAAAAATATGGAGCAAAGATGACTGGAAATTAGAATTGGAAATGCTCGGAAGTAGAAAGATTCCTTCATCAGGGAATATGTCCTTCATAGAGCATCGAGTTCGCAAGATTTCGGAAAACTGTACAGCTACACCAAGCAAAAACATAGTTCGTGTTCCTATCTTGCAACAAAACCCAAATTAAAAAAGGAAACAATTATATTGAAACAATTCGTTTACACATACCAACATTGAATCAAAAAGGAAAATAACATTTATCCACATGTCAGTTAGACACCAAACTCACACTCAACGTATTGCTAACTATACTAGTAGACTCAAACATGTTCTTAATAGTTATCCAGGCGTGAAGATTTTTCCTGGTCTAGAATAATAATGTAAATACTTAAATATTCAAAAATATATATACCGTAAAATTCCGATAGTAACCTCCCCCCCTTTTTTTCAAGGGGAAATTTGCCAAAACTGGGGGAGGGGTTATAATCTGAAGTTTCCCAATCTTTTTCTAAAAGTATAAATTTTATTAATATTATAACATATATTAACCCCTTCCGCTCCAGGCTAGCTGTAGTGTAAATGTCTGAAATACCAGATTATAATTTTGAAATAGTATCGTATACTTTCTTTGGACGTATGCACGTACGTCCATGGTATTAATGGCGATTGACACTAGGACGTACGCACGTACGTCCCTGGAGTGGAAGGGGTTAATGGCTACTAAATTGTATTAACAATGTAATAATACTGATTATTATTTATTCAATTTTATTAATAATAAACAATTTTTATTAATCAGTTTAAATTTAGCAGAAACAGACACGAACATGTGATAAACAAATCGCGATCACGAAGCGAAGCAGTCTAGAAGATTCGCTAGTAGTTAAAAAAACAGTTAATTGCACTGCTATTAACTACTGATATAAAAAATTAACACTTGGATATGTTTACATGCAAAATAAAGTTTCTAAATAAATATATAAGACTTCAGAAGTTAAAAAAAAGTATGTTTGCAACGCTCATGGCAAAAACGAAAGAATGGCGAACTTAGCTGCCAAAGGTAAAGGAGCAGAGGTTATAAATGGAATTTTCCGAAAAGTAAAGTATGTCAAATTTCAGGTGGGGGGGGGGGGGGGGGTTACTATCGGAATTTTATGGTATACACATATAAATAAAGATATTGTACTGTTCAAAAAGTAGGTTTGGTTTTCTTTTGATTGTTTAGAGAGAAGTACATCTATATCTTAAATTATTTTGAGTAGAAAAATGTAAATGTTTGCCTAAAAAAAAGAAAAGAAAAAATTGAAATTGCTGAAAATTTTGCATAAATAAGTTTATTAAAAGGAATCTCATAAGGGATTAAATCTATCAGAAAAAAAAACTTGGGTTTATTATTATTATTTTTTTTTTTTGAAGTGAAAACTTCTTTAGGCACGTTGAGCACATTTGGGTGAACAAAAATCTTTGAATTCCCGTCATCGTCAGCTGACGCTTTTCATTTGAAGTGAAAACTTTTAGGTGAACAAAAATCATTGAATTCGCGTCATCGCCAGCAAACGCTTTCCATCCTTGTATGATACATGTTACAATTAACTTGCTAATGTGAAGTGTTAATAATTATATACTGTATATTGTTTTAAAATCTGGTGCGGCTCAACACGACTTCTCTCATCTCCGGGCACTGTCTCTATTGCAGTTAGACCTCATAAAACCGTGAGAAAGCCCAAAGCTGCCATTTTTCTCAGGTGTTTTACAATCTGGTTCAGCTCTACACGACTTCTCTCATCTCCGGACACTATCGCTTAAAGATTGCAGTCAGAAACGTTGCAGTTAGACCTCAGAAAACTGTAAGAAAGGCCAAAGCCGCCATTTTTCTCACGTTTTTACAATCTGGTGCGGCTCTACACAACTTCTCCCATCTCCAGACACTGTCTCTATTGCAGTTAGACCTCACAAAACCATGAGAAAGCCCAAAGCTGCCATTTTTCTCACATTTTTTACAATCTGGTGCGGCTCTACACGACTTCTCTCATCTCCGGACACTATCGCTTAAAGATTGCAGTCTGAAACGTTGCAGTTAGACCTCAGAAAACTGTAAGAAAGGCCAAAGCCGCCATTTTTCTCACGTGTTTTACAATCTGGTGTGGCTCTACATGACTTTTCTCATCTCCGGACACTGTCTCTTAAAGATTGCAGCCGGAAACGTTGCAGTTAGACCTCACAGAACCGTGATAAAGACCAAAGCCTCCATTTTCCTCAAGTTTTTACAATCTGGTGCGGCTCTACACGACTTCTCTCATCTCCGGACACTGTTTCTATTCCAGTTAGACCTCACAAAACAGTGAGAAAGGCCAAAGCTGCCGTTTTTCTCACGTTTTTACAATCTGGTGCGGCTTTACACGACTTCTCTCATCTCCGGCCACTGTCTCTCAAAGATATCAGCCGGAAACGTTGCAGTTAGACCTCACAAAACCGTGAGAAAGGCCAAAGCCGCTATTTTTCTTACGTCTTTAGAATCTGGTGCGGCTCTACACGACTTCTCTCATCTCTGGGCACTGTCTCTATTCCAGTTAGACCTCACAAAACCCTGAGAAAGGCCAAAGCCGCCATTTTTCTCATGTTTTTACAATCTCGTGCGGCTCTACACGACTTCTCTCATCTCCGGACACTGTCTCTATTGCAGTTAGCGCATTAAATAAAATTGTAATATAATTTTTGTAGTAGTATTTTATATTAATGAATAAAAAAACACTTCATTTAAAAGTATTTCCTACACAATAAAATATTTCCTGACGATTCAAGAAATGCACACGTAATTGTTCACGTTTTCACTTCTGTCGGCACTCCCAAAGTGCAACTGTTTTTTTTTTTTTTTTTATGTAAATGGATTTGAATAAATAAATAATAAAAAAAAAGAAAGGAAAATAACCCTTTGTTAATGATGCCCAACACTTGTTGTATTTGTATTGATGTGTAATCCTTTCTAGTAGAAAAAAAATAGTTAAGCATGTTTTTAAACAAAAACTTAAAGTATTACTACTGAGCTTCGCCTACTAGTGGGTCACTATTTTTAAATGAATCACTTAAATTATTATATTCTGAAAATTGCATGTTATCACTAATAAACTATTATTCTTAAGAAAAGAAATTTAAGAAAATTTCATTTATGTTTGGGTAAAAACTCACACCGGGTCTAGCTGGAGTCTACCCATTAATTTCGAGACCATCCTCAATTAATCGAATAAAATTCTTCAATTGAGCCATTTCATTAAAAATAAATTCACTATTTTATTGTACTAATTCACAAATCTTTAAAACTTACCATGTGAATTGGATTTTATTTACTTCAATCCATTTAACTTTATTTTTGTTTTCTTTTCTTTTAAATTATAATGTTTTAAATGTGAGCTTCCACCATCTATCGAGAGAAATGATAAACATTGTAATTCAAATCAAATGAATTTTTTTAAACAGGTGTATTTCTCTGTTCATTTATTTATTTATTTATTTATTTTTATTTTTTTGAGAGAGAGAAAAGAAAATATTTTTAATTATCAATTTTAAATTCCTATAATTAAATCCTGAGAAATTAAATTAAATTAAATTATAATTTACATATACATATTTAAGTGCTTGATTTATATATACTTTGATAACAGTTTGATCTTTCTGTTTATTTCTTTTTATTGTATTACAATTACAAACAGGGTTGGCAAAAGCCCGGGTTTTTTCGAGAAAAAGGTGATGATTTTTCAAGACAAAAAATGGGATTTTTCAGAAAAAAAAAAAAAAAAACTTCCTTTTTCTTCCTTTCTTTTTTAAGTAATAAATGAGAATAGCTAAAATAAAAAAGTTTGAAAATTAAACATTTATTTTTCTTCTGTCCATATGTATTTTTTGAATAAATTTAAGTTTCAGGTGATATACTGAAATAAATACTTTATTTTTTTTCTTTTATTACCATATATTACAACAATCTATGTTAATCTTATAGTGATCTTTGTTAACCAAAATTCATGATATGCAGTTAATACACAAGTATTTCTGAACTAAATTACAAGATTTCAAGAAAAAGCATAAAAAATTAAAGAATAGGTGTTTGGTGTTCTTTAAATTTGTTTCATGCTCATGTCCTACAGTTCCTTTACTCAGGGTTCATTGTGACCTTATTTTTTAAGTTCTGAAATTATACAAAGAAAAAGGGCCAAGGTACAATTAATTTTTTCTACAATTGTAAACAATAAAATACATGTATAATTTTCAAATTGATTACAAAATCTAGTTAATTACAAAATATATTTCTAAATTTCCATTAAAATGTTATCTTAAGAATTTTCATAATGAAATCCTTTCTATAAATTGATATATATAGTATATAAGTACGTATATATTTCTTTCTACATCACACACAATGTATTCACAAAATCGATAAATCAAATTATGAATTATTCTCGAGTATACAAATCATGGATGAAATAAGAAGCTTAACTGGTATATTGTTTGACAACAATCTTAAAGTTAAGTTCCTATTCACATCAAAATGTCTTTTTTGCCACTCTAAAATGAATGCCTGTTTACACAGAAAAAAAGCCTTAAAAAGTCTAACACAATTTTCAATAATATAGTCCGGAGAAAATCTTTCTAAGTTTTGTATTAAATGGGTTTACATCATATTTATAAAGTAGGTGTTATTTGATCATTATTCCTACAAAGATACTTGCATATTTTGATAAGTGACGTTAGTAGTCTGAGGAGTTTTATATTTTACGGTTATCTATCAGTGGTATATAATATTATGAATTCAACAGTACTTGAAATCAAAAAGGTTAGCAATCTTTTTCCTAAAGGTGGTATCAGGCGAAAGAACATATATTCTAAAATATAAGCTATTGCCGTTTAAGCTACCAAACAACTTTATAGGAGTATAGTAGGATTGTTTTTAAGCATAAACAAAATCTAGAAATGTAAACAAAGGACCCAATTTTTGGCAATAATTCACCTCAAGGATATTTGAAAGGGAAAAGGATAGACAGCAATCTGTAATCGCAATTCTCTGATTGGAGGACTTCATTCTAAAAACTACCGTATGTGATTCTAACAGTCGAAAATGCATGAAAGAATATACATGAGGCAAAAGTATCAAACAAAGACATTTCGTCAGTTTTCCTCATCAGAAACCTGTTTATGTGGTACCAAGTGCTAAAGCCGTTTATACGGAATTTCATTTGATAGCGGCTTAAGTATTATTCTATTGAGGATTTACAGTATCTCAAATCCCATGGACCATAATGCTCAGACATTCTTTTGTGAGTAATTGTAAGAAATCAGCAGGATTACTTATACCATTTTCAAGAGAAAACATGCTATACTGAATCAGAATAACAGATATCAGTTTTAATATAGTCTAACAATATTTACAGAAATTATAGTGCAGGCAGATAGACAAACCAAGGTTGTAAATACTTTTTTTTATAATTTTATTGGAAAGAGTTAAAAATGCAAAACTAACTAAAAATTTACATTGAACATTTTCCACTTATATCTTTTAATATATGTGAATATTTCTGTGTGGCACTGTAAACAGCTAATTAAAATTCAGTTACCTAGATAAGTCACATGCTTTTGTGCTTACAAATAATATAAGTTAATTTCATTATTTTTGCGCAGTATAAAATACATTAAAATATGTTTTAAAAAAATATCTTTTATTGGTTTGATGTGAGTTAACCAATTTCAATAGTAAACATACTATAGTGAATCTGAGTAACACATATAACTTTCAAGGAATATGAAAAATATTTAGATAAATTTAAGCTAATTACACTTTTCCATTTTGTCGGAAAATATTAAAAAAGCGGTATAATATGGCCGACATTGTGAATTAAAATAATATACAAAAGAGCAAAAACACATGACTTTATAGAAGACCATAACTAAATACCATTATTACTATTGATCCTATTTAAACAATATAACAACATGCTATATGAATCTTTACAAATAGTGTCAACTCTAGGCTAATTTGGCAGGATGCTCCACCCCGCTGCACTTTCAAACCCATTTTAGCAAGCTTTTTCTAACGTTTTAAATGTTCAGAGGCCTTTAGATACTTTTCTTTCTGATTTTTCAACTTTCTAGAAATAGTTCTACAGCACTCCTGGAAGAACAAATGCATATAGCCTATATATGTACATGTAAAATTAGTATTTTACTTTTGTCATGTACAAAAATCACAACATAGAAGACCGCAAATTATGCAAATAATGCCCTTTTTGAAAATAGGTTGCACTTTTTATTGAATTTCCCCCGATGGCCCTTTTATTTATTCTAGAGTCAGCACCAACAAAGTAATTTAGATTATCATTAACACTTAAACTTTTATAATTTTTAACTTTGTATAATGCTTAAATGATGAAGAGAAATTAAAACTTACTGTAATTCAATCTGGCAGCTGAATTTGTGAGACATCGTGAAAATTGAAAAGCAGCACGTACTAGGAAAAAATTATTATAAATCAAGTAAATAATATGTATTTCATAATATAAAAAAATATAATTTGTATTTTAAGACAAAAGTAATATAAGATATATATTATCTGAATAATCTTACCTAAGCTTCTTCAGTTTTACCATAGTACTTTCGGGAGGGGCCAGGGGCCCTTCCTATCTTATGTGGTGTTGTAGTGGGAGCTTTCTCTTCATCTGACCTCTTCTGAGCTGTGCTCTAAAATTCGATGTCAGTTTTGATCGATGCTTTGCACTGGCTCGTTGTCATTACATGATGATAAATTGCTTAAAATTTCTATTGTTTCCTGGTGAAGTGTGTTAGTTTCATAGTTATAATTTGCTAATTTGTGAACTTTTGTGAACTCTATTTTAATATTTTTTTTAAATGAGTTTGTTTTACTAAGAGCAGTGGTTAATTTACCAAATTTTAAGTCCAAGATGTGTTCCTTTATTCGATTTTATATTTTACATTTACTTAAAATTTGATAAATTAAAAGCAAAACAAACTCAGTTGAAAATATTAAAACAGACTTTGGAAAAGTTTATAAATTAGGAAATTATAACAATCAAACCTACGCACTTCACAGGGAAACAATAGAAATTTTAAGTAATTTATTACTGCGTAATGGCAATGAGCCAGCGCAAAACATCAATCAAAACTGGCATTGGATTTTACAGCACAGCTCAGAAGAGGTCAGCTGAAGAGAAAGCTTCCATGCTACAAGACCACAGAAGAAGGTAGGGGCCCTGCTTGAAAGTACTATGGCAAAACTAAGGAAGCTTAGGTAAAGTTATTCTGATAATATAATATATAAACTTAAAAAAAAAAAAAAAAAAGCTTTAATTATTTATTATAAAAATAGTGACCTTACTTGACTGCTCCATTACTTGCATAAGCTGCTTTTCACCTGAGACGCTGAGGGCCCTCAGGAGAAAAGCAGCTTATGCAAGTAATGGAAAAGTCAAGTAAGGTCACGATTTTTATAATAGATAATATATAAAGTTTCTTTCATTTTTAGATGAGTAATATAAGATATATTTACATTAAAAAAAAGATTAATATGAATAAGTAACTTCTATCAGGAGCTATTAATAACATGATATATCAGTCAATTCAATGCTTATTTTCCATTACAATTGAAATAAGATTGGTTAACTTATTCCGAAGTTATTAGATACTTATCAACAAATAAGAAATTTGGGCTAAAGGAAATGCAAAAAAAAAAAAAGCTAACAGGTCTCGCTGGCAAAGTAAAGAAAGTATGAGAATGAGATACAATTAAAATTAAATTAAAACCTTCCAGCTACGTGATATTACAACTAAAGGTTTTGTGAATAAATGGATCTATAGAACTTCTATGTAAGCAATATAAGCCTTTATATAAGAAAGACGTATATTTGGAGGCATTAAATTTTTTTATTCATGTATAGATACTAAACACAGGAATAAACAGAATATAGTTATTGACTGTTGAGTTTTAGTGTTAAAATTATTTAAACGTTAAAAATTGAGAGAAAAATTTAATGGAATAAAAAGAAAGCAGTAAAATGAATCACTAGTGCATACTAATAAAATTCAAATTAGGTATAACTATTTGAACTCATTGTGAGAACTTCAACGAATAAAACTAAAATTCTCATTAACAATCATTATTAGCTGAAATACATTAATAAAACAGACTTTTTGATTTACTTATAAAAAATATATTAGACTTAGTAATACATTTTTTTTTTTTTTTTTTTACACATACAATTGATTATTATTTTGTATGAGTATGAAACATTTCTTGGTAATGTATGAGCTTTAAAACTTTGTATTTTTAAATGCAGAAACATTAACTTCATTTATAAGGAAACATTATTCAAAAATATTAAGCAAAAATTTTAATTTTCAGCTAAAATACCTTATTAAATAAAATTAAACACTTTTTTTTTTTTTTTTTTTTTTTTTTTAATGCTGAAAACACATCAGAATTAGCAAAATATTTTTTTTTTTTTTTTTTCCCTAAAAATAATTTATTTTTTAAAACTGGATTTTTTTACTATAACTTTTTTAGTCATATTATACATGTTTACAAATGCTGTTAACAAATATTACAATAATAATTATTACTTCATCTCAAAATAATTTAAGCAAATAATAAAAAATTTTGCATCAAAATACACTGAATTTCATTGCAACTAAAATCATTTATATTCAAAACTTTTTCATATATTCAATAATGGCACAGCACAATTTACAAAACAATATAAATTGTTATGAGTTTTCATTAAAATGATGCAAAGAAAATAACAATGATTAGATCACAGTAAGTTGATAACAATTTAATGACTATTTAGAATGAATGGGAAATCTAATGTACCTTATATTTATCTAGTGATTTAATGAAGACAACAATTTATCTTATAGTAATAAAATTCTAATTTTTGAAACTGAGAACAAATGAATTTGCATTTCCAATACAATAAAAAGATTTATAGGAAAGACATTTAAGAAAAAAATTACACTGTAGGATTATGTAATAAAATATTACAGTGTACTTAAAAATTTACATTTTGATTAACATTTAAGCTTTAGAATAAAAGCATATACAGTCGAACCTTGTTAACGGGAACACTGTTAATGTGAATTACTTTTAACATGAACTGTTTCCACAATCCCCATCAAAATGAAGATTAGTTTAATTGTATGAAGTTTAGTTGCTGATAGCATGAACTACTGATAACATGAACAAATTTTTTATCCCCTTGAGATTCACGTTAAGGAGGCTCGACTGTATATAATTATTGAAAAGATATATTTAACATCTAAATTTAAATACCTCATAAAAAGTTCCTTTTTTTATGTGTGACAGATATATTTCGGCTACGTTCGTAACCATTTTTAGCGCACAGGTGGTTTAGTTTATATTCAGCTTTTCCTATCTTGAAAAATCAGAAGAAACAAGAGAGACAAAGCTACAGATAAACGAAAACCTCCTGTGCACTGAAGATGGCTACGAATGTAGCTGAAATATACCTGTTGCACATAAAAAAGAAATTTTTTATAAGGTATTTAAATTTAACTGTTAAAAGCACATATTTTGCAGCTTTTTCCAAACTCAGTCTGTTATATGATTTTGATCCTACAATTTCAAAAGAAGTAAATAAACATTTTATATTAGCTGTAGGATCATTTGCTATTACAAATTAAAAGGGTCATTCCATGTCAAATCAACGAAAAAAAGTAGCATTTTTGACCTGACCCCCTCAGATTTCTATAAAATTGGGCTCATTTATTTGTTCTATAGAGAAATGAATCTGTACCAATTAATAAGTCCCTACCTCTTTTAGTTTTTGACATACAGAGCTGCAAAAATGCAAATTTTCAAAATTCTTGTTTTACAAATGTGCCCCTATGTCTTTCCCTAATTGACTTAGAGGTATAAATTTGGTATTATTAGAAAGCTTACAATACAGGCTTTCGAAGGATATATCGCATGCACACATTTTTATTTTTCATTTCAAGGTCAAACTTTTTTACCTTTGACCTTCAATAACTCAAAAAGTGCATTTTTTATTTTCTTTTAAAAAATATATGTTGTTCCTGCATTTATTATCTATAATTACTGTGATTTTCAGAATGGGATTGCCATGGGATTCTGAGTTATAAATTAAAATGTAACATCTATCAGTGTATTCATACTAACATCAGGGTCATTCCAAGTCAAATCAACGAAAAAAAGTAACATTCTTAACCTGATCCTCTTATTTATTTTTTTTATTATTATTATTGGGCTGAGATATTATGTTTATATAGAAATTAATTTATACTGAATAAAAAGTCTGCATCTATTTCAGTTTCTGTGATAATAAACTTCAAAATTGGGCAAAATATGTTAGTTTCTGCATTATGCATATTGCATAAGTCATAAGTTGTTCCCTAATTGTCACAGAACCTTATTTTTGCTGTTGTTAGAAAGTGCTTGAATAGGCCTTTCATTTGATATCTGACACACATATATTTCTTGGATTTTTTATTTCAAGGTCAAAGACTTTGACCTTTGACCTATATTTCAAAAAGTGTGTTTCTTAAAAAAAAAAAGAAAAAAAAAAGTATGGTATTCCCACATAAATATTGTAAAACATCTGTGCATATTAATTTGGGATTTCTATGGGATTCTGAATTAAATTAAAATGTTAATTTGTGTCTCACCTTTATAATATAGTATTAGATTTTTTTAAAGATAAAAAAAAAAAAAAGAGAGAGAGAGAAAATTTTCACTGCAATCATATTACAACATAATATTTAGTAATAAAATACTGCAATTAATATTTCTATTCTATTCATCTAATTTTATTATACATGAATTTAAAAGTAGATTTTTTTTTCTTTCTTTCATATATTTAAAAAAAAAAAAAAAAAAAAAAAAAAAAAATAGCATGGGGTACTTTTTAACAAAAAGATTCTACTACTAAAATCTAATTTTGCTATGAGAAATAAATTGCATAGCAGTTTTCTCATTTTCACTTTTATTTTCATTTATCTTAATATTCCTTTTCACATTTTTAAATCATGCTACATGATCATTGTAGGACTTGTATCTTTTTAACTATGCAGTTTCACAAACAGTTTAATTATGTAGGGCCATGTGGTTTTCTTTCATGTGGGGCCATGTGGTCACTAAACTGACATGAGTCACTAATCCCTGCATTTTAAGTCTGATAAGCATAGAACATATAAGGCATTTTGTCTGTGATCATCTTTTGAAGAAGTTATAGTGAACTATTGCTCAAGATTTTATTTCCTTTACTATCTTCTGTTTACAAATTTTGAAGTTTTACAATTCACTTATCATAGTTTTAAAGAAATGGACACAACTTCTACAGCTTGTTGCTGCCTCTCAGTACAAGAATCGGCTCGATTTTTTCAATCTGTTGCCATGAACCAGACTTTGGGATCAAAGCAGAGTGGCACTTTTTTGCAACATCACATGGCAAAAGTGCATGTGATGGTGTAGGCGGCACAGTTAAAAGACTTGCAGCTAGAGCCTTCAAATGATTTATGATAAACAAATCATGACTCCACGACAGTTGTATGACTGGGCAAAAGAGCATATTGAGTCCATACATTTTCAGTACAGTACAACTGAACAACATAAAGAAGAAGAAGACTTTGAAACAAAGGATAATGACAGCAAGAAGAATACCAGGTACTCAGAAACTCCACTCGTTTGTTCCACTGAACAAAAATCATGTGCAAGTCAAAACATTTTCATTTTCTCAGAACTCAAGAATAGAAAGCGTAACAGCTTTTGGGGATAATCTTGAATTTACTGAAATGGTTGGGTTCTTGATATGCAGATATGATGGACAATGGTGGTTAGGTTGTGTTTTAGACTCTAATGAGGAAAATCAAACACTGAAGATAAAGTTCTTACATCCACACGGACCTTCACCTTCTTTCTACTATCCAGTCATTGAGGATGTACTGAATTTACCTGTAAGTGATGTAATTTCAAAAGTTGACCCCAGGATAAATCCAACTGGAAGAGTTTATAACCTGTCAAAGTCAAAGCAAGAAATGGACAATGCTAACCAGAAGTTGTAAAAAATATTGTATCCTTAACTGTAACTATCTTCAGAAGAAAAAAAAAAAAATGTATGAAGTGACTAGAAAGTTCATTATTTTATTTCACTATGATCCCATTGCTATCCCATTCTGAAATTTTCAGCACACATAA
Source organism: Salticus scenicus (assembly GCA_963930645.1). Lineage (NCBI taxonomy): Eukaryota > Metazoa > Arthropoda > Arachnida > Araneae > Salticidae > Salticus > Salticus scenicus. The sequence goes on along the minus strand of OZ005649.1, from coordinate 378,085,654 downwards.
AACAAATTATCAAGAGAAATATATATATATATTTTTTTTTCAGATTAAAAAAAATGTGCTTTTTGAGTTATTGAAGGTCAAAGGTCAAAATGTTTGACCTTGAAATGAAAAATATGTGCACGTGACATATTATTTGAAAGCCTGTATTATAAACTTTCTAATGATACCAAATTTATACCTCTAAGTCAATTAGGGAAGACCATATGGGCACATTTGTAATACAAGAATTTTAAAAATTTGCATTTTTGATGCAGACTTTTTATTCAGTATAAATTAATTTCTATATAAACATAATATCTCAGCCCAATAATAATAATAAAAAAAATAAATAAGAGGATCAGGTTAAGAATGTTACTTTTTTTCGTTGATTTGACTTGGAATGACCCTGATGTTAGTATGAATACACTGATAGATGTTACATTTTAATTTATAACTCAGCATCCCATGGCAATCCCATTCTGAAAATCACAGTAATTATAGATAATAAATGCAGGAACAACATATATTTTTTAAAAGAAAATAAAAAATGCACTTTTTGAGTTATTGAAGGTCAAATTTCAAAAAGTTTGACCTTGAAATGAAAATTTTTAAAAATGTGTGCATGCGATATATCCTTTGAAAGCCTGTATTATAAGCTTTCTAATGATACCAAATTTATACCTCTAAGTCAATTAGGGAAGGACATATGGGCAGGGCCGTCGCTAGGTATGCTGCCGCCCTCAGGCAAGCTCCAATTTGCCACTCCTTTATACGCTGAAACTTTGCTAATATGAATTTTTATAACTCGAAATTTTCTGTCAGTTGAAGTTTTTATAATGGTAACTCCATTTTCCCTTCTTAGTCATTACGACTTTGGTTACTTATGTACACTTAAATTTGGTTTAATGAAATTTAAGTGTACATAAGACCGTAACAAAATAAAATGTTTAAAAAATTCACGGTCTTCTTTTAGATCTATTCTAAAATTTTAGTATCCCCCCCCTCCCCCTTCACTTTCGCGTGCTGTCACATTTTAAAATCTGCAATTTTAAGTAGACTAATTAAACATTGCATAAAAAATGGTTTCAAAATAAATTGATTTAGGCACACGAAACTTTACACTGGTTTGTAAAACAAATAGAAAATACATTGACGAATCTAATGGCCCACCAGCGGCCGAGTGGTTCGGCGCTCAAAGCTGGTTGATGAGAAGTGCCGGGTTCAATTCCAGGTCAAACTCACCCACCTAGCCGTTCATAGTTTTCTGTGGTTTTCTCCGAAACGCGCGTAAATACGGGTAGGACCCTTTAGAAAACCTCCCACTGAAGACATTTCACCCATATGCCTAGGACCCTAGCGTTGTTGTCAACCGGCCTCAAAAATCCTACATCACTGTCGAATTTATTGAAAAGCATTTTTATTATTTTAAGCACAAAAATTCGAGTAATATGTTTTAAGGAAAGTTATGAACCGGTAAGTAATTATCCATTTCTAGGGTGAAAATGAAAGATTTCATCTATATTTATTGAAAACGTCATTTAACTAAAAGAAATTTTTCGTTAAATTTATTTTATGAAAAACTTTTGAAATTGACATCATGTAAAATATTAGCGGTATTGTTGTATTAAATTTCTTGTTTTTATCCTTCATGTATTGGCAGATAGTAACATTACAGAATTTATAACGTTTTCCAATGATATCACTTTTTAAATTGCTCGTCTTAAGCTAAAAATTTAATTATGACATTTTTAGAGACGAATTTTATAATAGAAATGCGTAAAAATTGATTTCAATAAGGGGTTGGTAAATTTTACAGTTCGGGCGTAATGACATATAACATGTGTATAAAATTTCATCTCAGACGAATAAGGCGTTTGGACGCTATCGCATTAAAAAAAAATTTAGGCCCATAGGTCATAGTGATAAAGAATTCTTTTATTTGTGTCCCTGTAAAAAAACTATGAGTTCTAGATTCACCAAAATAATAGAGTTCGTACTATGATGATTTACAACGTATTTAGGCGCTATCGTATTCACTCACACACACGCACATCATCCGAAAAACAGTAAAAATGAACTCAGGGGACAACGTAAGAAACGCCAAAATCTCATAAATTTTTGACATGATTACAATATTTTCCTTACATAATATGTTAGGAAAGTAAAAAGAGTTTAGTTTAAACTTAATGATTCCTTTAAAATGTTGTATCTCAAATTCAGTGTTTTATTTTTCTTTCCTTCTGATGGATTCTATTCTGTTTCATACTTGTAGAATAATTTTGTCTTTTTCTTAAGATCACCCATGTAGAATTTAATACGCTGTATATATATATATATATCCCTTATTTCTTTTCAAATTTACAATATCCAGCCAGTAATAGCTTTTTGTTGCGTACCGACAGGACTAGGTTCTACCATACTCATCTGTAGTCTCCCAATTAAAGCTTTCTCCGAATGTATCTGTCTGGGCAAGCTAGGTGTTATCTGTTATCTTGAAATTTTCCAAGGTATCGTACATCAGACCTATATGTAAAGATAGTTTCCTATTCCAAGCGGAAGGCTTTGTGCCTTCACATTTCTCATACCCTCCTTTTCATACATTTTGTTTTATTTATTGACGAATTTTACTAGCAGCAGTTTTCTCAACCAATTTAGATTCTTTTGTGAGGTGGGGGGGGGAACTTTTTTATCAATGTATATTTTTGTAAATATATTTTTTTTTCAATCTTGCATAATTTTTTACTTTTCTTTCTTCGTTTTAATGTTTCGGGTGCCGCCCTTAGACAACTGCCGCCCTCAGGCAGTGCCTGAGTTGCTTAATGCCTAGCGGCGGCCCTGCATATGGGCACATTTGTAAAACAAGAATTTTGAAAATTTGCATTTTTGCAGCCCTGTATATCAAAAACTAATAGAAGTGGAGACTTATTAATTGGTACAGATTCATTTCTCTATAGAACAAATAAATGAGCCAAATTTCATAGAAATCTGAGGGGGTCAGGTTTTTTGCTTCATTGATTTGACATGGAATGACCCAAAAATACTTCAATATTTTCCCCACAAATGCTAAATGATATTTAATGCTATCTTCTTGGCGTTGCTATATTATTCAAGTGAAATTACCTTTTAAACATTATTATTAAAAAAAAAAAAAAAAAAAATCCTGAATAGAGAACTTTTTACACGAAATTTCAATAATTATAATCAAAGGTAACAAATTGTTTTAACAAGAAAAAACTGTCTGAGCATATTCCAATACTGCGTTTCTTTTTGCTTCATAATTCACAATTTTTGAAGTAATTTAAAATTTATTTATTATAAGCTTTAGTTGGACAAAAAAAAAAAAAAAAAAAAAAAAAAAAAAGCATTTTAATACTGTTTTTAAGAAAGCAGTATTCTTTAACCACTTTTCTTGCGACCATGGGAGCCTCTGCTTAAATGCGGACTGAACAAATCCAGTGTTAAAATAGGGGTGATAACCCTAGTCGAGAGAAAATAAGCGATAAGGGAACACCAAATGACTGGATGTTTACCAAATCCCAATCTGTCGATTAACTTGGCACTCTTCCAAGCCTTTGGGCTCGTCCTCACTGCTAGTCTCAAGAAACGTGGTTACACTATATTTAAAAGCATAGTTCCTCACATTAGCTAGAGGATTATAGAAATATCCCTTTTATAAGGCAATAATTCTCAGATGAATACTTTTTGTATTCTAAAACTGAAATTGCACATTATTTTTAATTTATTTTTTTTAACTTTACACAACTAAAACTCACTCAAATTTATTTGATTCATCGTTTTATATATATATATATATATACAGTCGAACCTCATTAAGATGAATTACTTTTAACATGAACTGTTTCCACAATCCCCATCAAAATGAAGGTTAGTTACTGACAGCATGAACTACTGATAACATGAAAAAAAAAAATTCCCCTTGAGATTCATGTTAACGGGTTTCGACTGTATCATATATATATATATATATATTGTTTTTGGCTCAAAACTCAAAAGTGATTCCATTAATATTATTTTCCCCCTCAACCTATTCTAAACAACTCGTAACTTTAAGAATGAAACTTTTTTTCACCCCAATTATAAATAAATTGAATTATTTTAAAAAAAAGAAGAAAGAAATTGAAGATGCAAACTTTTATTATAAAAGCAAAATTTGTCCATATTTCAATGTTATTTATTTGCCTGTCGCATAATGAATGTAATTTTTGCGTGCATAATAACACACAAATTTATTCATGACATCAAGTAATTTATATAATTTTCAGTCTGTATGTATTTATGTATAATCACAGATGGCAGATATTTCACTCATGTGAGTAACAGTATACATAGTTGAAAATAATTATTTTATGTATATCTGTTAAAAAATAAATAAACAAATAAATACTCATTTGTTAAAAAAATATGCACTCAAACAGAGTTGAAAAAAGAATCAGCAAAAATAAGTTATATATATACCCGTCTGACCGCTATTTTTAAGGACACCAACAAAAGAAGCCATATTTATTATTTACATTTATTAGAGAAGAAAGAATCGATTATCACTCTTCGAAGAAAAACAGAAACAACTGACTTCTCGATTCGAATTTTATATTTACATGCAAACGTAACACTTGCAAATAAATCGTTTGCAATTACAAAATGGAAATTTTGCAAGGGGTTTGCAAATACTCATTTATTTGTAACGCTTGCAATACGCAAGCGAAGCGTAACGTCACTGACCGTCTATGGATACAAGAAAAAGGTTTCCTACGCTAATCGCCCATTCGATTTTTTGTAAAAAATTATTAAAAATTGAAAAAAATTATTTCTCGATTTCAATCCCCGTATATACTGACCAAACCATTGGACCAAACGTCCCCATTTTCTGGGAACAAATGGGGACTTCCTAGTTTTTGAAGGCATTTTTCTAAGTTTTAAAAAATTGTAGAAAGTAAATTATTAATCAATAATACTTTATTTTTAGCCTTTATTTATTAGGGATGAAAAAATACATCCACAATTGGACAATTGCAGCAATTTTTAACGCTTCTCTAATATAAAGGTACTTTGATCTGGTCAGCCTAGGTATAGATATGTATTAGTTATCGTATACGTATGCATGTGTTAGATTGGGTTATTTTGCTGTCAAATTGAAAAAAAATTTATTTTAAATTTTAAAACTCTGTCATCGTTGGCATTTTTTGTATTTGGCGATCAAAAACGTAATACGAAAATATACATGCCAGATGTACAGTCGGCTGCAAATTATTCGAGCACTAGCAATAATCTTTGCCAAAAAAAGTACACTTAATACAGCTTTGTTAAATAAATCCTTGTCGAATCATGTTCTTAATCAGTCTAAGACAATGATTCGACAAGGATTTACTTAGCAAAACAGTCTTAAGTGTACTTTTTAAATATAAGAATTACTGGCTAGTGCTCGAATAATTTTCCAGCCGACTGTATATTTTTGTAACATGTATTGTACGAAATATTGTGTCATATTATTCATTACTCTCTTAATATAAGTTGTTAAAATAACCATGATTTTTGAAAGGAATGTGTTCGCCAGATAATCTGGCGATATATATATATATATATATATATATATACAGTCGGCTGCAAAATTATTCGAGCACTAGCCAATTATTCCTATATTTAAAAAGTGCACTTAAGACTGTTTTGCTAAGTAAATCCTTGTCGAATCATGTTCTTAGACTGATTAAGTACATGACTCGACAAGGATTTATTTAACAAAGCTGTATTAAGTGTACTTTTTTTTGGCAAGGATTATTGCTAGTGCTCGAATAATTTTGCAGCCGACTGTATATATATATATATATATATATATATATATATTTTTTTTTTTTTTGCCGCCAAGGATGACAGATATGAAATCTATTCCGCTGAACATATGAGTATCTTATGTCAGACATTTTATTTAGACATTTGAAAACAAATTTGACTTCAAATTATGATACAATATTTATAATTTTCCTTTTAATTAGTATATTAGTTGGATATTTATTGTGTAAATATCATCCTTTGAAATGAAATGTTTATGTTTTCAATCGAATATGGAAGTTTGTCTTTTTTTTTTTTTTTTTTCCCTAGAGTTTTGAAAGTTAAAATTCAAATTTTATCAATTTTACAGCAAAAACAACTTAATCTAACGCATGCACACGATAACTAATACATATCTATACCCAAATATGGAGATTAAAATTGGAAGATAATTTTCCTGGATTTTCAATAATTTTTTACAAAAAATCGAATGGGCGATTAAGGGGTACATACAAATGACACACTTCCAGTTGCAAAGCCGTTTGCAGGCGTACCAAATGTATGACTGCAGTCGGCAGCAAAAGTATCCGAGCACTAGCAAAAATTCCTATGTGAAAAAAAAAAAAAAACACACACACACTTAACACTGTTTTGTTAAATAAATCCTTGTCGAATCGTGTTTTTAGACTGACTAAGAACAGGATTCGACAAGGATTTATTTAACAAATCTGCATTAAGTATACTTTTTTTATATAGGAATTTTCGCTAGTGCTCTGTTACTTTTGCTGCCGACTGTATTTGCAAAAAACTTGCAAAATGTACGTCATGGAAATTGCAAGCGTTCCGTTTGTATGTAACCCTTACATAGGAAATTTTTTTCTTGCATACACATATGGCCAGTGACGTCATCACTTCGGTTACGTATTATAAATGATTGCGATGAACGATAAACCAATAAGAAATAAGAAAACATGCATCAAACAACATCCGAATAAAAATTCAGTGTTTTTTTTTTTGTTTTTTTTTTTCATTCATTCATTTTGAAAATAAATATAACATTTTGCATGTTGATATTATATATACAGTATATAAAATATACAAATCGATTATATATGTTACAAATAAACAAATGGTATTATATATAAAAGGAATAAATGTAACTCTTTCAACTACTTGTAGTGAATTTTACCATGTTTTTATTAACTTCGATTCTTGTTTGTTTGTCCGGTACAAATCTTGCAATCTATTTTTAACTAACTTCCCTACTAGCTAGCTAGAGATGTAAAAAACCCGGGAATTTTGCTTCTGGGGAATAAACATGGGAATTTTCGGGTTTAAACCGGGAATTTTGGGAACTTTGGAAACTTTGATGGGAAGAAACTAATATTCAATGTTTAGATTTAACTTCACTTCTTTTAGGTGTACCAAATAACTTGTTTCAATATCATTTTTATTCTATTTGCTTAAATAAAAGTGATATCAACTATTATGTGATTATTTTACAGAAAATTGTAAAAAAAAAAATAAATGTTTACGTTATTGACAATAATAAATGATGAAATTTTGTCTGCCTATTTAAATAACTTTAAAAAATTTTCTTTTTTCTTTCTTTCTTTTTTTTTCTTTTTTTCTTTTTTTTTTTTTTAATGAATACCATAATAAAATATGTTATAAAAAAATTACAATGAAATTAAATTATGGTAAGAATACTTTAAAATTATTAAATTTTATTATAATTAATCGAACAAAATTTCTCATTAGTTGATGAAATTTTGTTATAATCACTCAAAGAGCACGGGGAACAAAATAGAACATGAGTTCTTCAGTTATTAAGAATTCAAGCAATAATTTTTAATGCATTAAATCAATACATAAAATATTCAGTAGCTAATAATTAATAATTTGGCTGTTATTTCTTTCTTTCTTTACTTTTTGCATATTAATATTGAAATTTTAATTGAAATAATATTTCCCAGTGTAATATTATTGATTGTTTTAGTAAATGCAGAATATTTTGAAGCATTTTTGTTTTATTTTTGAAATAAAATGTTAAAGACATACATCTCAAACATGCGATTGCGATAAAAAAAAAAAAAAATAAAAAATAAAATAAAAAAGGTGTTGTATTGATCTCAGTGTGTATACAGTCAGAACTAAAATATAAACAGAAAATAAGTCTGCTAGTTAATGAAATTTGAAACTTGTACTTTTTAAATTTGTAGACGTTAAAAGCACTATTTAAAAATTGAAAGATCATAAAAAACATCTGAATATGAGATAACATTTTGAAATACCTTAAAACATCTCTAATCTAAGGGAAAAAAAAAAAAAAAAAAAAAAGATAAATTCGCAACTTGTGAAAACTTTCAAAATTCCCTTGTTTTGGAAACTTTCAAAATTCCCTTCCCAAAAAAACGGGTTTATTCCCTGGTTTAAACCCGGTTTTTTCCCCCGCTCACATCTCTATAGCTAGCTAGACATTTGAAACTTTCAAAGTAGCTCAGAACGCGGTGACAACACAATCCGCGTTTGTAATGATCGATAGATGACGCTTTTCCAACTTTTGTTGTTAGTAAATATAATAGTCACGTGTATTTATTATTGTTGTATTTGTGTTACTACTTAATATTCGTGCTATAATTCCTCCACCATCAGGGGCGGACTGGTTCAATTTGGCCCACCCGGCTACAAGTTATTTTGGCCCACTTGCTCTGTAAGGCTGTCTGGGGAGCCCTCCTCCGCGATGTTTAGGGTGGACTCCAGAAACCCAAATAAAATGTAATTAAAGTCATACTTTACTTAACTTTTCACATTCATATAAGTATATACTGTAAAATACCGTTAAGTGACCCCTCAATTTTCAAACAAAATCGGGTAAGAATGGGGAGGGAGCGGATAAATGGTAAAAATACACAGAAATATAGAAATTGAGATGCATTTTCCTGCTAAACTTAAGTGGCATGAAAATGCTTTTAAAACAACACACACGCATATGTAATACATACATATTTAAATAGCAATGATTTAAAAAGAAAGAATGAAATACAGTAAACTCTTGGTTAATCGGCATTCAAGTAATCGGATAAAATCGGAGAACTTCATTTCTTCCCTTCCAATAAATTATTTTAAAATATCCATCGTTATTTTACGATGCTTGTGGTTTTCATTTTCAAATAATCAGTGTCCGATTTAATACAACACAATTTAACGTTTATTTTTACAAAGACAAATGATATGAAATAAATAAATAATATAAAAAATTGTTGCGGTATCCGTCAATTTAACAGTTATGAATTTTCTGAATGTGAAAACAAAATTTAAAACTATGTATTAGTTAATGAGTTATAAGTAAAGAAAATTCCCCATAGAATAAAATTGGCTGGGGCTTCTGGCGACGGTAAGTGAATAGGGCCGTTAATCCCTAACCCCAAAAGCAAAAGTGAAAAGATGTGAAGGTATTTAAATAGATTTAAAAAAAACAATGTAAGACTTATTTAAATAGTGTTGCCTGATTTTGCGACTTTTTTTTTTCTCCCTTCAAAATCCACCAATAAATTTTAAATGTGACGGTCGCCTAATCCTTTCGATGTTTAATCTTCTATTATGTATATCAAATATCACTTCTCAAATTTATTGGTGAATAGTGAATAAAACAGTAGCAAAATCTGGCAACACTGTACTTACCAGTTACATGCATAGATAAGATAAACAGAAACTAACACCGGTTTATAGATAGCATTTAAACTAAAAAATAGGGGTGGGAATCGATTAAGAGTTTTAACTGGGTTAATCGTAGTTCATTAATCGATTAATCGCATTTTTAATCGGTTTTCATTTTTTTATATATAATTTTATTTCAATGATGAATAAAACTCTCATGTTGTGTACAGCCGGTAACAAAAGTATCCGAACACTAGCAAATTGCCTATATAAAAATGTAGAGCTAATACTGTTTTGTTAAATAAATCCTTGTCGAATCATGTTCTTAGACAGTCTAAGAACATGATTCGACAAGGATTTATTTAACAAAACAGTATTAACTCTACTTTTTTTATTTAGGAATATTTGCTAGTGTTCGGATGCTTTTGTTACCGACTGTATATATATATTATTCATAAGTTTGACTAATTTTTTTTCAAAATATTTTGTCTAATCAATTATATCTGTTTCATAGCTGAAATTTAAATGAATTTTCGGAGTAGTAATTGGTGACTTTAAGTGTTAATTTTATATAAATATTTTCACTTATTATTTTTTTTTAAATAAATTAATTTTTTAATTCTTTTTTAAAGAAACATTAAATTAATTTAAACATAGTTTAGTTTTATATTTGCAGCCCTTGTCCATCTCGCTTATCACTATTTTTAATTGAATTCTCAAAATTCCATACCATTATCATAAAAATCTCAAAATCTTATATTTCAGTTCTTCTTTATCATTTCGGACTACAACACAGATTGTTATTTTCTGTTTCTACTTCGATAGTTACTATCAGCAATTCTGAACAGACAATAAACGCTTGAAGATATTGTGAAACTCTGTTGACATTTTCCCCATCAGAGGGATAGTGGAAATCTCAATCCCTTCTTTTCTTTTTTATCTTTAGCGTTTCCATTTTTTGAAAGATTCTTGTTTCTGAGAATACTATTTCCCTAGCCAACACTTTCTGTAGAAGGCTACAGACAGGTGGTGTTACTCCAGCATGCACATGAAGCGGCATTTTCTTTAATAACACTCCTCCCCTTTTCTCTATCAACAAAAGTACAACATCTTCTTTTGAGAGGTTTTATTTTTATTTATTTATTTTATTTTTATTTTTATTTTTTGCTTTTTCATTATTTGACGGATGTTTCTTAGAATGTTTGTTAGGAAAATATGTGAAAAAATATTTTGTAGGCAGAACAGCAATTTTACTATAATTCGTAGTTTGCAAATTTTAATCGGATTCTGAAAAATTTTAATCGAATTAATCGATCCGATTAACTCGATTAAAAAAATTGATCGGGACTAAGCATTGATCGATTAACCGAACCAATTAATCGATTAATCGGCACAGCCCTACTAAAAAACACAGAATAATATTATCATGGTTTGAAGTGAAAAAAATTAAAAAATAATAAAAAAATAAATGACAGTAAAGAAATTTAGTAGCTCATTTCGTGGATCAGCACCCTTAAAAAATATTTGCTTGAAACAAGCTTGGTTTCGGTATTCAATGACATTTTCAACCAGATATAAACTTGGAAATTAAATTTGATAAATCAAATATATTACAAGCTTGAAAATTCTTTGACGTCAAAAGTCAAAGGAAATATAAATTTTTTCTATTCAAAAATGGAAAAAATCAACTTTGTGAACGCAGAATAAAAAATTTTATTTACCAAAGTGTTATAAAATTGGATTTTTATTCATATATTAATCTCAAAGGTATATGATTCAAGCATGCGGTAGAAAACATGTGCATGCTTGACATGTAGTTATTAAGTTTTGAATTAGCGGGCTTAAAAGTAAGCTGAAAAAAGTATAAACTTATATACTCTTTAAAGTGATATTGTTAGTACCATTTTATTTTCCAAAATTTAATGGTTTTTATTTTAAAAAATAATGACATTTATCTGCAATGTGTATTTACCGAGTCTTAAACTAAAGGCCATGTATATTATTTTTAAAAGTATATCCTATCTAAATGCTTTTATTGTAAATAAAACTAGAAATTTGTTGATGTCTACGGTAAAGCGTAAAGAAAAAAAGAACGTTCATGTAGTGAAGTATGATAAATGTGTTTTTTAAGTGGAAGGATAATTTCAATCCGCCGAATTTCTAATGAAATTCGAAGATCTAAAATTGCTGAAGGAAATATGATGAAACGTTGAACTGCTGGTTCGATAGGAGAGAGATCTGATGCAAAATCAGAGTTGTTTTACAGAGATCGAAGACTCATAATTCTTCTTACTGTTTTGCTCATAATGGCTGCTGCTGAATTTGCTCGTAATTTTTAACGAAAGGTTGGGGTCCACATTTATGCATGTTTAAAATAATTAATAATATGTTAAAATGACTAAAAAAACCTGTAATAATCAATAAGCATTTAATGGGGGAAAGATCATCTGTGTTAAAGTTAAATAAAGACAATATAAAATGGTAAAATGTTCCATTTTCGGATGAAAAACATTTTATTCTTGATTAACCAAATGGTTTTAACAGTTACTGGCACGATCTGAAGATAGCGAAAGACAGAGCAGATTTTTTAAAAGCAGATATGAATCGGGCATTTTAAAGGTTGATCTATGGTGCTCGGGGAAGCTATTTCTACTGAAGGCAGAATGAATTTAGTAATTTTTTCTATTATTATGAACATCAAGAGAATATCCGCAAATTTTAAACGTGGAATTCTCAGATTTTTGTTAGATTTCGGGAGGTAATAATGTTTTTTTGAACAAGGCTTACATTTTTGCTCTACTTCTAGAGCAATAGGAAATAGTTTGAAGAAAGATACTTCTGTATTATTGCCTTTCCCGTGGCCTAAAAGTTGAAAACACCTTAACTTATGATATTAGAAAAGTGCATGCAAGTGGAAAGCAATTTAAATAGTTTAAATGTATTCAGAATATCACCTGTGCTCTATGAAATGGTATTGAAACTGAATATATATTTAAAAAAAAAAAAAAAAAAAATGTACGTGTATATACCAGAGAGAATGTCTGACTGTTTCACCCTAAAAAGAGACCCCATAAAATATTAATTTAAAGAATAACTGAAAAAAATTACTAAGATTCGAGCTGTCCTTATAATTGTGAACACATGAAAAGTCAACTTTTTGACCGTATTTAAATTTTTTTAAGATAGAAAAACGATAAAACTTTTTAAATATAGTCTCTATTAATGAAACTCAAATTAATAAAAAATATATTTGTTTAAATAATAGTGTTCAGTGTTTAGTTAATATAGAAAAACAGTTGTCCTTATAATTATGAGAACCAGTGTATTTATCATTAAAAAAATCTATATTCCTTCCTTTTTCATTGACAATTGATAATCATATGAATCATTGATCATATTATTTAAAGTTTTATACAGTGTCATTTCTGTTAGTGTTGGGAATTTAATGAAGTGTTGGGTATTGTAAGCATAAGATATTGTGTGCTCACACAATCATGGTCTATTCTTCATATATCTTAAAATCATTCATTTATCCAGATTAGCAGATATTTCATTTAAAAAAAAATGATTTTCTAAATAGATTTTTCTTTCTTTTAATTATAACTTGTACAGATTAATTATAATTTTATTTTTAGAATGCATTGCAGTTAATATTTCAAAAATCTCTCACCAAAAATAAAATAATTTTGTAATATATAATTTTTTAAAACCATTACATGTGTTATGCAGAATATTTGCTAAACTTTTTAGTAAATTTTATTAATTATCACTTTTAAAATTCACTACAAGTTGTTGAAATAGTTTCATTTATTCCTTTTACATATAATACTATTTGTTTATTGGTAACATATACAAACGATTTGTACATTTTATATGCTATTTATATAACATCAACATTCAAAATGGTATATTTATTTTCAAAATGAATGAATGAATGAAAAAAAAAATCTAGTGAATTTTTATTTGGATGTTGTTCGATGTTTGTTTTTTTGTTTTTTATTGGTTTATCGTTCATCGCAATCATTTATAATTGCAAGCAGAAGTCAGTCTTTGCAAGTGTTACAAATAAATGCGTATTTGCAAACCTCTTACAAAAATTTTCATTTTGTAATTGCAACGATTTATTTGCAACTGTTACGTTTGCATGTAACCATTAAATTACTATATCTATAGTTTCGACAAGGATTTATTTAACAAAACAGTATTAAGTGTATTTTTTTACATAGGAATTATTGCTAGCGGTCGAATAATTTTACTGCCGACTGTAGAAAGCCTGTTCGTAAAGTCAAAACTCGTTTAAATCATGCAGTTGATTTTTGAACTAGCCGTTCGTAAACTTTCTCAGAATTAGTGCCGTTTCAAAATTATGTTTGTAAACTAAAATCAGTGCTTTCAGTTTTCGAATTAAATGCACTGGAGAAAATGTCGGTTTACTTTGTGCAAACTGAAACGGGCGCAAAAAGTAACTTTATTTCTCTATGAAATCGCGCATTATTGCCAAAACCTTGTGTTTTCTGTCATTTATTTTGTGTGGAATAACTTAATTTAATTTATCATATTAATTTAACAGTTTTTTAGTAATATTTTCTACTGTTTATCGTAAAAATTTTGCAGTTTCATTACCTCCTCATGCTTGTTCGTGTCATCCCCCTACCCAGAAAATGGCCGATGACTTTTGTCAATCGTGCCCTTAACATTTGTTCAGATCCTGAATCCCTCCATTATGAAATCAAATTTCTTAAAGCAGTTGCTATTGACAGAGGTTACAGCCCTTCCATTATTGATAAAGCTCTTTTTATATTACAGAATTCTCATATTTCTCGTACTTCAGCGTCTAAATCCTCCTCCAACATCAGTATTGTTTTGCCTTTTTCCCCTAAATCTAGTTTTGCCATTGCTAAAGTTCTTAAGCAATGTAACTTTAAAATAATTTTCTCACCCATGAATAAATTAACCCTTTCTAGATTAAAAGATCCTATTGATATATATTGATCCTATTGATATATTGATCCTATTGATTGACCTCTTGGGGTATATATAGTGTCCCTTGTCAATGTGGACAATCATATATTGGTCAAAGAAAACGTAAACTTAAGTTACGCCTTAATGAACACATGAGTTATATTCAGAAACAAGAAACTAAAAAATTAGCCATTGTTGGGAAAATAACCATAATTTGAACTTTAATTCAGCTAAAATAATCTGTCAGCCTAAACACTTACATGAACTCGATTTTCTAGAAGCTTTCCATATTTATAAAAATCATAAAAATATCATTAACTGAGATTTTGCTGTACCCCCCTCTCTCATATTGTTGGAAAAATTACATAAAATCGACATATTCTTAATTTTTACATAGCTTTCTTCATTCTAAATTCCTATTGACTGACAGCTCCAGTTTCCTAAATTCCTATTAGCTGCTACTCTGACCCTATAATTAGCTTCCCTATTTAAATATATGAGCAATATTCCACTTCGTCATTCTGCACTGATGTGAGATTCATTAGAGAGAGTCTAGACCAGTGATTCTCAACCACTGTGCCGTGGCACTTTTGTGTGCCGCCAAATTCTTAAAGTGTGCCGCCAAAGTTTAGAAATGTATATAGTAAAAATTATAATGTTTTTTTTATTATTATTACGAGTAAAGTGTGTTTAAATTAAAGAAAAGTACACTGTAAACGAAAACTGTTGTTTTTACAGTTAAATACTATATTTTTAACTGTTTTTATCTTCGATAACTGTGACCTTTCATAAAATGAAATATTTGACCCAAGTGAAATGAGTGCCGCCAAATTTTGAAATCGTTAAAAGTGTGCCGCGACAAAAACTTGGTCGAGAATCACTGCTCTGCTCTAGGCTCTCGAGATTTGATACTTGGTGCTATGGAGCCGCCTGATGTGTCAAAGACCATGGAAAAACCTTTCCCTCGCCTTATTCGGGAAAATGCCCTAAGTATAGGAGTTCTTAAACTCATCGAACAGTTCATGATTGATTCACTCACGGACGAAGACTATGAAACGCCCATGGAAGCTGAAATTTGTATCTTTGACGACCACGAATGCCGCGTGAAGTACGTTCCTCTCAAGACGCTTACCATCAGCCGTACCGTACGGCTGATGGTAAAGTACGCAATTTTTATGGAGAAGTACGTACGAAAGCTCCCAATTTCCCTGACTTCAGACACTGCCACGGTACTGTTGAAACTACTTACTGGACCAGGACTGAGGACGAGAGCAACGATATGGATATGCAAGTAAATGGTTCAAACTCTGTTAATTCTGATGTAAATTTTTCTGCCTCCTCTTCCAGCTCTAATAGTAATCAATTTAAACCTGTTAAACGTATTAAAGCTAATCGTAATAGTCCTAATTCTAAGATGTCTAAAGTTAACGATTTTTTTATTCCTACTGAAAATAAATATAATAATGTTAAAGAAATTGTTAATGGATAATTCTGTTCCTTAACCTTGTAATAGTAATAGCAATAGTAACAAATCTAATAGTCTTAAGAAAAGTAAGTCGCCTAAAACCTAAAGGCAAGATCATAACTATCAAATGGGCCTAAAGTACTACCTTCAATGGTTATGGGCAAAACAGTCAACAAAGTTTCAACAGAGTGAGTTACTCCATCAACTAATGTAACGTTATGTGTATGGGGTTTCAGGGTTACCTTATTTTCTTTGAACAACTGTAACATGCGCTCACTGGCGGTAGAAGTATTTGCACCAGTATCTGCACAGACGTACACTTCTTTATTACAGATAGTAATAGGGATATTTGGAGCTGATACTTTCGAAGTGTTACAACTATAAAGCAGGATTTTTCGAGCTTCTATATTTTCTTTTCTTATCACAGGCGAACAGTTAAGGCATTTCTTCTTTATAATACTTGGCCTACCGCAGCCACAGCAAGAAATCTTCGGTTCTTTACTCGAAGAATGCTCAAATTTTCTCTGTACATATGGAGGCTTAGTTGGCTTATTATAATTTTCTTGTGAAGGGGATTCCATTTTACCGCCCCTGACGACAGTATTTCTGTTTACGTATCTTGCCTTACTATTGTCATAAGCGTCAAGCTTTTCAGTTAAAGTGCCTGGCGAATTGCGAATTCAGCTGTTCCCATTCATCTAACAGATGTTCCTTGCAGTCAGGAAGAACACTGTAGGGTGAGCCAAATCTGGCAAACCTGCGCCGCCAGAAAAAAGACTCCAACCCAGCTCTCGGGGTCGAGAAGCGGGGAGACGGAGTCGGGGTGTGAAGAAAGAATGACTGGAATCTGTACTGGTTCTAGCGACAGTAGTAGCTATAAAACAAAAACGAAATGTAAACCAAAATTGTTAAATTTCTTCATTGTATATATCATCGATTCATTAATATATGTCATATGTAACGTGTCCCATATTAAACACGTTAATAAAGGACTTGGGACAAACTGCGAATTTTCTTCATTGTCTCTGACGACTCACAAAAGATTGCACGCTCAAGATGTGTCCATTTACAAACATCCCTCTTCATGAAGATCTCTACTCTTCAATCCTGAAGATCTTCGAATGTGGTGACATCCAATTCCTTTGACCAGTTTTCGAAATATGCCCTTAACTCAAAATAAGTAGTCACGCCAAGTGCCTTAATAACTGTATAAACATCTCGGTACTAAGTTTGAAACGCTTTATCCTTTACGAATTAAAAATTTGAAGCATTTTCTTCAGTTTCAAGGACTATCAGGGTGGAAATCGAACTCGGTACCACGCTAAGGTGGGACACCCAAAAATGCTCTGGTACCTTCGATAATTTGAGATGCCTTTCTAGTAGTACAAGGAATAGGGGGTATATAATCAGATTCTGCTTTAAATGTGGGCAATAACTTTCGAACATCGACTTTGTTTACGGAATATGACGTTGTTCGCTCCGCTATATTTCTCGCTTCATTAGGTTTCGAAGCCTGTAATTTGAGCTTTTCTAACTCGAAGTTAATTTCTAGTTTTCGTTTTTCTAGCTCGAACTTTTCTACCCTACGTTTTTTTTCTTGTTTATGCTTTTCTTCTAAAGCTTCCTACCGATGTTTTTCTTCTAACTTTCTTGTTTACACTTTTCTACCAAAGCTTCCTGCCGACGTTTTTCTTCTAACTCGTCTTCTGAATTAATCTTAAGTTGTTCCTCCTCTCGTAGTTCAATGACATTTTTTACGAGAGAGTTAATGAAAACCTCGTTGGTAAACATAAAGAAGGATCTAATAATCTCGCGTAACTTAGCAATTTGCATTGTTGGTTGCACATCCAATTCCAATTCAACTGTAACCTGATATAAAACATCCTTACGCGCTTTATTTATGTCTGCCATTTAAAAAAAAAAACTTATTAAAACCCTCAAAAGGAACAAATTAAAAACTACCAGCAGAATTATTTTGTGAAAAAGAAGACACTCGCCCCCATGAAACTTATTTTCATAATTTTCAAGGTAAAGAAAGTATATAAATACCCCACATTTTCAAACAATACTTAATAAATATTAAAATAACACATAATATTCTGTTAAAAAAAAAAAAAAAAAGAAAATATTAACATATCACTTTTTTTTTTTTTTTTTTTTAACATTAAGAATTAATCCAAACAGCATATAACCCAAAACAATAAAGTTATTCAAACTTCTCAGCGATGAAACCAAAAACATTTACCTTAATAATAATACTGAAAAATATTTATCAACATAAAAATTATTTCAAAATGTCAAGCAAAATTAATTTTGTTCAGAAACATTTTTTCTTAAAAATACTATAAATCAAATAAAACATAAAAAGAACAAAATAATTTGTTCTCATATATTAAAAAAAAAAAAAAAAAAAAAAAAAAAAACACTTGTCTATTATGTAGAAATATTAATATTCATAACATTTAAATATCGATCTTACCAAAATTATATTCCAATTTATAACCATGAGAACAACATAACTCAAATAAAACCATTATAAGAGAATATACCTTTATGTTCTCAAAAAAAGAACCCCAGTACTTTTCTTTTTTTAAACAAAAATTTCAAAATATCTTTATTTTATTTATTTACTAGCAGGCTACGCCTGCTTCGCTGGTCATTATATTTAAATGATTTTTCAATAGAATAGAATTACTATTTATTTTTTTGTATCGCATTACAAATTAAAAAAAAAGAAAGAAAGAAAGAAAGAAATTACCAACATTGAAATCGCCCTAAACCTTTCTTCGGGTACCTGCAGCTTTTTTCGCCCGCACTGCATCGGGTCCAGGTTACCTCTGCCTGCTGAAAGGTCTTTTTCGGGTACTTCAATTTGGGTATTATTGACGGCAGGTAGATTTGTTACTTTTTAGTAATTACGATTTTAAAGATGACGGTATTTCAACATCTATTAAATATTTAAGTTTCATTATTCAGTAGCAAATTTTTTATTATTCGCGTGAAAGTATGTTTATGTATGTTTGTCGAAAAAAATGAACTGGAAATTTTTTCTGGCAACAATTAAATTTAAAATTAATATTTAAATGGCTAATTTTAAAGCTATTATAAAAATATTATTTTCATATTTTAATTAATTTAAAAAAAAAATCAAAAATCTAACAAATCTTTATAAAACTTAAAATTATTTCTTAGGTTTTAATTTAAAAATTGCGTAAAGTTTTCTTTTGTAAATTAAGTAGCATCAAAACTCTGTAAAAAGTTTCGTATTTGTATAATGGATTTCTTTTTCTTTTTTTTTTTAAACTTTTAAATACCTTCAAAAGACATTTAATTTAAACTTTGGAATCAAGATTTATTTTTCCTTTTCCATTTAAAAGATTGTTTTTTCATCGAAAAGAGAAAAACTTCATTGAAGTTTTTCTTAAATGTAGTTTAAACGGCTTATTTAAATTGCATTTTTTCTTTTGAAATTAAAAGCAGAACAGAACTTAAACAGGAATTTTAAAGTCTTTTTTAAATTCTTTTATTGTAATTTTGTCGAAGATTTTCTACTATTCAAATACAAACATTTTAAAATTAAGCATAGAATAATAATATAATAATAATAATAATAAAGAATAAGATTCTGAAGATGTTGGTGTTGATGCAGGGGTTAAGGCTGACGGACTGCATTTAATTCCTAGGTCTGAGTGGAAATCCCTCTCTGGGGAAGGGGGGGGGAGGCTATTGGGACACTTTTTTTCCCAGCTAAATCACCGACTTTCCATTATTTTTTTCATCCCTCCAAAAGAAGGATAAATATTTATTTTCTTTATTCGAATAAATTGTTTTAGTGATGACATCAGTTTCGAGTGTCAGTTACGTAAAACTTACCCTTTTTTTATTAAGAAGATTATTTATTATTCATTACTAAATATAAATAAAAAAAATACACCAGTTAAAACTGTTGTGGGCACCACAAGACTTTCTTCTATATTTTCCTATATTATTTCACTAAGTGCAAATAATTTATTAAAACTATTATTTATTAAAATTATCTAACATGATGAATGCAATTGATCTTCATCTTACACAAACTAACACTAAATATTCAAAGAAAGACAGTTATATTGTCTATAAATAACATCTTAAAAAATGCGTTTTTATAATGGTTATCTCAAATAGCAAGTTTCGTACAGTTATATGCCATGGAAGTTGAGATATAGCCTTCCCGAGTTTAGCAGCGTCACCTATTGGCCGATAAGCATCCAAATTGAATCAGCATAATGCCTCATAAATGGCTCTCACATATCAAGTTTATTTGATTATACGCAATAGAATCTGAGATACAGCCTCCCCTTAAACAGAGGAAATTGCTCTATAGCAGCGCCACCTGTTGAGCGGTTGACACCAAAAGTTGATAAGCACTAATTTAGGTCAAGGTGCATCTGTGTATAAATTTATATACAATTCATGAGCAGTAGTTCCAGAGATACAGTCGCCACAAAATTTTTGTCACACACACAGACAGACAGATATTTTCTAAAACCAGTCAAATCGTGTTCTAGACCTCTCAAAACATGTAAATCCGTCGAAAACCGGAAGTCGAAAATTTTTACGCATACAACACTTTCTTCTATTGAATATAGAAGAAAGTAAAAAATACATATAACTAACTAACTAAATAAATAAATAAATAAATATTATAGAAGCTAGAAATATTAATATTATTTGAAATAGACTGATTAATTATACTATTATTGTACACTGAATATTGGCTGATTTTTTATTATAGTTCAGGAAATTCTTACATGCAAATGGCTGGAAAATATGTACTTCTGTGAAAGCAAATAGTTCTTGCCGCATTTTGAACGTAATTCTCTTTTCACTTACCGTAATTTCGTGTATATAACCCGCGGGTAATCTCTAAAAAAAAATCCTGACTTTGTATGTCCTGCGGGCTATCATCCGGTGCGGGGTATCTCAGGAACTACTGCAAAGAATTTCATACAAATTGGTATGTAGATGCACCTTGACATAAAATAGTGCCCATCAACTTTTGGTAAAAATTGTCTTACAGGTTGCGTTGCCATCCCGCTTTTTCTAAATTTTTAACATGGTAATATAGGACTAAATTTTATATAAATGTGCATAACGAGAATTATTTTTTAGTAATCATTATAAAATTTACAAAAATTATTTATAATAGAGATAATCAACTGGGAAATTTTTTTTGTATGTGGAGGAGCCTCGCCACCCCCCGTGGGCGGGAAGTCCCCCCTCGAGGGGAGTAAACTTTCATGATGGGTATCTTTCAAAAGAGCTCGCCAATACCTTTAAAACGAATGGTTGAACCATCGATTTGCGATAATTTAAAATAAAGTTATCGATTTTTTTCATTTTTAACCAATTTTTTTTTTTTTTTTTTTTTTTTTAATGTAATATTGACAATAAAATTGACCTTTTTTTTTTATGTATTTAGTGTTATAACTACTTCTCTAATCTGGAAATCGTCTGCATTACCATGGAAGATAATTTTTTAAAATAATAATTTTAATAAATTATTTTTACTGCGTGAATTTGTATAGGAAAATATAGAAGAAAGTCATGTGGTGGCCACAACATACTAGTTTGTATTTGGTTGTTTTCTTTAC
The DNA here is from genome assembly GCA_963930645.1 of Salticus scenicus. Classification (NCBI taxonomy): domain Eukaryota; kingdom Metazoa; phylum Arthropoda; class Arachnida; order Araneae; family Salticidae; genus Salticus; species Salticus scenicus. The sequence continues at coordinate 378,064,171 of OZ005649.1, read as the reverse complement.
ATATATTTTATACTCTATTTGTAATTTTCAGCTAATATAATAGATAAAAAAAAATATTTTTAGCTTACTTTTATTTTACGCTTAAAAGCAAAAAATAAAAGTATTATATTTCAAGTAAAGTATATTATATTTTATATATTTTTAGAGATTTAATACCATTCAACAATTCTATGAATATTTTTATATATTTCGATAGCAAAAATAAGAGCAACTTTACCTCCATCATTTAAATGTTACTGTCCTACAGCGACAAAATTCAAAAATAATATATCCAAATGATTTTTTACAATTTCAGTATAAGAAACTCGTGAAAAACTTTATTATTTTCGAACGCTTGAATCCATTACATAGTATCACATTTTAGAGTATCGTATGCTAGGTTCTCTACATCAGCATTTCTTTTAAATGCATGAAATATATTACATATACGAGGTCCATACTTTAGTTTTTCATTTCCGGTGAATATAAATTATCTCAAAAAGTTACGTTTGAAATGAAAAACTAAAAGGGAAAAAGTTTTCTAAAAAGGAAGAATATTTGCTTTTTCTTTAATATAGTTGAAAGTTTTGTCTTTACCACGTAATATGAGGCAAAAATTTACACGGAGTTTCTAAAGATGTTTGTTAATATATTCAAAGATATTTCTTTTAAAAAAAGTTCGAAGAAAAATTCTAAAAAACAAATAATAATAATAATAATAATAAATGTATAAGTCAGGGCCCGAAATTTCAACTTAGATTACACTCGCTGAAAAAAAAAGTTACTCGCCACAAAATATGTTTAACTCACACTATATTTTACGTATAAGGTGACCAGACTTTTTTATTGGAAAAAGAGGAGAAATTTCGCAATGTCTTTTATTTTATAAGAAATTTGAAGACGATTTTTATCTGACATAATTATATTATCACTAAATGCCGAAAGATGTCATTTTTTTTGCAAATCAGAAATGATTTTTTTTTTAGTTTTTTTCATTAAAAGATAAAAAAATCGATAACTTTGTTTTAAATTATCACAGATTTATTGTTCAACCATTCGTTTTAAAGGTATTGACGAGATCTTTCGAAAGATACCCATATTGAAAATGTACTCCCCACCGGGGGGGGGGGGGGTGTACTTCCCCCCCGGGGGGAAGCGATACTCCTACATGCACATTTTTTTTTTCTTAGTTAACTACTACTATTATCAATAATGCATATTCATTTTACAATCACACGATTAAAATAACTCTCATTATGTACATTTATACGAAATTTTGTCCAATACTTCCATGTTAAAAATTTAGGAAAAAAAAAATGCGATAACAGCGCCACCTGTTGAGTAATTGTTCCACAAATCTAATCAGCACCAGTTTATGTCAGGGTCAAACTAAATACCAAGTTTGGTTAAATTTCGTTCATTGGTTTGTTAGATACAGCGTCCACAGAATTTGTGATACACACACACACACACACACAGACAGATATTTTCTAAAAACAGTCAAATCGTATTCGGGACATCCCAAAACGTGTAAATCCATCGAAAACTGGAGTTCGAAAATTTTTACGAATCCAATACTTTCTCTATGTATGCATATAGAAGAAAGTAAAAAAAAAAAAAAAAAAAAATGTAATATTGAGAATAAAATTGACTTTTAAGTTTAACTAATGTGTGAAGTGTAATTTTTAACTTTTTGTTTAGAGTAAATGAAGGTATAGACTTTAAATAAGGCTAATTAACTTTTATTGTTAAATAAAAATGAAAAAAAAAATCTTCTAATGGGAGATGTATTATCTCCATACGGATCAGGGTTATTTTGAGTAATTTTATATAGCATCAGATCAATGAGTCAGGTTTTTAAAGTTCAACTTTACTTATTAAATAACAATAGTTCCAGATTTAATTAGTTATTTTGATAGTTGGTGAATATTTTGCTCACTTTGGAATATTTAATTTGTTTCTATCATGCAAATGAATGTCAGACTATTTTTAAGAGTGTTGTGTTCAGGCATAATTTGAATGAAAAGTTTTATTCATTTGAATTTAAAAATAAAATTTAAATTTGTAATGTTCCTAATAGCATACATATGTGAGTAATAAACACTGTTTAAAAATTATTGTTTTCGTGTTCAAATCCCAGAGTGTGCATATCAGTTTTTTTTATTTTCTTACTATGCATTATGATTTTTAATAGTGATAAATTCTGCTATTTGAAAGTAATTTCATCTTTGAAAATATAATCTGTATGTTTTCCACTTGATTTTATTAATTGTATCTATTCACAATTTAGATTACTGGGTCATTTGGAGATTATATGGGTTATTGATAGTGATATGATTTTACTTATTAGTTTATTTTCAGATTTATTGTAGATAAAGGGTTGTATTCCTGGGGTTTCAAATTTAAAATTTGAATAGTATGAAGGAGTTCTGTGAATGTTAAGTTTTAGGATATTCACTAACTAGTTTTTTTTTTAAATTAAAAATAAATAAATAAATAAATAATCAAGGGGGGAATTTGGATGGGTTCTAGCTTTGATGGTTGACCTGACTCTCTGATTGGTGTCACATGCAATGTACAAAAACTAAAATAAAAAGTTTTTTTTTTTTTTTTTTTTTTTTTTTTTTTTAGGCTTCCATATGATTCTCAATTACGTTGAATCCTACAAGGCTCTTTTTTTTTTTTTTTTTTTTTTAGTACGCAACAAAAATATATATGTTGTAATTAGTGATCAAAAGATAGGGAAAACTTATAAAAATAAAAAAAAAATTATATTTTACGGAAAAATCAACTTTTTAGCTCAACGTACCGTATGTGGAACATACATAAAATTATGATTTACTAATACGTTTACTACTGTAATGTAAAAAAAAAAAAAAAAAAAAAAAATACCTACCTCTGCAAAATACACATTTCGTTATAACACACAGTATATTTTTTCTCGAGTCAAAACTGTCCAATAACTATTTTTTTTATTTTGAATTCAGACAAACGACTAACGTATCACTTTCATTCAAATTTCACACTGAGTGCACTATAACAAAAACACGAACGACCTCTTTAGGTAAAGATTCGTATTACTACATTGCTAAATGTCAGTAGCTTCTGTCAAGATGTCAAGAGATGTCGCTACTAATAGTTTTATAGCTATAGGAACGAATAAAGTCGGTGTTACACATATGGAACTGGGAGCCTTGTAAGGTTAAAGTTAAACACTTGATTGTTGTTTATTTGAATGAAATTATTTCTTGTTTAAGTAATCTTGTGTAAGGTGGCTCGGTGGTTAGTGCACTGACTCTTGTGATTTTGTGTTAGTCCTTAAGTTTGAATTTTAAAATAAACAGAAATCAAGTAATTCATATAAAAGATATTAAAAAAAGAAAAAAAAATCATAACACATATATGCAACATTTCAGCTCAGTCGGATTTAAAAAAATAAAAGTTAAAATTGGCTCTCAAGATTTTACCTTGACTGACAACAAACGAAGTTAAATAAAACCGTGTATAAATGTCAGAAATATGAAGAAAATTCATTTTCATAAAGCAGTGAAATATATTAAATATTTTATCTTTATAACAAAATTCTATCACGAGATATATTAACCACACTGTTAAGACAGACTTAAAAATCGAGAATGAACAAGTATTCTCCAGAAAAAACAAAAACAAGAGACTGAATCATTATTTCAATTTTTACTTTATTTACTAAATATTTCATGCCAGAAATGTTTTCACATTTCTTTTTGAACGTATTTCATGAAATATTGCAAGATTACACTTTCTATGAAATGAAAATTTTGAATCACACAAAAATGTTTATTAATGAACGGTTCTGTTTAAAAGATCTTTTAGAAGTAAAATGGTATTAAATTATCTGCAGTTTTACGAAGTCATTATGTCGTAATTATCTTGCCTTGCTAGGAAGGATTATGCATGCACACCATCGGATATAAAGCTTAGGTTTAAATGAATAATCCCCTTAATAATTATTCTTTAGGTATAGATTAACGCAAAATTAATGTTTAGACAATATGCGAACTTCAAACTTTATTAGCGCGCATATTTGTATTTAATGTTTTATTGAAAAAGATTTTTGGAAGCTTATCGATTATTCAACAGCAGTCAATATACCAAACAGTTTATGAACGTAGCAATCTTCCCATTTATAAATATCTTATAAAATTTGATTGGCTGTCATCTATTGTAAACTATCATAGATATCAAAGAAAAATGATATCTTATAATATCTATAAATCATTCGAATTTTTTGGTTTGGTGAAAATTTTTTACCTCAGTTTTTTCACGTTTTTACACATTTTTGATGCATCATAAACTCGAAAGTCATAAAATCAATGTGGTTTTTGTTTGTTATTAGTCAGTTTGTTATTTTGTTAAGAGGCCTCTCCAGTTATTTTCCTCAGAAACCAGAGCCAATGTTATTCTATGGAGAATTTCGCCCCATTATAACTTACTAACTAATATATATTTTTAAATTCCGTTTTCACATTCAGAAACTTCACAATTGTTAAACAATTTATCGCTTCCTAATTTTTTTTTTTTTTTTAATTTTAAATATTTTATTTTGAGGTTGAAATATGCGAATTTTTACAATGTGGAACTTTTCATTTTTGAGTTAAAAATGAAATCTTAAAAATAAAAATAAAACAATTTTTAGAAAGCGATAAATTGTTTAATAGTTGTGAATTTTCGGAAAGTGAAAATTGAATTTAAAAATATGTATTAGTTAATGAATTATAATGGAGTAAAATTTCCCATAGAATAACATTGGCTTCGACTTTCGGCGACGATAAGTAGACTCCCCTTAAGTAGTTTGTTAGTCTGTAAAGACATTATCTCAATAATGAATCCCCATAAAGAAGTTGGACCAGTTTTAGGATAAGATGCACGATACTGGCAAGAACTGTATCGAATTTCAGCATTCTTTTTTTTTTTTTTAAATTTGATAAACTATTCATAATGTAAAATTTTCTTAATATGGCGAAAGAGGGGAAAGAATTTTTATTTTTGTATTTTTTTGCTTTTATATTAATTAAACTATTTTAAACATGCTTATGAAATCTGAATCTGAACTTGAAAAATTAAAAATTAAATAATAATAATAGTGAAACGTTCTTACATTTGATGAGAATATTGATTAAAGAAATCATTTTCAAGCTGCATGATTTTTTGACAGAAATAGAAGTTATTATGTTTTTTAGGAAAATATAAAGGACGTTATAAAAGTAAGTTTCTTTATATTTTTTTCCAAAGAAGCTATAATACAAAAAAAAAAAAAAAAAAAAAAAAAAAAAACATACAGTGGCATAGCAAAATAGACATTTTTGTCCATTTTCTTACATACTTGTCACTATTGATATAATTATAGTATAGTGGTAGAGATTTAAGAAATACAATTTAGCCTGTTTTATTCCATTTCTTTATTGCTTCTGCACTTCTGAAACTATAAAGAGAAATCAAGTTTAGAAGTGGCCCCCTAATCTGGTGAAACGATGTTAAAACATCCCAATTCCAGAGATGCCAACTATTATAATTTATTCCGGAGCGACTTTAGCCCCGCCTTTTTTTCGCACCAGATATTTTGTAGAATGTTTCTCTTCAATATGTAACAACGATTAAATAAGAAGAAAGTCATTCTTCAAAATTTCCGGTATAAAAAAAAGGCGGGGCTAAGAATGCTCCGGAAAAAATTATAAAAGCAGAGGTCGTACTCGCTGCCCTTTTTTCCGGACACTCTAAGAGGAAAGAAATTTCTGCCTGTTTTGCCACGACAAATTTCATGCAGAAATACTTGTTTCATGTTTATAGTGAATGATTATACAAGGTAGAAATTATTTTATAAAAATAGTGGTAGCAATTAATTTGAAAATTTCACATTCATGAGAGTGTCCTGTAAAAAGGGAGGAGAGTACAACACCGGCTTTTATAATTTATTCCGGAGCATTCTTAGCCCCGCCTTTTTTTCATACCGAAAATTCATACCCCTGTAAAAGTTGGCAACTCTGCAATTCCCCAATAATGCAAAAATTCCAAGTTTCGTAATCCACAGATAAGATTATGCAGACAGCTTCCTGAGAGGCAAAGGGTGTCATTTTGACAGATTAATACTATGACCAGTTGCCCTTATTTTCTGAGGACAGTCCCTGTTTTGAACATTTTTTTAAACTGCAGCTAGGGGAATCATTTATCATAATTATCTTTTTAGTTCATCATAAACTAATAATAGAAAATACCTATATAACTGGGAGATTGTAATAATTTTTAACGCTATTTTATTATAAAGGAATCTAATTTTGATAACATACTGATTTCCTTACTTTTGTGACCATCAATGTGATACGCTATACTTTTATCAAATGGAAATCCATCATTCGACGCAAGTGATTAGGGCTTTTGAGTCGAGGAGTTTTGTTCTTCGGCGAAATTGCAAGACCTGACATAGAAAAGAACACATTCATCGTATATCATGGAGGCAATTAAACCACCAAGGTCGATCTTGTTCATTATATCTCTACTTTTTCCTATATCGAATGCAGCGATATTGGGACATCACATCTGTCATACAATCAACCACTCCTCGGTTTATTTTTATGCAACCAACCAACCTTCGAAGCCGCCTTGAGCGGGAGAAGGTATTTTGACAGAGTAGGGCCTGTATTCCAGTCAAACACTTATGGCTCGCATCTCAATTTCTATTGCAAAATTTTAGAAGGAGAGGAATCTGCCTGCTCAAGTCCATTGAGCTAAAACGAGTGGTTTTTCCGTGCAATTTCGAAGAGTGTTTCTTTCTTTCTAGTTTCGTATTCCAAGTGGATACGACAGAAAGCATTCGATGCACATGTATTAAAATGTAGAAAGATGTAGTCTAATGCATTTGTATCATCTTTATATGAAGAATATTTATAATTTTTATTGATGAAATATAAAAGTAAATAATTGCATTTGTTTATTTAGGTTATTTGTTTAGTTAATTTTGCAATTTATTATTGTACATATAAATTTTCGACTGCTGGTTTTTGATGGATTTGCACGTTTTGACACCACCTGAATACAATTTGAACATTTATAGAAAATGTATGATTATCCATGTGTCTGGATGTGGGTGATATAAATTTTCTGACAGCTCTAGGTCAAGAACTATTAAACAGAATTTCATGAAAGTTATATTTAGTTGCACCTTGACATAAATTGTTGTCTATCAACTTTTTCTGCATATCTGTCAACAGGTGGCTCTATTTTCCCGTTTTATCATGGCCGTAAAGGAAAAAAAAATGTATGAATGTATACAATGAGGATCATTTTAATCAATCATTATAAAATTGAAAAGAATTTGTTTACAATAGTAATTGGCCTATATCTAACCTAAAATTTACGGCTCGCATCTCCTTATTTATTCCAAAATTGTGGAAGGAAACGAATTTCTCTACTGAAATTCACTGATTATAATAATATCTTACGTAACTCCTTCCAATATATTTACTAAGAGTCTTGCAAGCGGGTTTTTCAATAATTCTTCTGTTGGAGCGAAGGTCCAATTTGGTACGGCAAGCATTCATTCTTCATCGTTAATGTGCAATACGATAGTGTTAATATGTTGTACAGTACTTTAATTGTGGAATTCTTTTGAAAAATATCATATTAAAAAATTACACTCCCGAGTAGGGAAAGTTTCTGTTACAATTTTTTTTTCTACAAAATTTTATTCTGATTGACAATTTCTATTATAAACAAAGTTTTCCAATGTTTTGTTAAAAATAATTCTCATTGGTTACATTTATACAAAATTTATGCCTATACTACCATATTTAAAATTATCATAAAAAAGATAAACAGCGCCACCTTTTGGCCGATATGCAGAAAACGTTGATAGACACCAATCTATGTTAAGGTGCAACTAAATATAACGAATTTCTGTTTAATTTTTTTTAATCTAGAGCTGCCACAAAATTTATGTCACACACATCCAGGCACACGGATAGACAAATATATTTTTTTTAATAGCCAAATCATATTCAGGAAATCTCAAAAAGTGTAAATCCATCGAAAAGCTGAAGTCGAAAAATTTTACGAATACAATACTTTCTTCTATTTTATATAGAAGAAAGTATGAAAAGTGCAAATCCTACCATTTGGTTACAGAAAATGAGATATTTAATCAATTATCGACAAAAAAAAAATTACGAAGTACTTACATAGTTTCACAAAATTATTATTTTTCATAAAGATTGGTCCGGTTAAAACTAACAATATCTATTAATAAGTAATAAGGGGATTAATAAGGGGGGGGGGGGGTCGGAGGAGAAAAAAAAAAACTAATCAAGAAAAAATTACTTATTGCTCATGTACTACTCCAAAGATGATATACTTTTTCTTAATAAGATTCTTTTTTAAAGTCATACAGCTATGTAAAAAAATAAATGCAATTACTTTCTTCATATTTCACCAACAAAATTCTTAAATACTTTTCATATAAAGCTGATAAATATGCATTATATTACGCCATTTTATATTGTAATATATGCGTATCTAAAGCTTCTGCCGTACCCACTTGGAAAACGAAACTAGGGAGAAAAAATAAATTTTTAAAATGGAGAAAAGAACAACTCATTTGCTCCAGTTATTACTTTAGCTCAGTGGACTTGACTATGCTGATTCCTCTCCTTCCAAAACATTGCGATAGAAATTGTGATGCGAGCGGTAAGTGTTTGATTAGAATACAGGCCCAAAGTTTTGCCTTCGACATAAAGAGTTTTCTGTTGAAATTTTTAACAGTGCATTTCGAAACTGGTATCTAATAAGCATATAAATGAAAGCTACACATACGTACGTACATACAGACGTCATGAAAAATCGCGTAATATTGAAGACATCTATTAAAAGTGTTAAGACTAAAGTTGGAGGTGTTCAACTACGCGTCATGACAGTCGCAAATATAAATTTACGACATTCTACGATCATTCGCTTTTGAGCTATGAGAGACATAAAATCCATTTCGCAAATCCAGATTGCAGTATTTCTTCATATAGGCTGATTATAATTAAAGTTGCGATTTCAAAATGCTCTAACTTTAAAACTACTGATCAAAACGACTTGATATTTTACCAAAACAATCATGAGGCAATGGAACTTTATCTGGCGAAGGAAGAAAAATAATTCCAAAATGTGTTGATAGATGGCGTTGACAGGGTAATGTCAGGGTAAAAGCGTGAATGTAAACGTTAAACACCGGAATGCTGTCTGCTGAAAGAAAATAAGAAACTCCAAGGGTTTATGACAAATTTACTAGCGAAAAGACAAGAATAAGTTTTTACAGCAAAAACAGTGATAGTGACAAGCGAAAAGAGGATCCTCGTTAAAGAAACACTTTGTGGTTGATTAACGCATAAGTTGTCCGATATGCCCTTCTCCTTGTTCCGCTGCACTGTAAAAAATATGTCCTATTTACTGCCAGAAATTCTATGTAATTTGAGAAAATACGTTCTGACAACGTAATTTTTTCGTAAATTACGCGTATTTTCTCAAATTACAGAGAATTTCTAGCAGCAAATAAGACATATTTTTTACAGTGTACTAGTGAGAAGCACAAAATGGCGTGTTCCATAAGAGATCGGAGGATATGTGCTGATGTTATGAAAGTAGTGCATGAGGCTTGCTTCAAATTGGCTAGATATACAATGTTGTGCATAGTGTGGTGGGTATTTGGTGCGTATAAATACGCCTTAGTAATTTGCATATCTTCACAACAACAATGTGAACCCTGACAGCGCCATCCATCGGTACATTTTGGAAATATATTTGTTTTCCTTCGCTAAACATAATTCAATAGCTTCACGATTGTTTTAAAAAAGGTATCAAGTCATTCTGTCAGGTAGTTTTAGAGTTGGAGCGTTTGGAAAATGCAAGTTTAATTATCATCACCCAGTTACTTTAATTATAATTCACCTTATATTACCTTTTTATTTTTTTTTAAAAGGTATTATTTATTTTCAATACGATTTTCTTTTATTATGAAAAGCAGAGTTACTTAATCCTTTTAAAATTACGGTTATACACTCCGACTGCTCACATATTTTATAGAAAACTTTTTCATCAATATTGATCTGTTTTGATTCAACTTCTAAAATTTCTTTAATTTTCATTTAAGTTAAAAATGAGAGGGATGTTCTGTAATTTAATATGATATAAAATAATCAACTTAGATAAATCTGTTTAATTTAAACGGATATTTCAGAAAAATTACTCTTCTTTCTTTTTCTTTTTAATTGAATATATATGTTTAGAGATATAACTTACATTGAAAAACATAATAAGCGTATTACATTGGAAAATATTAAAGAGAAATATTTGAAAAGGAATTAAACTACTTCGAGAAAAGATGCATCTTGTAATTTAAAACTTAAGATACAGAATCAATTTACTTGTAAATTTGGAGCGAAAGTAATTAAAATTTCATTTATTGAAAAGTTTTCCAAGCGAATTATAATTATATCTAGAATAAAGGATAAAGTTATATTTCCAAAGAAGATTAAAGAAATGACGCAATATGTTTAAAGGTTTAAATAAGTATCATCTTGCACTTATTTAAACACACTTGCACTTATTTAAAGTCTGTAGAGTATTTTATTAATCGTGAAAACTTACTACTGAAAAATTCGAAAGAAAAAAACTAGTGGAAGAATTAGGGAAAAAATTTCAACTGTCGACACCCTTTATATATATATATATATATATATTTAGTTTGATCGCTAATTTTTATCATCAACTTATTTTTTCATAACCAGAATAAAAACTGAGATCATAACTAGACAAATATTTATTTACCAAAACAATATTAGGTGCCCATCTTTTAAATAGGAATTATTACTAGTGATTCAATAATTTTGCTGCAGACTGTATGTATGATAATGAAGATCTTTATTTTCTTTTTACTATTTTCAAAAAAGGTGAAAAATATTTATATATTTGGTTAATCTGTCTGCTAGTTATCTTATTTATGTAAATATTTTTAGAGTTCTGTGAAACCTACAGAGAGGTTATAATTAAACTTCCCCTATAAAAAACATTTTGAAAACAACGGAATTTTGAAAAAAAAAAAAAAAAAAAAAAAATCCAAAATGTCCACCAGAGGGCGTCTTCTCCGAAATAAATAAATAAATAAATAAATTTATCACAATAAACGACCAAAACGGAATACAGAAAGAATATTAACAATCCAGAACAAGAATTATGAGTAATAAAATGTAAAACAGAAAAAAGCTGTCATTTCTAGTAAAAAAAATGTCGAGACTTGCATGCTTGCGAAGAAGAGGAAGCTTTACGCAAAACAGCGTACTGTTTTTTTTCCTTACCTTTACTTAATATGGTTTGATGACAAGGTGATCAGAAACTAGTCAATAAATGTTAATATTGTTTCTGAATTCTGTTTCGGTCGTTTATTGTGCTAAATTTAATGTTTTTCCGTAAAAGGCGCCGTCTGGTGGACATTTTGGATCTAAATTTTTTTTCGAAATTCCGTGAATATCAAAATATACCAAATTTTCGTATATACCAAATTTCGTTGCATTCCGTTCACCCGTTTGCGCTGTAGGATGCTATTTATAGGAGAAGTTTAATTATAACCACCCTGTATATAGGGTGAAGTGGATAAGTTCAAATACGGGGTAAGTATAACCTCACCTTACAACTCAACTGATAAGCTAAATTTGGAGCTAATAGTCACCATATCTGTTTGTTTGAATCTTTCTTTTGTAAGGTCGGTGCGTAGTAGAATTCACGTCAGCATGGCGCTGCAGCTAAGTTCACAAGTTGCGACGCGCGAGTGAATAAGGAGAAGTCGCAGAATTAAATGAAGTGAATGGAATGGATGAATCTTAGATATAAATATGGATGTGTGTTGGAAAGTAGGAGGGTGAAAGTGTGAAGAAGGAAGTAGGAGGGTGTTGCTGAGTCGATGAAGAAAGAGTTTGATTAAGTGATCTTTTGTGACAAGTTCTTAGTTTTGATGGATGTCATAGTCGTTTTGGAAGGTGCTCAGCGATAGTGCAAAGTTAGGTGAATCGAGGGAATTCTGCCACCAGCGGAGCATTGTGGGTAAAGAAAGAGCAATCGTCGACAGTATCTGTATTGGTGAGATTAGTTTACGTTCATTTAATGATTTGCTGAGGTTATCCCCTAAAGTTATTTAAGAGTTATTTCTGAGTTAGCCCAACACCCGCCTTGAACTTGATCTTTAATAAACTTTGTTTGTATTTAACTTTGTCTCGTGCTCTTATCATTTACTACTTAAGTAATTAAGTTAAGATTGAGGAATGGAGACCACATATTCCTCACACTTTGTTGTTCTTAGCCTTAGGAAACTAAATCCAACAAGAAATATTATTGTTATAAAAGTTTGAAAAATTACTTAGATTTCCCTCATCGATTCTAAGTATTGTATATAGATTTTGAATATACCTTCAGATTCGTTCTATTTCTTCCGCTTTTTAATTTGTCAGTCGTAGTTACACTTACCCCAGGACTTTTGTAGTTCTGGCAAGTGCAACCAAGGAGTTTACTATTCCCACACTCGTATAGTTTTTTTTTTACTTTGCGTTTTCAGCTCTGTCCTTTAATTTTCAATTTAAGGTAATCTCCTGATTTAAAAAAAAAAATTTTGTTGGAATGTTTAAAAGTTTCAGATGTGAAGTGCTAGTTGGAGGCCAACGGAAAAGTTTGCAATTTTTCGAATTATTTTAAAAACAGTCCCAGATTCATGAAGGTTTTCGTTATCTGGTATCTTAACTTACATATCTTTTAATGTACTGTAGATAATGAGTAGGTCGAGGTTATGTTTGCCCCAAACCATCGAAAAAGTATAGGGTGTTCCAGTGGCGTATCCAGGATTTTTCCAAGGGGGGGGGGTTCGTCCTTCCGAATTTTTAATTAAGTTTATTTAAGTTTAATTAAGTTTATTTTTAATTAAGTTTAACAATCTTTTAAGATATCATAATTACTTGCCGAAAATAAGAGTAAGAAAATAAAAAATAGTAAAACAAACACACCAATTAGAAGATCAAACTAAAAAATCTTTAATTAGCGACGAATAACGTAGAGCCTGTACAAACTGCTACACAAAACATAAAATTCAATACACAGTTACGCAAAATATTTCATTGAATTTTATTATTTACAGAGCGAAGTCTAATCGACGAGAAGTTTTCGCTAGTTCATTTAAAATGTCTTCTACTGTTGGGGTATTGTTTGGGTTACTCCTTCAAGGTCACTACTTCAATGGTCACCCCTTCCCCATATGGTCGACCCCTCTTGTCCTTGAGTATGAACTCGTAAAGGTGAAATCCTTTCAGAGAATTGTTTTCAGGGGAAACATGTTTCGCGCCGCGAAAATGAAGTGGTTTAGTTATTTTCAGGAGTGTTTATCGCAGAGTAATGAAAAAAAAAGTTAGTCATAATTTTAAACCACTTCGTAGAAAAAAATATTCTACGCTTGCCATACATTTTTTCCGCCTGAAATATGAAAAAAAATGTAAGGAACAGCCAAATTTTTCTTATCATACATTTTGTCAAGAGGGGGGTTTAAACCTCTAACCCCCCCCCCTCCCCTTGCATACGCCACTGGGGTGTTCCATAAGTCTGTAGACATTTTAAAAATCCATAACTATTGAATGAGTTGATAGAATTAAACGCGGTTTGCGAAAAAAATCATTCTTTTCAATGAAGTTAGTACATTTACTAAACATTCTGTTTATCAAAAAATGATGCCAGTTTATGCCAAATATTGTAATCTGTTAATTATATATAGATTTTGAAGGTTAATTTAAAGGTGAGTCCACTGCAAAGTGTTACGCTGCACTAAAGCTCATTAAATGAGAAAGTGAATGTGTATACACAGGCTTGTCCAAAATCTCTGACACATTTTCAATAAAAAAAACAAGTAAGTGGCATACGATAATGCAGTTTACACTACAATAATTCTTGTTATGTGTGTTTTAAACGAATAACTCAATCCTTTGCTGGCACTATCACTCTAAAACGCTGTAAATAGTTTTGCCAAATTTATAGACTATTTTATTCAACTACCAACAATAATTTTGAGGCATAATATCTGATATACATAATAAACAAATAACTTTCAAAATGACTAGGTAACCGTTACAGTTAAAATACAGTGGTAGATATTAAATAAAAAAAGTCCCTAGATTTGGCAGCACTGCGACCACAGGAATAAAATTAAATAGGACCAGAAAAGGATTAACTAATGCATTTAAAATAATTTTAGTCAATAGATTTTAATTTATAAAAGTGTTTCACATCTATCTATATATATATAAAACTATAGAATCATCACTATATAGTGCGTACAAAAATGTCCCACTACATACCTATCCCATTCAGTTTTATTTCAATCTAATTTAAGAGTTAGACGCGATCAGGTTGAGTCAAAAACATATGCATATAATAAGAACTTTGTATGCAAGCACATAAATTGCAAAAACAAATTATCTCAAACCAATCATTTTAGACATCATTTGAAATATTCTCAGTTTTTGAATAATTATATCGAACAAAAGGTATTACATTCATTATTTATATGTCAACATTTCCTATTTCCCCGAAGAATTTTTTTTTAAATTCATATTTTATAATTTAAGTTTCTCCAGTGTATGATTACAATTGAATAAAAAGAAAATTCCCCTTTAAAAAAGTTGTATAAAAATTGTGAGTATTTGCAATTTTATGGAGAAGTTAAAAAAGTTTTCATATTTATTATCATTTTGCTATAATCATGTTGTGAACTTGTAAATGATTAGCATAAAAATTAATTTTCAGGATGAAATACTTTCTCATATTAATAGATATAGAGTTCATTTTTAAATTATGAATACATTTTCATTATGTTTACAGAAGAAAGAAATTGCTTTAGGGGATACATTTTTATTTTTGCTTCTAATTGCTCTAAAGTTATTTGAAGGACAAAAGCCTATTACTTACTGATACAACAGACTCAATGTTTTGTTTTGTTGTCGTGGGGAGGGGCATGATGTTAAAATAAACAATTTTTAACTAAAAAAAGACGCAGTGAATACTATAATGACAATGCACCAGAAGTAATAATTTTAAAGCTTTGAATAAACGCCATAAAGTGTAAAAAAAAAAAAAAAAAAAAAAAAAAAATTGTAACAATTGTTTTGGGACGAAATAAAACACGACACTTCCTCAGGCTAACAAACAGTCACGAATGCTGTAACTGCAGCACTCGGGCTCGTATAAGCGTCTGAGATGAATTTTCAGTCAGTAATTCCTGTAACTGTCCACATCATTAAATTTTTTCGGCTGATCAGGAATGCGTTTTGTCAATCACATCAAAATCGTTATCTTTGAACCTTCAAAACTAACCACTTCTCGTTGTTTTCCATAGATCATCATCTCCATGTGTATACAACGCGCACACTAGCACGCGATAACTTTCCGCATCAGATTTTATGAGATGAAAGTAGAATATCCCTTCTTACGAATGCTGCTAAATATTCTATACATTAAATAGGTGTATTATTTTCTGTCTACTAAGCCAAATGTTTCTACTATTAAATATCTTTGCTGAATTAGTACAACTACTGACTTCTCTTCGTCAACAGTGAGAATTAATTCAAGAACCCAAAATTTTATTTTCACATCCTTAAACGAATAAAGTATAATGCAGTGTGAAAACCGATTTATATAACGAATATCGTATCTCTTATACTCAAACACGGTTTCCCATAGAAATCTACAAATTTATATTTGTTATCGTTATAACATCTAGTTGTACGTCTATAATTTTGATCTTAATATGACCTCCAATTATACAGATTATACATCCACGATTTCGTAATGTGTGTTATGTTATGTGATGTGTGTATATATGTATGTTCGTTGTTATTACGGTTGAAAAAAAAAGGTTAGACGTACAAATTAAAAAATTGTATATAAGACTGTTCAAACGTTTAGTTTTTCACTTTTTTTTTTCATCATCATATGACTTCCGATTAACTTCAACTCCCGGTTCAACGCAAAAACTTGAAAAGCGTCTAAAGGCAGAGTATAACTTTCAAAGAAAATTTGACACGCTGCTTTTGTCATCTAGTGTCAATGTTTTCATATAATTTCTGATTGGTTATTAAATAAAAATAATAAAAGAGAAAAAGAATCTTAAAATAAAGAATCTTAAAATAACAATGCATGCGTCAGACTTCGCTAAAAAGTTGTACCCTGCCTTTATACGCTTTTCAAGTTTTCGCTTTCAACCGGGAGTTGAAGTTATTGGTGAATACACCCGTTAGAGATATAAACAGAACCCAGTAATAGAACCCGAAGGATAAAATTCATTTCTGTTATTAGAACTTTTATTGGAATTAAATACATATAAATGCAAGATAAGCATGTTAGATGTCTGCCAGCTTTAATGAAGGATGGTTTTATCGATGCACCTGAAAACGTTCTTAAAGGTTAGCTAAACATGCCTCGACACTAAACGTCAATAAAAAATCTGGAGTGACTCCACTCGACTTTCCGAACATTGAGTAACTAACAGTTTTGTAGATAAAATAAAGAAAGAGGAATTGCTAAACAAACAAAAGAGAGAAAACCATAATAGAGTGTTTTTTTCTCCATATATCACACGAGGTTTTATTTAACGCTACTGAACTTTGAGCCCTTAGATCATAATGATAAAGAATTTTTCGTTTTGTCCCTGTAAAAATCTATAGATGCTAGATTCACCAAAATGCTTATAGTTAGTGCAACAGTGATTTATAATATTCATACAAATTTTCAGCTCAATTGAATAAGGCGTTTAGATGCTATCGCACTTTTAAAAATTTGGTCTCATAGGCCATAATGATAAAGAATTTTTCTTTGTGTCCCTGTAAAAAAACTGTAGTGCTAGATTCACCAAAATCTATACAGTTGGTGCAAATGCGACCTATAACATGTGTAAAATTTTTTTGCTCAGATTAATAAGGCGTTTAGACGCTATCACACTTTTAAAAATTTGGCCCCATTGGCCTTAATGATAAAGAATTTTTCTTTGTGTCCCTGTAAAAAAACTATAAGTGCTAGATTCTCCAAAATCTATACAGATTGAGTATCTGTGACCTATAATATGGGTATAAAATTTTTGCTCAATTGAATAAGGCGTTTAGATGCTATCGCACTTTTAAGATTTTGGTCCCATAGGCCATAATGATAAAGAATTTTTCTTTGTGTCCCTGTAAAAAAACTATAAGTGCTAGATTCACCAAAATCTATAGGGTTCGTACTATGGTGACTTACAATATACCTACCAACTTTCAGGTTAATCGAACAAAGCCTTTAGACGCTAGCGTGTTCACAAACATACACACATACACACATACACACATACACACACATACATACATCATCGTAAAAATAGTGAAAACGGACTCAGGGGACCTCAAAACGTATAGAAACATCAAAATCTCGAATTCGGATTTTTGACATGATTACAATACTTTCCTCACTATAGTGTTCGGAAAGTAATAATATAAAAGAAAGTCATCTGTAGTCGAATGAATTGTAATAAAATCTTAGCGCTATGCGTTTGTCAGAAAGCAAAATGTCAACGTTTTCGTAACAGTTTTTAATGTAGCATGCCGTACGTAGCATACCTTAACATTTTTTTTCTCACTTCGGTCGTAGGATATTTGAAAGGGGTCACATATACCCACAATGAATTTCTCTAAATGTAACTCGTTTGTGTACGAAGCTAGCTCAAAATCAATGGTGTAATTTAATATATGATTATGTATGCACTGTAATTTTTTATCATTGTTAAAATTATCCTATAAAACAAATTTCAAGTTTTTCTCTTTATTTTTTCGAAATACATAGAAAAAGATCAATGTTAATTGTAACAAATTTTACAATTAATCATTTTTCATTTCTTAACGAAAAACTTACTCCATTAGGGTTTTAAATAGATGTTGAAATATTATATATATATATTTTTTCAGATATTATTAATTTTAATTTTTCTCTTTGCCATAAAAATAATAATAATAATAATAATAAATAAAAAATGGCTTTTATTCTTTTTTTTTTTCTCTGGAGTCTTACTTGAGTTTTGCACTATTTGCTTTTATTTTTATTTTCATAATTTAATCATATGGATTATGTCCTTACCAAAGGTAATGTGTTGTTACAGCTAAGTTACTGACGTAAAAAAGAGAAAGAAATTTTTCAATATTTTCTTTAAAATATATCAAGATAAAATATAATAAGAGAGTATACTGGTTTGAAATAATTTTTATGCAGGAAATGATACTATTATTCTTTCCTTTCTTTGACAGAAAAATTAATTTAAAGGTGAAAACCATTTTCGTCTTTAAGAAACATGTAAGCTTTTGAATATGATTAAAAGCAAATATTAATTTCCCTTTGATTTATGTGTAATGTGACATTAAAAAAGAAATATTTTACCTTGTGTTTTGTGTAAAAAATTTAAAGAAAATACAAGTGTAGTTTTTAAACATTTTTCATATCTTCTCCCTTTAATTTAAATTTGTTAAATTTTTAAGTGAAGTGTTATCGCTAAAACAATCTTTTACATTTTTTTTCGGGGGTAGTGAGTAATCATGCTTATCGTACTAAAACATTTTTCCAATTTTCATTTTAATATCACAACATTTTGAAATTATATTGATATTAACAGAAATTGTCGAAAACGTCACACTTTCACTGTAGTTAACATTTAACTGCATTATAAATGTAAAATAATCTGATTTAGGCAAACATAAATCATGTTAATTTTGATGCAATGTAGCGAATATCATGAGTCGCGTTTGACATTTATGTTTATTATACAACTTGTTTTCAAGTGGAGGCTACTTAAAATTTTCAAATCCACATTGTACAAAGCGTATAAGGCAAGATTTGCTTCAATTTTGATGAATACCATAAAAGGGTGTCGACCAAGTTTATTAATGAACTTTATCCGCCATTTTTAACAAAGTGGCATATAGCTTAAATTAAGCGGGACCACGTGAAATCAGGCAATAATCCATTAATTAAGCAGAATTTTCGCATACGATAATGAAAATTAGAAATAACCTATCTGTTAATTAAAACACAAAATCAAGATAAAAAGGAAAACTAAATTCCTGTATTGAATTTTTAATTAATTGCCTGAAAAATAAAACTGACATAAATATGATTATATATATACAAACCACTGTTTAATTGCATAACTATACAAATAATTGCATTTTAAGTATCTTCAAATATGTATTTGAAAGCACAGAAATATGCGTATGCGACTTTGGCGTATTTTTCTCCTTATAGTGTTTTCTGTGCCCCTGTTTATTTATTTCCGCTTAACCCAAGCGTCAATTACCATAACCAAGCTTTCGTCTACACTCATTTTTCAATTCTATAAAATGTTTAAAAATAAATAAACGCAAAGAAATTATGTAAATTTCTGTCTTGTTTATAAATGATTCTTTTATTTGTAATTTAGAGTTGAATTATGGTGAAAATGCGAGAAAAACTTGACCCTCTAAAAACGTATAAGTAGTACATTTTCCCAAGACAATATATGCCTTTAACATTGCATAAGATATATTTGTTCTGTTTATTGTCAAAAGAGATATTTTTTACGCATAAATTAGTCACAAATTTTTGCGTTACTTCTCTGAATACTTCAAAACACAACCACATTAACTGGAGATGCTTGCCTTTTCTTAGTGAAAAATTGAAAACGAAGCAACCTGTTATGATATGTAAGAAAACGGCTTGAAATAACTTTGAAATTTTTTAACACTTATTTACTCAGCTCGGGACATCACCACCGATATATATATATTTTAATATAACAGTTTAAAATTATGTCTTTTGTTTAACAAGAGACATCGAAGTAAATATAATTATCTAAATTTTAAACGTCGTAAATAGCACAAACGTAAAATATGAATCATAACATAATTTTTAAAGGAACAGAAATTTCCATCTATTCTGTGAGCATCATCTTTGTAGGCATATTGGTTCTACCAGTGCTAATGACTGTATACAAAATGACTATCTCACTAGTGATGACAACAAATTACTGTAAATTGCTTGTACGATGTATATCATGGATATATTTTTATGACAAACTGCTCATCATTTTTATAGTTTCGATAATTTATAAATTTATGTAATGAAATTGCGGGTTTTCTGTAGATGACCGATGAAAAATGACCGATGAAAACTATAAAGACCATATGAGTATAAATAAATTGAAAACAATAGAAAAATTATATAGATTAACACTTAAATACGTTACGAATTGAAAATCATTCGTAACGTTCACAATGTTAACTTCCGTAAGTTTTGGCTCTCGCAGCAAACAAAGCAATTAATACAAATCTCTACATTCACGAGTTTTGACTTCAGAATTTTTTTTAATTTTTTGTTAACTTGTTTTTTGTTTGGATATCGCAACTGCGAAAGGCGTTCTCCTAATATTTTTTATTTATTTATCTATACATATAAAGCTTAAAGTTTCTTGTTGTATGTGTCCAGAATTTTAGTTCGTTGTATAAAGCTACATCTTTCAACCTATAGCTAAGAAAATTGGTACGCTTATTAATCAAGACAAAATCTATCTAATGCCGTATTTTTTAGTTTAATCTGATAATTGATTCACAAGATATTAAATAAAAAACCCATTATAACTTTTAAAGTTATTTAAAAGAAAAAAAAAATAGACGCTAATGTAAATAACTAAATTGTATTTATTTATTTATTATTATTATTATTTTTTTTTTTCAGATAAAAGAATGTGTTTAAGTACATGTAAAAAAGTAAAAATTAAAATAAATAACTAAATTATATATATATATATATATATATATATATATATATATATATATATATACATATATTCAGACACACACACACACACACACACACAAAAAGTTTAAGTACATGTAAAAAAGAAAAAGAAAAAAAAAAATATTCTTTTCAATTTTCAATATGGAAGTAAATATATTTCTTGTTATGTCAAAAAAATGAACATGCAATTTTTTAAAAATTATATACTATTTATTTTTAGTTTTTTTGTTTTAAGTTCTCATAATGAATTCACAATATTTATCGAGATAGTACATCTAGTGATTCATTTTGCTGTATTCATTAATTTTTCTTCTCAATTTTAACGTTAAAATCATTTTTATACTAAAACTCAATGATGATATGAATAACTAACTACTGTTTATTATTATACTTATTATGCATGGGCAATAATCAAAATGTGGGAACATGAAACGTTAACATCAAGTAATACATTAAATATGCTTTATTTAAAAAAAAAATATTTAGGAAAGAATTACACCAAATGTATTTATACATTTTAGGGTATCAGATCATCAGATATCAGGTCATTGTTATTTAATATGTTTACTTAAAAAAGAATTATTGTCATTTCATATGATTCCAACGTTACAGTATTCGGAGTTTCTTATTTCAGAAAAGTGTATTGATTGAAAAGAAATTTTACAAAAATACATAAATATTTAGAATAAAAACATTTAAGAAATTTTAAAGAAAGATAAGAGTGTTTAGATTCATTAGACATTAGACTTAATATAGTTTGTGTTAAAATAGCATTGTTTAGATCGTTACTTTTGAACATAATAAAGTGCAAAATATTTTCATCTGTAAAAGTCCAGTTTATTGGGTTGTTCGATAAATAATGTCGTTTTTTAAAACCTTCGCTTCTAAAAACCAGGTTTCTTCGAACGTGGAATTTTTCAACCTACCGAAAGATGGTAAAAGGTCATCCAACAAAATGGTCAACATATCATTGATTAATGTTTGTTGTTAATATAAATAAATTCCCTTTGAAAAACATGGGAAAAAAACGACATTATTTATCGAACCCAATATTTTCGAAATATCATCAAACCAGTTAGGTTTCTGATAAAGAAATTATGACACAATCATCACTTCCCTATGCCTACCCATTATTTTCCATTAAAATCACCTGAAAATAAGTTATAACTATTTTTGGTGCTACATCTTGAATCAGTTAACGTTTTGGATGTCCAAAATTCACACTTTTAGTCCAAAATAATAAAATTTTAAGATATTTACACAAATATTTTGCAACAAATTGTATCAGTTCTTGTCTTTGAACAAAATTAAAATTCCAGTGAAAAAAAATGAAGTCAGTGAGAATTACATTTATATTTATTATTAAAGCTTAAAGTTATGGTATGTGTTCTGTGCCCACCTTTTGAGAATTGACCATATCCATAATTAAAAACTATACTGTCTCTAAAAATGCGTCTTTCTTATATAAAGACTTCTATTGTAAAAAGAACGGCGGCATAAAGAAAATTACAAAGAGAATCATAGGAAGAAACTGTTCAGGTTTGGAATCCATTTATACAAGACATTTAGTCGCAATATCATAAAGCTCGAAGATTTTTATTTAATTAAATTTTAATTGCATCTCATGTTTTCTTTACTTTGTTATTTCTTTAATTTAAAAATTTTATAAGCACAGTTTCAACTCTTTCAGCACCCGATAGACCTGTTAGATTATTTAATAAAAATGTCAGTTTATTTAATAAAATTTAAACAAAGCAAACACATCATCTAATATATGTGTTCCGAATAAAAAAATTGGAAAAAAAATAGCTTTAAAAACAGTAAAAGACATACCTAATTCAAATCAAGAAAAAACTTGTTTAAGATTTTATAAAATTTAAATAATGAGAAATTGACTACATAATGAAATTTGATAAAAACATCACAAAACTCTTAGAAACCAGTACACATATGTGCTGGTTTTTAAGAGTTCTGCTACACACAGCAAAATGCAATGAAGCATATTATTAATAATTTTATTTAAAAAAAAAAAGAAGATCACATCAAGATTTTAAACTGGGTATGTCCAGTATATTTCACTGGTAAATTTTCTGTACCAGTTCTAGAATTTTACGTATTCTTGTACTTGTTGCCTTATTTCATAATTTTTATTTTAATATATCTTCGGATATTTTAGCTAACTCTTTACGCAATTTTCTATATTTCTGTCTAAAGTTTTCTTGTCTATCCGAAATTTCTCTCCTTAAATTAACTGCACCTATTCATCATACTTGAAAAAAAAAAAAAAAAAAAAAAGAAGAAGAAAGAAAAGAAAAGAAGTATAAAATTTCTTCTTGCTAGTTGAAGTGTTTGAGTTTATTCTACGCTACAGCGTAAACCGTCCACAAAAGAGTGACTATTATTCTTTTCAGAAAATTCTCTAATGTGTTGTTTTCACGCGGCAATTTTGCCTATTATTAATAGCTGATATAAGATCTTTTCCAGTTACTTCGCCATGAAATAATTATTGCGTGTTTTTGTAATTTACAATATTTGATTACGAAGTCTAGTTTATTATTATTTTTATTTTCTCTGACGCCGTCAGTGATATTAGTTAAACACAGAGTTTATATGGAACAAATATACAGTGAGCTTCACAAAGGACCTTCTCACATTAAGACCATATACAGCTTTCTGTTAAAATACCTTTCCTGTTAAATCAGCCAAATACGATCTTGATTAAATATGTTTCTACAATATCTTATTTTTCAACTGAATATAGAAAATGTTTAACTATAAAGTGTTAATGAATACTTATATCCACGTTTATAGCCTTTATTTTAGTTGATTTAAAAATCTCTATTTAATCCAGAAACCCTGTAATTTACTGCCTGAGATTACTTAAAACATTACTTTAAATTGCAAAATGTCAGTTCAAATTCTTCCTGAAGAATTATGTTTTAATTAATTTAAAAAGTATATCGAACATATTTTCATTAAAATGCCTGAGGCAAATTCCCTTTAAACGATCGTTTAAATTTTTATAAAACCACATTCAAAAGTATTCATCTCTTTGAAAGCTACAATACCATAAATAGACATACACTCTATAACAGAAAAAACGACGCACCAAGAAGAAGTAATAAAAATTGGACACAAATTGGCATGCACAAGTTTCGATGGAAAATGCAAGATTTTAAAGTTTGGATGCCATTGAATAAATATGTGACGCTGCAGCTTATTTTAATTGCATAACTGGCAAAATATTATAAAGGAGAAGTTTCTATTCCAGGTCATAAATTCTTTGCGAATTTTATTCCGTCTACTCAGATAGACAGTAACTATGCCTCACAGACAGGTGCGCGAACTATATGCGCAGATGTCAGCATTTAAGAGAGAAGTGTAGTTGGGCTCACAGAAGCTGGTTGGTCTAATCGACGAATTGTTTAACATTTTGACAGGAGCGATGCCCCTACTATATGAAGTTGGCAGGAATGGATGAATCGTGGCCAAACATAGCGCCAAGAAAGAAACGGTCGGCCTAGATAGAGAACAGAACGTGAGACCCAATCAATCGTCAAAGTGGTACACAAAGCCCAGATTCATCATTATCATCGATCCTACGTGCAACTGGTACTTCAGTGACTTAAAATACCATTAGTAAGCGGCTGAGAGAAAGGAGGTTGAGCTCACGGAGCCCCTTGTGCCGAATACTATTAAACTCTGTACACCGACATGCCGGTTTTCAGAAATGTCGGGGATGTTCGAGCTGGAATGTCACTGAATGGAGTAGAATTGTCTTCAATAATATGTCTCGTTAAAATATGAGCTCCGATGATCAGCGAAGGTGTGTCCTGGAGACACCCCGGCAAAGGGGGATCCCAATCTGACACCCCATCTGGGCCATACGGCCCAACAACCAAGAGTGATGGTCTGAGGTACCATTTCATTTCATAGCAGGACCCATTTGGTTGTCATCCGCGGCACATTTACAGCACAGCGGCACGTCGAGGGGGACCAACGCGTTATTGACTTCTTCACTTTGTGAAGCTCTTTCTCTTGATTAAATCATCCACATTGTCTAAAACTGTAATCATTTGGCCCGTTGTGTTGTCATTCATTTAACATCATCTTGTTCTTGATCGTATATTTCAGCATGATAATGCGCGTCCGCACACGGAGGTACTTTCTACTGCTTGTTTTCTTGTTTGTCCAACATTACCTTAGCCAGCAAAGTCACCAGAGTTTTCCCTCATTCAGGACGTTCGAAGCATTATGAAATGTGTCCTATACCAGCCCAGGATTTTATCAATTTAACGCACCAGTTGGACAAGATTTATCACGATATCTCGCAGGAGGACATCTGCCAACTCTATCAACCAATGCCAAGCTGAATATCTGTTTACATAAAGGCCAGAGGGGGACCAACGCGTTATTGACTTCTTCACTTTGTGAAGCTCTTTCTCTTGATTAAATCATCCACATTGTCTAAAACTGTAATCATTTGTTTTTCTCTACATGTGCATCGCATCTACCAATTTTTGTTTCATTCGGATAACTCCTTCTTGGTGCGTCGTTTTTTTGTTTTTTGTTTTTTTTTGTTTTTGTTTTTGCTATAGAGTATACAGAGAGATACATACACTCTGACATACAGACAAACCAAAACTTCAAATTCACCCCTTTTTTTTACCGTCGGAGTTAAAAAATAAAATTGATTGCGCCCATTAATCTAGACTACCTGCAGTTTATTTTTTGTTATGAAAAGGCGGTGTCTGCACACATAATTTTTATTCATTGTTATTTGACACCATTATTTCTATGTGTTTTCCTACAAGTTACTAAAACATGCTTTACATTGTTATTAAAGTTTATTTTTTGGTTTCAATAGAATGTAAGCTACGAAAGAAAAATCTAAATTTATTTATATTCCTTCTACGAAAATCTTGCACTTTATGATTCTGTAATGTTTTAGGCATATAATCCTGAAATGATAAACTATCTCGAATGATAATCTATAAATGCTAAATTTATAAATACAGTCGGCTCCGCTTAAACGAATATCTACCGTTCCAACTACACTAATTCGATTAAGCGGGGTTTTCGATTATGCGGGGAAGACTAGAAAAAAAAAAAAAAATCAGTTATGATTGGTTACTTTGACATAGACTTAACTAAACATTTTTCGTTTTATTATAATTGCTTCTATGAGACTCAAAATGACGATGAATAATATGAAAGGATTTTGGAACTTCATCTATCGTTGGAGGCGAATCTGCTTATTCTTCTTTATCACATTCATTTAAAGATTTTGTTAAAAGATTAAACTCTTAATCTGTTTCTCCACCTTTATCCACATGTATGAGTTCATAAAGTTCTATTTCAATCATATGAAAACTTTCAAAATTTGTGATTTTTAATTCCTGGAGATCAATTGTATCTTAATTTCTAATTTCATCCTCAAATGATGATTTTATAAATTTGTTTTATCACCAATTTTTATCACCTCGGCAGGAATACCGTCTCATGTTTAAAGAACATGCCTTAGTTATGTAAGGTTTTTAATCGAAGAACGATATAATTTTTTTTTTTTTTTTTGAAATTTCAAATGTTTATTCGATTAAGCGGGGTGGCATTGTAAAAAACATTTCTTTAAACGAGGAAATTTAACATTAATTCAATGGCGAAAAAATTAGTTCTATAACTTTATATTCTTATAAGCGGGGTATTTGATTATCCGTTACCCGATTAAGTGGGGCCGACTGTATATTTATGGAAACCATATATTTTTACAAATAACAATTCTTATTTTGTGAATATTCAGATAACTGTTTTTGCGTCTGTTCTTCCAGCATTATAATACTAAAAGCTATATTTTACCGTTACAAAAATCTCATAATACTAGAAAATATTTTATTAAGACTTTGAAAAAAAATTATAATCTAAAATTCCTTTTAAATAGTTTACAATAAGAATATATGATTTGATAAAAACATGCTCATAGAAATTTAATTATTAGCCATTGTTATTATCACTATATTTTAATATTATCTTATTATATGTGAAATTTTAATCTCGGGTATGATTTCAATGGTTTGAAAAAGTAAAATTATATATTGCATATAAGTATGTAAAATAATGAATAAAATTTAAATATCCGAAGGCAAAATGCGTCCAGCAGGTTATTGAATAATTAAAAGTGAAATTTTCAGCGTAAAAATATTATAAGTATTTTTTCCATTTTACTATTTCATATATTACTCCTTATCTTTATTCGTAAAGGAATTTTTAAAATATTCATGGGTTAATTAGAAAATTGAATGAAATTATACTGATTTTTATTTTATTTATTTTATTTATTTACTTATTTATTTTATTGATTAACTTATTTAATTTATTTATTTATTTGAGCAATTCATGCTTCCTCGGGATGAAACAGTGCTTCATTATATAATTTAAAATTAAATGTATTTCTCTATTGAAGATTCCATGTTAAATTGCTGTTATTTTCAAAGTCAATCATACATCTACACAGTTTCTCATATTTAGTAAGGTATTAAGCAATAGCCATTTGTAGCATTATTGCTTCCAATTATGCCTGAAATTCAGTTATGAAATATAGAAATTTCCTTTGAAAGGGATAATAACGGCAATGATTACCCGTTAATGTTACCTGTTGAAACGTTTATTGCTACAACACAAGCAATAATCCCATTTGCATAGTTGAGTTCAACATAATATTGCTTTGAAAAGCAACGGTTTGGTAACTTAGGGAGCCAGATAGCATCATTTCATAAATGCTTCTACTCAGATATGTTTCTGATAAATCCTTTGTTGTACAAATTCTCTTGCATAAGTTCGTGCAGTTAATGTAACAGGAAAACAGGTATTTAGTTTGGTATGATTATATTTTATAAAATATATCTAGTACTAAAAGAGAAATATTTTTTTACCACAATATTTTAGAAGTTACTTATAGTGTACAAATGTTATGAAATGAAATCACAACGAATGTTCCAGATCAAAATAATGGTACGACAATTTAACACAGATATACGTATACCTAAAACTTAAGTTTCTTCGGAGGACCCCTCATAACCAACGGCACAGAGTGGCACACCTCCCTTCTTCTCAGTACGCCACTGATTCTAGTCCATTCGAAATTCGCAATTATTTTTTGGATGTTTTACAATGATAAAAAAAATCGACTCAAAATTATTACCTGTTGAAATAGTTTCTTAAGGACAAAAGCATCTTTATTTCTTTCGTAAAAGAATAACACGAATAATGCAGAATTTGTCGACGTCGATACCTCTCATCGTTCGATGAAAAACTATTTATATAAACACAGAACTTCACACAGAGAAGAAAACTTCAGATCTTCAGAAAACTTTAGACAGAGAACTTTTGGCTCGTCTGCTATTAGCTGTAAATAATCATAAGAATTGGTAAGAATTGCTCACTTTCCTTATGAACCGGAAGCTCAAAGGACCAGAAGCGTCCGCTGGAGAGAAAAAGCTCCACCTGTAAATACTGTAAATATATAATATATAAATTTATCCATTTGCAAAACATACTTTCTTAAAGATTCTTACCCTATTTTTTTTCTCCTTCACCCAAGTAACCCAACGGGATTTTTGTTACTTCGTATTGTGAAAATATCTAGTTTAACCCTGCTGTTCTGTTCCTATTTACTATATATTACATTTGTACCATTTTAAACTAGTATGCTGTGGCCACCAAAAGACTTTCTTCTATATTTTCCTATACAAATTCACGCAGTAACAATATAAAAAAAAAAAAAAAAAAAAAAAAAAAAATACAATTTTTTTTCAAAGTTTTTTTTCGTTAAAAAAAAAAAAAAAAAAAAAAAAAAAATCGATAACTTTGTTTTAAATTATCACATATTTATAGTTCAACCATTCGTTTTAAAGATATTGACGAGAACTTTCGAAAGATACCCATCTTGAAAATTTACCCCCCCCCCCCGGGGGGTACATTCCCCTGGGGGGGGGGGAAGCGATGACCGAATTTTTTTTCCTAATTAACTACTACTATTATCAATAATACATATTAATTTCACAATCACAGGTTAAGAATAACTCCCATTATGTACATTTATACGAAATTTTGTCCTATACTGCCATGTTAAAAATTTAGAAAAAATACGATCACAGCACCACTTGTTGAGTGATTGATCCCCAAATCTAATCAGCCCCAGTTTATGTCAGGAGCCAACTAAATACCAAGTCTGGTTAAATTTCGTTAAAAAAAAAAAAAAAAAAAAAAATACGATTTTTTTTCTAAGTTACTTTTTGTTAAAAGTAAAAAAAATCGATAACTTTGTTTTAAATTATCGCAGATTTATAGTTCAACCATTCGTTTTAAAGGTATTGACGAGACCTTTCGAAAGATACCCATCTTGAAAATTTACTCCCCTCGAGGGGGGACTTCCCCCCCAGGGGGGTTCACGAGGCTCCTACGCATACAAATTTTTTTCCCCGGTTGACTACCTCTATTATAAATAATTCTTGTAAATTTCATAATGATTACTAAAAAATAATTCTCTTTATGCACATTTATACAAAATTTTGTCCTATATCACCATGTTAAAAATTTAGAAAAAGCGGGATGGCAACGCAACCTGTAAGACAATTTTTACCAAAAGTTGATAGGCACTAATTTATGTCAAGGTGCAACTACATACTAATTTGTATGAAATTCTGTGCAGTAGTTCCTGAGATACAGTTGCCACAAAATTTTGTCACACACACACACACACACAGACAGACAGACAGACAGACAGACAGACAGACATTTTCTAAAAAGGGTCAAATCGTGTTCTACAGCTCTCAAAACGTGTAAATCCATCAAAAACCCGAGGTCGAAAATTTTTACGAATCCAATACTTTCTCTATATTACATATAGAAGAAAGTAAAAATATAAAACTATATAAATAAAACTAGTATGTTGTGGCCACCACGAGACTTTCTTCTATATTTTCCTATACAAATTCACTCAGTAAAAATAATTAAAAAAAAAAAAAAAACTAGTATGTTGTGGCCACCACAAGACTTTCTTCTATATTTACCTATACATATTCAATCAGTAACAATATTAAAAAAAAAAAAAAAAAAAGTACGATTTTTTTTTTTTTTTTTTTTTGTTAAAAGTGAAAAAAATCGATAACTTTGTTTTAAATTATCACAGATTTATAGTTCAACCATTCGTTTTAAAGGTATTGACGAGACCTTTCGAAAGATACCCATCTTGAAAATTTATCCCCCCCGGGGGGGTATTTCCCCCCAGGGGGGGGAGCGATGCCCCCCCCATGCAGAAAATTTTTTTCCTAGTTACATACTACTATTATCAATAATTCATATTAATTTTACAATCACAAGTTTAAAACAACTCTAATTATGCACATTTATACGAATTTTTGTCCTATGCTGCCATGTTAAAAATTTAGATAAAATGCTATCACAGCGCCACCTGTTGAGCTATTGATCCCCAAACATAATCAGCACCAGTGTATGTCGGGAACCAACTAAATACCAAGTTTGGTTAAATTTCGTTAAAAAAAAAAAAAAAAAATTGCGATATTTTTCTAAGGTTTTTTTTGTTAAAAGTAAAAAAAATCGATAACTTTGGTTTAAATTATCACAGATTTATCGTTCAACCATTCGTTTTAAAGGTATTGACGAGATCTTTCGAAAGATACCCATCTTGGAACTTTGCCCCCCCGGGTGGGAACTTCCCCCCCCCGGTGGGGGGGCAACCGATGCCCCCACATGCACAAAAATTTTTTCCTAGTTAACTACTACTATTATCAACCTGATCTTTCGAAAGATATCCAATGTGAAAATTTACCCCCCCTGGGGGGGTATTTTTTCCCTAGGGGGGGGAAGCGATGCCCCCCCATGCAGAAAATTTTTTTCCTAGTTACATACTACTATTATCAATAATTCATATTAATTTTACAATCACAAGTTTAAAACAACTCTGATTATGCACATTTATACGAATTTTTGTCCTATGCTGCCATGTTAAAAATTTAGATAAAATGCTATCACAGCGCCACCTGTTGAGCTATTGATCCCCAAACATAATCAGCACCACTTTATGTCGGGGACCAACTAAATACCAAGTTTGGTTAAATTTCGTTAAAAAAAAAAAAAAAAAAAAAAAAAATTGCGATATTTTTCTAAGTTTTTTTTTGTTAAAAGTAAAAAAAATCGATAACTTTGGTTTAAATTATCACAGATTTATCGTTCAACCATTCGTTTTAAAGGTATTGACGAGATCTTTCGAAAGATACCCATCTTGAAACTTTGCCCCCCCGGGTGGGAACTTCCCCCCCGGTGGGGGGGCAACCGATGCCCCCACATGCACAAAAATTTTTTCCAAGTTAACTATTACTATTATCAACGAGACCTTTCGAAAGATACCCATCTTGAAAATTTACTTCCCCGGGGGGGGATTTTCCCCCCCGGGGGGGAACCGATGCTCCTCCATGCACAAAATTTTTTTCCTAGCTAACTACTGCTATTATCAATAATTCATATTAATTTTACAATCATAAGTGTAAAATAACTCTCTTTATGCCCATTTATACGGAATTTTGTCCTATGCTGCCATGTTAAAAATTTACATAAAATGCGATCACAACGCCACCTATTGAGCTATTGATCCCAAAATCTAATCAGCACCAGTTTATGTCAGGGTGCAACTAAATACCAAGTTTGGTTAAATTTCATTCATTGGTGCGTGAGATACAGCGTCCACAAAAAAATGATACAGACAGACAGACAGACATTTTCTAAAAACTATTAATTCGTGTTCTCCATATCCCAAAACATGTAAATCCATCAAAAAGTGGACTTCGAAAATTTTCGCGAATCCAATACTTTCTCTATATTACATATAGAAGAAAGTAAAAGTGGGACTTTGACAAAATTTTGGGTAAAATGTGAAAATTATTCTACGTTTGTCAAAACACGGAAACCGTGGGACTTTGACAAAATTGGGGGAAAAATGCAAAAAATTTGTTTAAGTTTGTCAGAACACGGAAACCGTGGGAGTTTGATAGAATTCAGGGGGAGAGATTAAAAAAAAAAAAAAAAATGGGACTTTGACAAAATTTTGGGTAAAATGTGAAAATTTGTTAAAGTTTGTCAAAACACGGAAACCGTGGGACTTTGACAAAATTAGGGGAAAAATGCAAAAATATGTAAAAGCTTGTCAAGTCACGGAAACCGTAGGACTTTGACAAAATTAGGGGAAAAAAGCAAAAATTAGTTTAAGTTTGTCAGAACACGGAAACCGTGGGAGTTTGATAAAATTAAGGGGAGAGAAAAAAAAAATATTTTTTTTTCTAAGTTTTTTTTCGAAAAAGTAAAAAAAATCGATAACTTTGTTTTAAATTATCACAGATTTATAGTTCAACCATTCGTTTTAAAGGTACTGACGAGACCTTTCGAAAGATACCCATCTTGAAAATTTTTGCCCTATATCACCCTGTTAAAAATTTGGAAAAAGCGGGATGGCAACGCAACCTGTAAGACGATTTTTACCAAAAGTTGATAGGCACTAATTTATGTCAAGGTGCAACTACATACCAATTTGTATGAAATTCTGTGCAGTAGTTCCAGAGATACAGTTGCCACAAAATTTTGTCACACACACACACACACACAGACAGACAGACAGACATTTTCTAAAAATGGAAAAATCGTGTTCTACAGCTCTCAAAACGTGTAAATCCATCAAAAACCCGAAATCGAAAATTTTTACGAATCCAATACTTTCTTCTATTGAAGATAGAAGAAAGTAATGAAAATATTTTCAGGACAATAATACATGTCTTACATTAACAAAGTCACAAAATGGCCAGAAAATATTGCTAAACTGTCATTTCTTTATACAGAATTGAAAA
This sequence comes from Salticus scenicus, assembly GCA_963930645.1. NCBI lineage: Eukaryota > Metazoa > Arthropoda > Arachnida > Araneae > Salticidae > Salticus > Salticus scenicus. Next base: position 378,031,397 of record OZ005649.1, on the reverse strand, counting down.
ACGTTTTGGGTCAAATAGACCCGAACAGAACGGCAGGGTCAAAAACATTTTTGTAACGAATTCTGTTTTTTTTTTTTTTTTTAATTCCACTTTTTAAACATGTCACCCTATATTTTCGGGAGCAATTATTAAAAAAATAAATTTAAATATTTTAATTCATTAAGCAAACTTAAGTGTTTAATTTTCAATCTCAAAAAACAAATATTTATTATTATTTTTTTTTTATTAATTGTTTCCTAAAATTCGGGGACATGTCATAGATGCCAATATTTTAATTTATTCCGGAGTATTTTTAGCTGCGCCTTTATTTCGTACCACTTATTTCTTTTAAGTAATTTTGTCTTATTTTATCGAGGTTATCTATTGGAGATATTTTTTAACCGACTTCAAAAAAGAAGGAAGGTTCTCAATTCAAACCGTATGTTTTTTTTATGTTTGTTAGCTCATAACTTCTGAATGGATGCTCCGATTTTGATACTTTTTGTTTTGTTGAAAATGTCTTGGTCTGCAATAGGTCCCATTGTAATATCTTTACAATCTAAAGAAAATACAGGGTGCCCAAAAAAATCAGTCCCAACTCTTTTAACTGTTAAACGGCTGAGGCTATAGTGTTAAAAATGGTATGTAAGTATAGCGAAGTGGCCATGCAGTACAAGGTTAAACCGCTTGCAGCACCACCTGGTGGAAAATATCGGAGTTAGTGTTACTATCTAGAAATCGGTTCTAGGGAAAAAAGTGAGTTACAAAGTTGAAAAGTGTCATCGATTTAGTACAAAAAGGTAGCTTAGACATTCATGCTAGCGTTCCTATCTCAGAAACGGTTCAAGACAGGGGGAAAAAGTGAATTATAAAATTGCAGGGCATCATCGATTTAGTACGAAAAGATAGTTTAGACATCGATGCTAAAAATACAATGCTAAAAACGTGCATTTGTTTGTTCGCAATTTCTTACACTATGCACACTTGAGCTACATTGCACACATTGTAGCGTAGCTGGTGAGACATACGCTATATAGTTCAAAATACGGTTACTTGATATTTTTTGTTTTGTTGTAAAGATCTTGGTCTGAAGTAGGTCCCATTGTAATATCTTTACAATCTAAAGAAAATAAAACGCCATCTGGTGAAAAACAGCTGAATCAGCGCTCCTATCTCAAGAACGGTTCAAGATGGGAGAAAAGTTAAATACGAAGTTGTAGAGCATCATCGATTTTCTACGAAAAGACAGTTTTTAGACATTATCAAGACAATACAATTAATTAGACAATATAAAGGCTCCCTAGTTCAAAGTACTGTTACTGTAAGCGGTCACATTGATTAGCGCAAAGTCGTTTTCAACCAACTTCAGAAAAGAGGGTGTTCTTTATTCGATCTATGTGTTGTTGTTGGTGTTTGTAAGCTTATAACTTCGTAAGAGATGCTCTAATTAACCGACTTCAAATTGGAGGTGGTTCTCAATTCACACCGTATGTTTTTTTGTTTTTATTTTTGTTTGTTAGCTCATAACTTCTGAAGAGATAATCCAATTTTGGTTATTTTTATTTTATTGTAAAGGTCTTGGTCTGAAATAGGTCCCATTGCAATATCTTTAAGATCAAAAGAAAATACAAGGTGCCCAAAAAAGTCAGTCCCGACTCTTTTAACTGCTGAACAGCTGCAGCTCTAGTCATAAAAGTGGTATGTAGGTATACTAAAGTGGATATGTGCTGCGTGATTCAACCGCCTACAGCGTTACCTGGTGGGAAACAGTGGAGTTAGCGTTCCTATCTCGGAAACAGTTCAAGACAGGGGAAAAAAGTGAATTATAAAATTACAGAGCATCATCGATTTAGTACGAAAAGATAGTTTAGACATTAATGCTAAAAACAGAATGCTTAAAACGTGCATTTGTTTGTTCACAATCTCCTATTTTGTGCACACTTGAACGACATTGCATATGTTCTAGCGTAGCGGGTGACATTTTTGCTATGTAAAATTTAAAGTATGGTTATTATAAGCGGTCACATCGATTAACGCATAGACGTTTTAAACCGACTTCATAAAGGAAGAGGTTCTCAATACAAACCATGTTTCTCATTGTTGTTGTTGAAATTTGTTAGCTTATAACTTCGTGAGAAATGATTTAATTTTAATACTTTTTTTGTTGTCGTAATGATCTTGGCAAGAAATAGGCTTCATTATGATTTCATTAAGATATGAACAAATTACAGGATACTCACAAAAGTCTGTTCTCACTTTAACTGCTGAACGCATGCAGCTACACTGGTAAAAGCAGTATGTAAGTATCGATGTTGAAACTTCTGTCCGGCAGCTGCAATGCATATTTTGCTCTTTGTTTGAACTTTACGCTGCGCAAATTCCAGCGTAGCGGGTGACACGTATTCACTGTAAAATTCAATATATATGCCTAACAGAATTTTTGGTTAAGAATACAGCGTATCCGTTCTTTGCATTTCTAAAGACTTTTTAACTTAACGTGTGTTCATTCAATAGATAGTTTTTTGCTCATATCCGATAAAGGCAAGAAGAGTGACACAACTTAAAAATGCAACATTTGAGAAAAATCAATTTAAAAATAACTTTACTCGAATAAAACTTTCACAACTGTCTCTCGAGTGGATAACTTTCTAGATCGATACGTAACTTTTTTGTTCACATTGGGTGCATTTCATGTATTTTTCAGTGACATAAACCATTTTTTGACTTATGCCACTTTTCGTGGAAGTTGTGATTTGTGATTCTGCCGTCGAACGTCTTTTGATGTTCTGCTATATAAATAAGTTTTCACTGAAAAGAGAAAAATAAAATCTTTTTGTAAAAAAAATAGAACCGACTCCAAAAAGCAACTACTATTAAAACAAATAATAATAAAAAAAATTGAATGAAATGAAACTAAATTGCGCCTAAAAGTATAAAATAATTTCCTTCGCCAAACAACCTATAACACTACAATTAATCATAACTTTTGAAGTCGGCGCAAAATTAAATAAAAATTGATACTTTTATTCAATACAAAAATCAAATCCTATTCAAAATACACATCTCACATTGTCACCTGCAAAACGCTGCCGAAAACGATTTTGATTCAAGAAAACAAATAAGATTTCGTAAGCAGCAAAAGTTGGCGAAGATGCTGGTATCTGACGTCCTTGGTGAAAGATAAATCGCAAAATTATCTGGCAAACACATTTAATTTCTTTGGGATATCATGATTAATTTGATAAGGTATATTAAGAGAGTAATCAAGAATATGAAACAATGCTTCGTACAAAATATATTATGAAAATATACATCTTGCGTGTATATTTTTGCAATACGCTTTGAACGCCAAATAATCCAAAAGCCACCAAGGATTATAGTTATCAAAGTTATATCAAATTTGCAAAGGAAACTCTAACTTCGTAGAAACATAAATACGGCATTGTGAAGAATGTTCACTGTTCTGTGTAGATGCTACCAATGGACCACTTGTATACAGTGATAAAATAATAAAAGAAACATGATAATGGATCATTCGAGACAACAGCATTTGTTGCTACCGATCTAAAAACAAACCTTTAAAAACTAATTAAATTTTATTTAATTTTGCGCCGACTTCAAAAGTTATGATTAATTGTAGTGTTATAGGTTGTTTGGCGAAGGAAATTATTTTATACTTTTAGGCGCAATTTAGTTTCATTTCATTCAATTTTTTTTATTATTATTTGTTTTAATAGTAGTTGCTTTTTGGAGTCGGTTCTATTTTTTTTACAAAAAGATTTTATTCTATAAATAAAGTGGTGCGAAATAAAGGCGGGACTAAAAGTACTCCGGAATAAATTAAAATATTGGCAGCTATGACATATTCAAAGAGTTCATTCAAAAAAAAAAAAAAAAAAAAAAAAAAAAAAAAAGAAAAAACAGAATCCGAAAAACTTTATTTTGAAACGAGATGTCTTATCAATACGAAGCATGAAAAATCCCATTGGATTACATATGGAGGAAGAAAAAGGGAATCTGGCTGCGAAGGGTCCTTAATTTTGGTAACCTTAAAATATGTCTCTATATACTTATTTGTAATTCTAATTATGTAAGGCATTAATTACCATATATATTTTAAAGTTGTTTCGATAGCGTAAATTTATCACTAAATCATCTAATAAGAATAAAATATCACAATAACAACTAATCCAAATGAATGTGTTTAAAAAATGAAGGCCGATTGTTTTTATTATCGATAAATACTAAATATTTTTCTTATATTCGGTAGTAAAAGACTGTAAAATGTTTCATAAAGTTTATTTTGAGGAAGAAGTACATTTGTAGTTCAATAAATTACTTTTATCGCACAGGGAATGTTAATACAGCAATTTTACTGAACGCAGTTTCGTTATTCTTAAAATATCAGATAGGATTTACTTATAAATAAAATTTATGGGGAAAGTTTTCTTTAACTTTCGATTTTTACCAAAAAAACTTTTTCTAGACTTTTTCTTAAGACTTACTCAAGTGGTGAGATTCTTAACAGACTGAAGAGTAATTATTTGCTCAGAAGTCAACTAAAGCAACTGAAGTAAAAATTTTACGATGAAGCATTTTAGGGATACTTGTACATAGTTTATCGAGAGTAGACTTGTTTGTTTCCCTGGAGTGTAAAAGTATTAAAATGTTTTGAAGTGTATAGTTTTTTTTTTTTTTTTTTTTTTTTTTTAAATAAAGTAGGAAAAAAATTATTAAAATAAAGCATGAGTAAAACTTTTAAGAAGTATACATTTAGATTGCTCTTTATATATTAAATAACATTATAGTTTTAAAAAATTAAAGAACACGCTTTTATAGAAATGTGAACTAAAAAGCACAAAATATCTATTTTAGTATGAAAATGCATGGTAAGAGAAAATCGTGTGAGTGACAAACCATAATATTTACATACATTTAAATCTTTAATTTAAATAATTTAGAATTAAACAAAAACCATTTCTAAAAAAAATCGCCCCTGACTGGGCTCGAACGCTAGACGTTTAGGTTCGCAGCGCGAAGCTTTAACTCATAGCCACAGCGTTCGCGTAGGGAAAGTCATTTTTTACAATATAGATTTTTTGTTTGCTCCCAGAGCGGTTACAGACATACATACAAACATACATAAAGGTGAAGCTAATAAAAGCATGTTAAAAATGTTTTATCAGAACCTTTATAATAGTACTATAGATAACTGTTATATAACTTACAATAGTTAGAACGTATTTATATCACAAAGCTGTCATAAACAATTGTGAGCGTCACTATTCCGATAAAATTTTATCTTATTTAAAAGTACATTGAAAATTGAAATAATACATTCCGGGGCTCATCCAGAAATTAAACTTATTTGCTGTCGCCATCACAAAAGTTCTTTGTATATTTTCTTTTAAAAATTCACGCAGCACAAATCTTTTATTAAAATTATTTTCCATGATGAATACAAACGATTTTCTTTTCAAAGAAGAGTAACACTAAAAAATCAAAAAGTCAAATTTGTGTCTGAAAACGAAAAAAAAAAAAAAAAAAAAAAAAAAAAAAAATGAAAAAAAGCATTTTATATAATGTTAAAATGAAGTTTTTTTTTTTTTTTTTTTTTTTTGTAAACAAGATGATAATTTTATTTGAACTTTTCACAGATTTATAATTCGTTCATTCGTTTTAAAAGTATTGACGAGATATTTTGAAAGACATCCATATTGGAAATTTACATCCCTATATACATTTTTTCCTTAAATGACTATTACTGTTATAAATAATTCTTTTTGATTTCTGAATGATTCGTTTGATTTAATTTTCATTGTTCACATTTATACGAAATTTTGTTCTGCACTGCCATTTTAAAAGTTTAGAAAAACAGGTGGCAACGCCACCGGTTAGGCTATTTTCATTAAAAGTTGATAGACAATAATTTATGTCAAGGTTTAACTACATATAAATTTGTATGAAATTCTGTGTAGTAATTCCTGAGTTGGCATAAAATTTTTGTTGATCCCACACACACACAGACATTTTTTGAAGTTTATGAAATCAGCGTCTTAAACTTTTAAAAGACGTATATTCCTCGAAAACTGGAAGTCAAAATGTTTACGAAACCAATATTTTCCTATATTGATTACAGAAGATAGCAAAAATGTTGAAACTTTAAAATTTTTAATAGAACAAGATATTTTGTACTAGAAAAATTTAAACTTATGTGCTCAATTTAGTAGGAGCAATTGTTAAACGTTTCCAACGAATGATTTCAAATTTAGTATATCAAAGTAAAATGGACTCCAGAATCGAAATCTAACATTATATTTGCATGTTATTACTGAACTTTTTAAAATGCGTTTGAATTTTAATATGGAAACTGCCGCTTAATTTTATTGTAGTGACAAAACGGTTCTGAAAATTTATAACAGGTCTAGAAATTAATAATGAATTTAGAATATGCGAAAGATAACTTATCCATTTTATTATCCAATTTAGAAAATAGCCTGCACATGTATATAGTTTTTGTTGCTGATTATACAGTTGCTTACATTACAACACATTTCAAATTATATCTCGGACTCCAATTTTAAATAAGGCATTCAAAATTTATTATGATATGAAAATAAATTTAATTTAAGTATTAAATAAAGATAAATTTTTATATTATTTTCATATTTCAGTTCATGTTTACATATATCTCACTGTACTCGCACCCAAAAATCCGATAGAGACCATTGCTTCATAAGAAAAATAAAATGAAACCAATTATTTGATTATTTACAGTGCAAGAAGTGAAATGAAAAAAAAAAAAAAAAAAAAAAAAAAAAAAAAAAAAGAGTCTGAAAAATTTGTTACCAACTTACGTTAAAATTTTTATTTCCATATACAATTTAAATCTGTATCATAATATATAATAAACAACTTTCGTATATACAGTCATTAAACGTAAGAGAAAAAAAAAAACATTTTTGTCGAATTTAAGGACTGGCTATTTTGATGCTTAATATAATTTTTACTTTTGAGAAGTTAAACGAGTATTTAGTGATAACTTCAATTAAATTCAGTATGAACTTGTTGCATTTTTTTTATGTGTGTGTGTTACAGAGGAGAAGCTTTTTAACTGTTAAGCATGTTTAAAAATATTATAAATCTCGTCTACTGGAAGACTTGTACTTGGACGCCTCTGAACAGCCCTACCTAGCCATCAAAGCAAAGTTTATGGGTTTGTTGACATCCACTATGGCAGAATATTGCCAGTTCACTGCATTGGTGACCACTCACTGCTACAAGCTCTTAAATGTCGCAGTACAAAGAATTGTGTCCACGTAACTTCGTTCAGCCTTTAAAAAAAGGAAACCTATAGTTTATTTTAGAACAAAAAAAAGGCCAGTTTACATATAAAAACAAATAAATGTTGAAAATATTAAACTGATATATCTGTTCTGGCAATAACTATTTAATCAGACATACTCTATACACCATGCCCATTCATGTTGTGAAAAGAATTAGCATCATGTTCTTCATGTGCACTTTTTGCTTTGTAAAGCCATAGCCTCCTTAACTAGATGCCTGTCGCGTAGCTCGGAAACAAGGCAACAGTTCAAGCTCTAGACAGCGCCACCTGGAACAGATTGCGCGACCTTTTTTTATTCAACAGCCACCAAAAATTTTTAAAAGTGGGATATGGTATACATAAAAGGCGAATAGAATTGAAGAAACATCGATTATATATATATCATATGTCACTTTTTTAAATTATTGGTGACAGTTAAATTAAAAAGTCCTATAATCTGTACTAGGTGGCGATGTCTACCGCTTCAACTGTTGCCTTGTTTCCGAGCTACACGACAGGCATCTAGTTAAGGAGGCTACGGTAAAGCATTATGCCCAGCCATTATGAAGGAGATAGTACAGTAGAACATAAAACCATTTTCTTTATTCATGACAAATGTCATTAATTACATTATAACATCATTCTCAAAAAATTCATTTTTGTGGCATGATGTCTTTACCTCTGGGGTACAGATATGAAAAAAAAATTGTTATAACATGCAAAAAGATTAAAAAAAAAAAAAAAAAAAGATAATACTGTATTCCAAAATATAATATTCGGACATTTACAAAAATAAAAAAAAATTCTATGAGTTTAATACTGAATTCCTTATTTAAAAATTCCATGTTTGTGTCGACGGTAAATAAATTAAAACAATCGAAAATTTCATATCCTAAATTTAAATTACAACACTAACTTTAGACTTTCAAACTGAAATTAAAGTCCACAGTTTCTTATAATCTTCTTTAAGAGAAACAGTTGAAACAAATTTAAAAGTATTTCCAGTTTATTGGAAAAATCCAGATAGCTGTCTTCATTTAAGTGCGAATTCCATTTTCATTTTAACGGATCAAAATTAACGAATGTAACTTTTTTTTCACGAGACTTATGGACGTCCAAAGAAGGAAATAGTAAAGTGATTTTAAAAGATATATCCACTGAACATAAAAAAATATAGTATTGGAAAATAAAATTGAATCAGTGTCTATTTCATATCTAATAAAGAAAAACCGAATGAAACTGAAAAATTTTCTAAAACTAATAAATTCTAGGAATTCAATATAGATTGTTTAAATATTAAGAAATTCTTTTTACGCGGTTTTAGTTTGGAATTTATTTATTTATTTATTTATTTATACATGCGGCTCAAATCTAAGAATTGAATTTTCATTCACTCTGATCGAGCTGAAATTTTGTGTTCATGTATATATCTGATTTATTTATACATGTGGCTCAAATCTATTGTAAGAATTGAATTTTCATTCACTCTGATCGAGCTGAAATTTTGTGTTCATGTATATATCCGATGGCAATACATTTCTAAGTAGTAACCGAGAATCTTCAAGAAATGAGGATCTGAAGCTCCTGCCCCCCCCTCCCAATTCTAAATCATAATTAGCTTTCGTGTTTTGCCTTTTTTCCCTAAATCTAGTTTTGCCATTACTAAAGTTTTTAAACTATATAACTTTAAAATAATTTTCTCACCTATAAATAAATAAACCCTTTCTAGATTAAAATATCCTATTGATATACACAACTCTTGGGTTATATACAGTATCCCTTGGTCAATGTGGACAATTATATATTGGTCAACCAAAACGTGAACTTAAGTTTCACCTTAAAGAACACATGAGTATTCAGAAACAATAAACTAAAAATTCGGCCTCTGTTAAGCATTGTCGGGAAAATAACCATAATTTCAACTTTAATTCAGCTAAAATAATCTGTCAGCCTAAACACTAAAATGAACTCGATTTTCTAGAAGCTTTCCATATTTATAGAAATAATAAAAATATCATTAACTGCAATTTTGCTGTACCCCCTCTCTCGGATTGTTGGAAAAATGACATAAAATCCGCATATTTTTAATTTTTACATAGCTTTCTTCATCCCAAATTTCTATTGGCGGACAGCTCCAGTTGCCTGAATTCCTAGAATACCTTAGATAAATAGTACTATTAGATACAAACACACATATATCTATATACAGGGTGATCAGTTTAAAAGAGTGCCCGTTGGTTCTTCTTATTACTGTTAAATTTGACGGATGTGGCGACTATTCTAACACTGAAGTATAATTCTTTGAACCTTGTTTAAGTGTGGATGACAATTTCTAACATTGCTGGACTGTTATAACTTCATTTGTGAGATAAAACAGAAATGAAGACGCACAGTGTTACTTAATCTTGTGATAATTTTATTTTTGAAAAACATAATTTAATTCAAATTTTTTACATTATCATTCCTTACTGAAAATGTTGAAAATGTTCGATATCATTTTGAATGCAATTATGAACACTTCGAAATGAGTTTTTTGACACACTTCGCAGCACTGTTGGTGTTATTGACGAGATTTCTTCAGTTATGTTCTGTTTTAATTTATCGATTTTGCAGGACTTCTCTGGAAAACCCTATGAAATGATAATGTAAAAATGATAATGATGTAATGTAGGAATGATAATGTAGTAAAAATTACAAGATAAAAAGAACTTTTTATATAGCATGTTTTTAAATTTTCTGTTGAATCATATAAACGCTACCGAAGGCAGCAAGAACCCGGAAAAATTGGCTAAAAGTATTAAAAAAATTCATTGCTATCGTGTTTTGAGATATTATAAAAGTTTCAAATGGCTAGCTAGCCGGGAAGTTAGTTAAAAATCGATTGAAAACTTTGTAATGGTAACGCTACCAAAGACTGCAGTGTCTCGAAGCAGTTGGTTAAAAATATTTTTAAAATGCATTTTCACCGTGTTCTGAACAATTCTGAAAGTTTCAAATGTCTAGCTAGTCGAGAAGTTAGTTAAATAAATTTTCTGTTGAATCATATAAATGCTGCCGAAGGCAGTAGAGACCTGAAACAGTTGACTAAAAGTATTAAAATAATATATTGTCCCCGTGTTCTTAACTATCCTAAACGTTTCAAATGTCTAGCTAGTCGGGAAATTAGAGAAAAATCGTTTGCAAGCTTTGTACTGGTAATGCTACCGAAAGCAGTAGGAACCCGAAACAGTTGACTAAAAGTATTAAAAAAAAGCATTTTCACAGTGCTCTGAACTATTCTGAAAGTTTGAAATGTCTAGCTAGCCGGGAAGTTAGCAAAATAAATTTTCTGTCGAATCATATAAACGCTGCCGAAGGCAGTTGGGACCAGAAACAGTTGACTAAAAGTACTAAAAAAATGTATTGTTATCCTGTCCTGAACTGTTCTGAAAGTTTCAAATGTCAGCTAGTCGGGAAGTTAGTTAAAAATCGATTGCAAGATTTGTACTGGACAAACAAACAAACAAACAAGAATCGAAATTAACACGTTAATCGCCACGATAATATCAGAAAATTTTTCACATGGGCCATGGTAACTTTATTAGACAATTTAGTTAAAAATGCGTGTTAAAAATGCGTCAGGCACATATGACTGACATGGCGATTAACGTGTTAATAATTACTCGGCGTAAATCATATTCCTTTTAGGGTTATTTCCTAGTTAAAAATGCGTGTTAAAAATGCGTCAGACACATATGACTGACATGGCGATTAACGTGTTAATAAAAACATGGTAAAAAATGATGATGATAATGTAAATGTAATGTAGGAATGATAATGTAAAAAGCTTGAATTAAATTTTGTTTTTCATAAATAAAATCACATAAAATCACATAAATATCACAGGATTAAATAACATTGAGCGTCTTCATTTCTGTTTTACCTCACAAATAAAGTTGTAACAGTCCAACAGTGTTGGAATTTGTCTCCCACACTTAAACAAGGTTCAAACAATTATACTTCAGTGTTCATCCATCATATTTAAGGGTAATAAGGAAAACCAACTAGATCTCTTTTAAATTGATCTCCCTGTATATATATATATATATATATAATATATATATATATATAATATAATATATATATAATATATATAATAATATTATAATATATAATAATAATATATTATATATTATAATATATAATATATAATATATAATAATATTATAATATATAATATATAATAATATTATATAAATAATATTATATATATAATATATATATAATATATATATATATATATATACATATATACATATATATATATATATATATACATATACATATAGATATATTGACATAAATATTCAATCATAATTTATCATAAATTTATATTGGCATTAGAAAAGATGAATGAATTCTTAGTTTCTAAAACTAGCAAGCCATGTTGATTTGAGACAACATTGTGAGATTTAGCCAGCTTTATAATATATATACTCTCTCTCTAGCTTGCTAAAACTAAGAAAAGACCAAGCTATTAGCAAAATAAAAATATCAAATGAAATAAAAGAACTATATCAATAATAATTTTATCTGAATTATAAAACTGAACCTCATATAAGTTTTTATAAAAATTAAAATGATAATCCCTATAAAATCCATTTTTATGAATTAAATTAAAGATAGCATTCTAAACACAATTAAAGATAACATTCTAAAAATTCTATTCTAAACAATTAGATAATCGAATAAATATGAGTATAAGGAAAACCATAAAATATTCCATTTTTACATATACATATGTTGCTAAAAACCCATACGCAACGCATTAACTATTTTCCAAAAATATACACCTAAATTTTTTAAGATATAAGAGTCAAAATATAGCTTTATGTTAAAGTTTGTTTATAAATTTCGTTGATATTTTAAATTTTATCATAAAACTTACTGCACATTTTTAAAAATTTTTAATAAGTAATTTAAAATAACATTATAAAAAACAGAAATATGTATACTAGAATTTCACTCCTGTAATTTAACAACTTAAAAATTATAATCTTTTGTTTTGCCATAAATTTTAGTTTTTGAAGTATTATCAACAATATCAATAACCAAATCCAAATAATTAGCAGTGGTTTTTCTTAAATAACTTAATTTAGATTTAAATATTCAGGATAAAATTTTGAAACTAGATTAGCATTAGAGTTAAAACAAAAAACAATCACATCATCTACATATCTATATACTGTATTATCTGCTTTATTATAATTATTTTGTAAAAGCAAAGATAAATATTAGCTAGAAAATTACTACAGAGATCATCTTGTGGAACCTCAATAACTTGATTATAAATTATACCATTCATTAATATGAAGTTTTCCTTTAAAACAATATTTTCTTAAGTTTTCCTATTTATCTTTGTGTATATATATGTATACACACACACACACACACACACACAAAAAAAAAAAAAAAAAAAAAAAAAAAAAAGCCGCACTGCAGAAAAAATGATTTATACATTTTTTATTTGTAATAACTTTAAAATTAATGTTTGAAACAAATAAAACTGTCTTGTTTGCATAATACCAATGTGATGAAATGATACTTATGTACATTTTCGATTTAATAATTCACTTTATTGCACTTTACGAAGTACTTTTTAAAAATCTGCATAAAAGTTTCTTTTTGAACATAAAGCAATAACCATACACTTTGTATTCTATTATGATTTATTATATGAAATAAACAAGTTATATTTTAATATATGAAATAAAACTATTTATTTGTTAGATCTAAACAATTTTTTGTTAAAAATATGTATTCTGCATTGGGTTAATACCACCTTTATATGGAATTACTGGTTTAATGCGCAATGGCATAGTTTTATATAGTGTTTTAAGATAAATCTCAGAAATTTCAATATGCCAAATATCACAAATAATTTTTTCTAGTTCTGGCAGAGTTATAGACTGCAAATTTCGAATCCTTTCCCATCTCCCCCGCCTTTTATAGACGAAACATTTTTGAGCGGATCACGATTAGGACTATTTCCATGTCTGGTAACGATGAAATTCTACTATGTCCTTTGTGGGATTTAACTTAAAGTGAAAAAAAAAATATGATTGCTTACAGAATTATAGGTTCTCATGGGAATGTATAGGAAATTTTGACAATCTGAAATGAATAAACTTACCACAGACGCCGTGTAGTAAATTGCATTATCATCTTGAAAAGCTGTTTACGGAAATGCCCAAGATACCTCCAAAATAGTCGGTCAGGCACCACTTTTATGAAGATTGTGTTTTATTTTGAGTTAATTGATCCCTTGAGCATAAAAATTTGCCCGAATGTTTGAAACCATAGCATACCGACTGTTTGAAACTGTTCCGTACCATAATGTACGGAGAATGTGTCACTGTTTGAAAAGTGCGATTTTCATTAAGTCGGACATATTTTTGTTGTCAGATCTGCTTGTTTTCTTTAGCTCGAAATAAGTTAAACTTGACTCATCAAAAAGAACCAGTTCAGCCCAATAATTACTAATCATTTTAAATTTTTTTTAGCCATTTTAGGTCTTGCTTTCCTAATTATCTTCACTAAGAATGGATTTTTTTAAAATTTTCTGTCATTTAAACCTGCTTTGTTTAATAGTTGTTGCACTGTATTTAAAGAAATTATGCTGCTAAACATTTTTTCTGAATTTCTTTTATGTTCTAAATGTAATACAAACCGATTTTATAAGCAATGGCTTTTTAACTTACGGTCATCTCACTTGGATGAGTAAAATGGCCGCGTAAAACCAAATTTCCAGTTTAAACAGCTAAAAAATTTTATATCTTGCTAAAAACCATTTTACCAATATTTCGTTAACATTTAATTATTTTGCCATCTCACGTATTAAAATATTTTTTGATTTTCCTTCAAAAATTAATACTTTTTGTGGTATCGTTAACTGCCTTATTCTTACCATTTTTGAAATGATTTCTAAAATTACAATTTTCCTGACAATTGCATTTTGTTTTTAACACTGGACTCAAAGCTAAAGTGTATGTGGAGGACAACATAATAAAATCTGTTCGAAAATTTACTTATTAAACGATAAAATTGGCAACGATAAAATTGGCGGTTGTAGAAGGCGAATAGGAAAATATCGAAGTGCGTTTTTTTTTTTTTTTTTGGTAGCTTAGTGTATAAAAGTGGGCCTTAAATGAGGTTTTTTTTTTTCCTTGTTGCTTAGTGTATAAAAGGGAGCCTTAAATCAGGGTTTTTTTTTTTGAAGTCCGACACGCATACCCTCTAATTTTTTTCTGTTTCACCCTGAACCCTTTTTAGAAAAAGATTAGTTCTCTGGGATAACATTAACACGTGCTGAATCCTAACATCTATACTAGGATACTACATCTATATACTACTATTTCCTGTATACATACCAATACATACGTACTAAATTTTAAAACTTATATAACTCTTTAACACTCAATTTTAAAATATGAAGTACTGTATCTGAGCACGTCTAACGCATTTTAAACAACAGTTAAAAACAGTTTTATTTGACAGAAAATTTGTTATATCTTTAAATATTGTAGCCACATTTATAAAATACTTAATGCTGTTATTAAACGCTAAATTTATTTCAAATTATCGACAAAATTGTCGCCAAAACAACTTTCTCAAAACTATTCGACTACATTTGAGTAGCCTTATATTATCTGTAAGTTACATACGTAATAAACAGCGTAATGAAAATTAAAACAGCAAGAAAAAGTAAAAGTAAAAAGTAAATAACACTACTTAAAATGCATTTCGAGTCATTTCCAAACATAGATTAAATATAACGGGATTCTTTTGTATGTTCCTGTAAAAAAAGGATAAATAATTTTTTATACCATAATTTACGTGAAACACTTTTGTTCAGGTATTTCAATTTTGTTTAGTGCAATGTAAAAATGTATAATTCTACTTACGAGAAATTTCGCCCATAAACGCAATGTTTTTGAATATTCCTGTATACGAAATATTTATCCGATTTCAATAAAAATTTTCAAGTAGCGTCTTCATACGTCACTGATTTAGAATATCGAGTTCGGACTTTTTGAAAATATTTGTTCTTTCGTTATGCTGATAGCAGTCTCGTAGACACATACATTAACCGTTAAAAGCCTGGTTTTTTGGATTCAGGCACCTCTAAACGTGCAAATACATCAAAAATCTGAATTTCAAAAATTTGGCCTATAATGAATACTTTCCTAGCATGTACGAGGTCTGTCCAATAAATACGCGAACTGGTGCCATCTGTCGGTCATGACGCGGACTATAGTCTCGCCCACTAGCGGTGCTAGTTGCCTAAGACCCAATGAACCATCAGTGCATGGCGGATCGTCGAGCTGTGCCTATTGTGCCAGTTGTGTCAGTTTCTGTTGTCCTTCTTTTTACTGTGTGTCGAAAATGGAAATTGACGAAAATAATAAATTATTTTTCTTACCGTTCTCAAGCGTTTGAGAGATCGCGTGCGTCGTGTGCGACGAAATTTGACTCAAGGCGATGGATAGATTCTTCATCATGACAATGCACCTGCACATTCAGCATTGATTGCTCGCCAGTTTCTGGCAAATAATTCAATCACCATCCTCGATCCTCCTCCTTATTCGTCAGATCTCGCCCCATGCGACTTTTTTTTATTCCCAAAATGCAAACATGTGATGAGGGGACATCACTGGGAAGATGTGGACACAATAAAGCAAGAAACGACAAGAAAACTTAAAGACCTGACTGCCGAGGAATTCCAAGGGTGCTTTGAACAGTGGAAAAGAAGATGGAATGAAGCGCATGGAGAGTACTTTGAAGGGGATAAAATCGATGTAGACTAAATTTTGCAAAATAAACTTTTTATGGCCTTAGTTCGCGTATTTATTGGACAGACCTCTGCTAAATAAGAAAAAGGAAAAAATAATACTTTTTAATATTTTTATTTATTTATTTATTTATTTTTGTATTATTTGACAGCTTAATAATATCGATAAAATTGATAAATAATATTTCTTATAAACAAAGACACAAATTTCGACAGTAACTATCAGTTAACAGTTCATTTATGTTCTTATTAACTTCTACCTACGCATAAATTTATAAGTTATCTCCTGTCTTCTAGCATGTCATAAATAAAATTGTTAGTAATGAGATTGTTGCATAGGTTTCGAAGCTTAATACATCATATTTTATTATATTAAATGCAATTCGTTTCTGAACTAATTAATTCTATCTAATCAATATATTTTATTTAATTAAGAATGCAATGAGAGAATTTATAGATCCCAATTTGGTCAAATTATTTCCACAAGTTCTAAAATATGCCACAAAAATGAAGACTGGTAATGCATCCAGTAATTTCCTTTCATTGAAATGATTTACTTTATTGTCTGGAATATTAGATAGATAAAATCATATTAATGCTTTTAATCAATTACATGAATGTCGTTTTATTTATTTATTTATTTTTTTTTATTATTATCTCGATTCAGTTATTAATATGGAAAAATAATGCTCCATTTAATGGATTGTTACATAATATAATTAATGTTGCTACTTCCGTTATTATCCACGCATTTTTTAAGTAGTTTACAGTCTTTTTTACTTTCTCATACCCATAGGGTCGAGAAAGTATTGTTTTAGGGCCCAATTTTCGAACGTGAGTTTTTGTTATATTTGCATTTTCTGAGGTCCCCTAAATACGAAAATCATGTTTTTAGCGAATGGTCTGTGTGTCTGTCTGTCTGTTATAAGCATATCTCAAGAACAAATTGTAGAAGAAATTCCAAACTCGGTATACTAAATGTGTATTATATAGGGATGATACAGTAAGCTTTTCGTTGAGATGAAGCAAATGTACAGGGACACTCAAAAGTATTCAAATACATTACGTCTATGGGGGAAATTGCAGGTAAGTAGAGTTTAACATCTATTGACTGCACTAAAAGACTGCATGAAACGAATATATATATATTTGTAATAGAGATAGTCAACTGGGAAAATAATTTTGTGCATGTAGGAGCCTCTCCTCCCCCCTCGAGGGGAGTAAATTTTCAAGATGGGTATCTTTCAAAAGAGCTCGCCAATGCCTTTAAAACCAATTGTTGAACCACCGATCTGGTATAATTTAAAATAAAATTATCAATTTTTTTCATTTTTTGCAAATATATATATATATATATATTAATGTAATAATGAGAATAAATTTAACTTATATATATATATATATATATATATATACACACTGATGGAAAAAAAAATCCCAACACCAAGAAAAAATTATTGTACAGTAATGAAATTTCAGCAATACATTTGTCTAGGTAACATATTTAATTGATTAAAGTTTCAAGATCACAGGTAGAGCCAGTGGCGAGAAGAGCCATTTCAAATGTGAAATGTTGGTACATTAGTAACCGGTGTAACAGTCAGAATTTTGAATGCAAGCATGCAAACATGCATGCATTGTGTCGTACAGGTGTCGGATATCAGTTTGTGGGATGGAGTTCCATGCCTGTTGCACTTGGGCGGTCAATGCAGGGACGGTTAATGCTGGTTGTGGATGACGCTGGAGTTGTCGTCCAATGATGTCCCATACATGCTCGATTGGAGAAAGATCTGGTGATCTAGCAGACCAAGGTAACATGTCGACACTCTGTAGAGCATGTTGGGTTACAACAGCGGTATGAGGGCGAGCGTTATCCTGTTGGAAAACGCCCCCTTGAATGCTGTTCATGAATGGCAGCACAACAGGTTGTATCATTAGACTGACGTTTAAATTTGTAGTCAGGGTGCGTGGGATAACCACGAGAGTTCTCCTGCTGTCATACGAAATTTCTCCCCAAACCATAACTCCAGGAGTAGGCCCTGTGTGTCTAGGCCGCAGACAGGTCGCTAGCAGGCGTTCACCTGGCCTCCTTCTAACCAACACAAGGCTATCACTGCGACCAAGGCAGAACCGGCTTTCATCAGAAAACACAACAGATCTCCACTCCGTCCTCCAATGAGCTCTAGCTTGACACCACTCACGTCGCAAACGGCAGTGGTTTGGAGTCAATGGAATGCACGCTACAGGGCGTCTGGCTCGGAGCTGTCCTTGAAGTAACCGATTTGTAACAGTTCGTTGTGTCACTGTGGTGCCAACTGCAGCTCGAATTTCAGCTGCAGACGCAGTACGATTAGCCACAGCCATACGCCGAACACGGCGGTCTTCCCTCTCAGTAGTGCCACGTGGCCGCCCGGAACCCGGTCTTCTTGAGGCAGTACATTCCCTTGACCACTGCTGTCAACACTCATGCACAGTGGATACATTCCTGCCAAGTCTTTCTGCAATATCGCGAAAAGAAAACCCACCTTCTCGTAGCCCTACTACACGACCTCGTTCAAACTCAGTGAACTGTTGATAATGGCTTCTTCGTCTTCTTAGAGGCATCCTTGACTAACATTAACCCACTACGTCAAATCTCAACTGTAAATAACGATCACGAACCTTACAGCGCTTATTTAAAGCAAACCTCATTTGCATGTTCATAGTGTCGCTACAGCGCCACACTTATGCGCGTAGCTCGAAATTTGAATCGACGTCATCTTTCAGATGTATAAACACGCCTACCAAATTTCATTTATCTCGCACAGCTCCTTCCTGGTGTTTGGATTTTTTTTTCCATCAGTGTATATATATATATATATATATATATATATATATATATATATTTAGTATTATACTACTTCTCTAATATGGACATCGTCTGCATTATCATGAAAGATAATTTTTTTGAATAATAATTTTAATACATTATTTTGTAAAAGCAGAATTATTTTTTAATAACCGAATTAAATTCTATATAAATGTAGGTGCATTAATGAAACGGGGGGGGGGGGTTGAGGGGGGCGGTAGCCCCCCTCACACAGAACTAATTATCATATAAAACTCTTCCGAAGCCTAATTTGAATTGTTTAACACAGGTTTACATCTTACCTCTTAATCTGCAACTTGTATTAACAGTATTAAATTTCAGGGTAACATAAAGTCGTGTGAGTGACTCACCAAATTATTTATCTGGCAATGTATCTGAAGACCTTATGTGGCCTTATAAGAAAAATATTAATGCTGATCATACTCAATTCCATCGAAAACATGCTTATGAATACATAATCTTATATTCATTTCATTATTTTTTGTACAGCATAGAGATATTAAAACAGACATTAAAGAAAACTTCTAATAGACATAATGCATTGAATAATTTTTGTGAGTCACTGTATACAAATCATTAGTGTAAATAATGACAGCAGTTAGAACACAGACTGACGAACTGACAAACCAAAGTTAGAAACATTTTACAACTTTGTTGGAAGAAATTAAAAATCTTCTCTCTCTATTGTTGCACTAATAATTAAAAATTTTGAAGTGTAAATAATTCTCAATTTAAATGCACATTCATTACTGACAGAGAACCCTATAATTTATCCTACTATGTCATTCATATATGAAGATTATTCGTATCAATAATAAACAATGTGTTTTCTAGGATGTTATTTTCTGAATTATTGCAAGTACGTAGATGAAAGTTTATTTGCTGTATTATAATGTAATTATTTAAACTAATATTTCATAAAATAAATAAATATATATAAAAGCGCTATTTTTTTGTTATTTTGTTAATAATGAAAATAATTATTAAAATTTAACATCATAACCAAATTTTTATGTATTTTTGTAACTTATAATAAACAATAAGAATTTTTAATTAAAAAAATCTTACTTTTCAAATTGTTAAAAATTTACGTGAAAAATAAATCTCTGTATCTAGTATAAATAATGAAGGAATATCAAAAATACTTCAACATTTAAAGAATGTTTGCCTAGTTTTACCACAGACAGAAATACTTTTAAGGTTTCCTTAAAACTTTTTCTCTAGCAGCACTAAATTTAATTTAGACACTTTTGCAAGTTTGTAAGTTGCTAAGAATGTTGCTTTCTTATAAGTGTATGTTTTGTTTTTACTTGGAAACATCAAAAAAATTATGTAAAGAATTGTCGTTTCTAAGAATCCCGTTTTACTCGGGGAATTTCATTAGCACAAAATTGAGTTTCGGAATTCTCTTGCGTTTGTCTTTTGGAAAAGAAAAAACTTTCATTTTACGAACGTTTAATAGAATTTTGAGATTTATGGCTAGTACAAATCACTTTTTAGTTTAAGATAAACTAATTTTCAAGCTCAGATATGTTCTAACAAACCTAATTCCATTAAGAGAAGAAACGAAGATAAGTCATTGTTTACGTGAATGAATATTTATGTTAATCATAAAGCTATGTTAGATGTTATGTCAAAATCATGAAGTACCTATCAAGCGCAAAAACATGATTAAATAAAATCAAATTATGAAGCAGATAGTACTTTTTTCAATATGGGAAAGTATGACTCATCATCATGAAGATGATTTTTATTGATTATATGATTGCATTAACAATTATACTTTTATTAAACATTATAATTACTTGATAATGGAAATAACTTTTGCGTTTATAGAAAAATAATTATTTATGGTATGATTATAATTGAAAATAGAAATATTGAATTAGTCGCTAGTGGTCAGTAGATTCTATTAAATCAATTGACACAATTTTCACAAAGTTAATTCTAGCTAAAATAAATCAATTATATAAAATGTCAGTTTTTTTTTTTTTTTTTTTTTTTTTGGGGGGGGGGTGGAGGGGGGCTTATAATTTATCAAAAATTTTTAATATTAATATTTATCATATCAGATGATCGATTTGATAAAACTAATGGTATAGTTCAAAAAAAAAAAAAAAAAAAAGAAGACAGATTGCTGAATGAACAATCACTGCAAAATTTTAAAACTGGTATAGTTTTTTTGTAATTTACAACAGTCAAATCTTTTATAAGTACTCACACCGCAATTTTTTTAATATGAATTTTAATAAAATATTAAATAGATCTCTATGCAATACATAAAAAATTGCTTTACTAAAAAAAAGAACTGTGTCACTTTGTTGAAATCTGTCAGTTTATTTCAACCCTCCAAAAAAGTCAAATGTGCATTATACTGTGTTCATTTATCCCAACTTTTATTGACTGCGTTGGCTGTTTTTTCCATGTTATACCAAAATTTTATTAGCGACATACTTGTCGCTATTATCATATTTGGTAACATTAATAATTTATTGAGGAGCACTGTTAGCATTTGCTTTTCTATCCCTCTACTTTTTAACGAGAATTTTTCTTCTTATTTATATGTTGTAGTTATATAGTCGGTAACAGAAGTGTCCGAACACTAGCGAAAATTCCTATGTAAAAAAAGGTACACTTCATACGGTTTTGTTAAATAAATCCTTGTCGAATCATGTTCTTACACTCACTAAGAACAGGATTGGACAAGGATTTAGTTAACAAAACCGTATGAAGTGCACTTTTTTTACATAGGAATTTTTTCTAGTGTTCGGACACTTTTGTTACCGACTGTATGTACAACCTAATTTTTGACAGCATATTTGTTTAAACATATATTATAGGTGCATATCCAGTTTTTTTTTCAAGACTCTAGTCAGAGTCGTCAATAGTCGTCTGTTCTGTCATCCAAAATATCGCCAAAATTGGTGAAAGAACTAATGACATCGTGGAAAAAAAAATTCAGGAAAAAACACAGTTCCGATAGTCCTCGTCAAAGTAGTTCACGCAGATGGAAATTCCAATGAAACCGAAGAAAATTTCAAAATACAAAGTTATGGCAGCGCTATATAGTTACAATAAGCAAATAAATCAATAACAAACAAGAAGAAATTTTAAGCATTTGTTCAGCAAATTCATTTATTAGAGGGTATTATAAGGGAAAAAATTATTCAAGTATAACACTTCATTTACACATCATTATTGTCCATGAACTTCATTTACCCTGGGAGGACAATGATCTCTTTCTATGTGACCACCATTTCGTGAATGACACATTGCATCCACATTGCTTTACTTTTATTATCTTCGTGAAGAAAGTACTGGATTCGTGAAAATTTTTGTCTTCCAGATTTTTATGGATTTATACGTTTTGCGATGCCCTGAATACGATTTGTCCATTTTTAGAAAATGACTGTCTGTCTTTGTATCTGTTAGCGTGTGCGTATATCATAAATTTTGCGGCCACTGTATCTCAGGAATCAACGAACGAAATTTAACCAAACTTATTACTTAGTTGAGCCTTGATCTAAACTGGTGCTGATTACATTTTGGGATAAATCGCTCAACAGGGAACGCTGTCATCCCACGTTTTTCATAATTTTTAACACGGCAGGACAGGAAAAAATTCCGTAGATCTCTATTCTAAAAAAAAGCTAATACCGCTACCGTTTTCCAATTTATCGTGTCTTTTCCGCTTTCTTAGCTTATAACGTAAACATTGTTTCACATAAAGACATTACATTTGCTTTGCATCTTTGAACATAAATGTGTGATAAACATGGTGAAACAAACCGCTTATATGTCAAAGCATTATTTTAGGTGATATTTAACGTTGACGAAGTGCAAAACCCAGTAATATAAAGTTTTGTGGACTCAAAAACTATTCTTTATCAGATTTCTCTAAGAAATACATCAGCTAATTGTGGTGTGCAGTATGTAACAATTTTTTGATTTTGACAATATTTTATATGTATTTTGTTGAATATACATATATGCAAATATATATATATATATGTAAGGAATTCAACTTTCCCACTTCCAGAAAAAACACTTTCACGTAGCCTCTCATTTATTAGTTGATGCAGAATGGCAACAGTGGTTAGTTGAAGCGAAAGTACGAGAAGAAGCGGGAGTTCTTCGAGAGATGTCAGAATGATCAGATGGGATCATAAGTGATTGAGCATAAATGCTCAGAACTTTAAGTTGTTCTCATTAAGATGAAAATTAGCACAGACGGTGCTCACAAGTTAATGTTATTTTCTAAACAGTTTTAACTAATGCATTGTATATATTAATTGTAAATTTGTGTTCGTCATTAAATAGATTAGTGTACTATAGCATTTCAGCGTAATTTTTATAGTGATTTTTCGTTTTTTTCATCATTTATTCTTGTGAATTTAATGGCAAAAATAGTAATAGCAACGATTATTTTACATTCTCTATTCTGTGAATAATACTTACAGAAAAAATCATCCTTTTTTTCAAAAACAGAACTTTTTCATCTTTGTTCACATCCCGGTCGAGCCCCCATTTTTTCTGTAAGTATTATTCGCAGAATAGAGAATGTAAAATAATCGTTGCTAATACTATTTTTGCCATTAAATTCACAAGAATAAATGATGAGAAAAACGAAGAATCACTATAAGAATTACGCTGAAAGGCTATAGCACACTAATCTATTTAATGGCGAGCACAAATTTACAATTAATATATATACCGAATTGAAAAATAGTGTTTTCAGAAGAAAAGCGATTAAAGTTGGAATAAAACGAGCCTTGTAGGAGATTTCCAAATTGTTTCACTCAGGATAGGCAGACTTTTCTCACAGTTTCCTATCATATTTTTGCTTTCATACATTTCCATTATAATCTTACTATACTCACTGTAAGAGTTTTCAACTCGTCTGATTTCCCTGCATACTCAGAAACTGAAATGCCTTACCCACTTAGTGTTGTGATATCTAATCTCAGAACAATTTTATTAACTTTCGTTTTCATGTTCCAGACTTTTTTGTTTCCCGCCAAACTGATTGTTTAATGACGAACTCTACGACTACTGTAATACTTTTTTAATCATGTAACTTTTCTTATATGGGACAGAAGTTCCATTTTTTTATTCTACTTAATCGTATTTTGTTCGTAAGAAACATTAAATAAATTTTAAAAAGTAAAATTCTAGGCAATCCTTTATCATGCAGTTAATATCTAAATTATTAAACAAATATTAACCCACATTTTATTACAGAAAAACAAGTTGTTCTGTTTTTAAAACCATAAGTGATTTCAACATAATATGTGGGTAATTTATCCTACATTTTCAAGCATCAATACTGCTGATTACATTACGAGATAATTTTCAATGAAATGGAGTACCAATTACCTGTGCAGACCCAGGTAAGTCAAACTTCTTTTAATAATTTGACTGTTCAATATTAAACAAAGAATATCTATTATTAAATATATTATATAACTTAGTGAGGAAATTAACGTATTCATAGCCTTCATTCATACATAGTTTTCCCTAACACTTAGCTCTGTTTCTTTAGATCATATATATTTGCTTTATCTTAATTTGATACATATTTTCATCAGTTTCTTATTCTAGTTTTAATCCTATTCCAGGTTACTACCTATGCAGAAATTTTCATAATCCAAATTTTATGGGAAAATTTGTCCTGTTCTGCCTTGCTATAGAAATCTTTAATTTGAAATAACTTACGAAATTTTTAAAATAACTTGTTGACATTCATTTATGTTCATGTTAGTGTCATAAACGTTATTTTAGATCAACCCTGCTTATTTATAACGAAAATAACTCTCATAATTTATGTTTATACACCAGTATCAAAAACTATATTTTAAAACTAGCCTGATTTATTTGCGATGACTCATTCTTGATGTCTACACAGACAAACAAACTAACAAGCTGATTAACCTACTAGTGGAGTGGTCACCACATCGATTTAGTGTTTTTTGGATTTCAAACCTAAAAAGAGTAAAAATCTCAGAAACACATTATCTAAATTTTTACGATTAGCAAATTCCCCACACTTGTAGTATCATAGAAAACTAAAATAAATACTGTTTCTACGATAAAGAATAATTATCCTTTTGGTGAAATCAAATGCAAAACCGAATTAATTATCGCGAATTTCTTCATTTTGATTCTTCCACATGTTCTAATGCTAACTAAATAATGAAATGGTACTTCAAAGCTATATGTTATATTCATAATTATTTATTTCCTTAAATATATACGATACATACATCTTTTGAAATATGATTAGTTTTCCAATATATTTCCTCGGAAATTTCTACTTAGCATCGGATGATAAAACATAATCTTTCTAAGCGGTTGTAGTACATTTTGTTTATTTTGCAGGTTATACTTTGAGAGAAGCTGAACATATGTAAACTAGAAACTTAATATTTTAGTTAAAGAGGTTAATGCATTTATTGAAAACATATTAGTCAAGAGTTTTGTTGGAATAGCTTGTGTTTGTATTTACTCAGTAATTTTGACGAAATTGTTTTCTCGAAAGGGGTTTATGCTATAAATATATGTTAAGATAACATAGTTAAAGCATGTGAATTTGTTCAGAAAATTATCTACATAATTCATTAAGATCGAGAATTTTATCGGAAAATAGAAAGCAATATTTTTTGTCAAATAATTAAAAACCAGAAAACTTTTCACTTGAAAACTAAGCAAACCAATGTATTGCACAGCTTAATTTTTTAGAGCTGAACAAAAGTATCATATCAATGCAAAGAAATTCAAATTTCACAATACTGAAAGACGACATGGCGAGAAATTGAACAACACTCATCATCGTAAGTCGCTAAAAGAATTTAAATAACATGATTACAGAATAATTCTATTGTGATTATGATAAAGCACTTGGAAAATCTACAGTAAAAAATGAATTCATAGTTTTAAAGTTTTATATACCCTGAAATGAAAACCCAGAAAAACTGATATTGTCGTGCGTATCTAAATAACAGAGGTTTGCAAACAAATAGCGTAACACGATGCGGCCAGTGGCGATTATATTCAAATAACATGTGTCTGGAAAAGATGTTAGATCGGTTCTTGCCGCTAAACTAGCATGTAATCAAAATTAAAGTGATTTTGAACGTAGTGTTATAATCACAGCACGAAAAACACATAAGATATCCGAGGTATCGATAAAAATTTGAATTTAAGCGTACAAATATTTCTTGAATGTATCGGGAATATTGGATATCCATTAAAACATCAAATCACTAACATCGGTGTGACTGGAAAAAGACCTTTAAAGAATAGAAGCGTCAAAGAGTGGGGATAATCCTTGAACGATACAGATTTACAATACTTAATCAGATTCTTTTGGATTTCAATGCTGGTTTATCAACAAGTGACAAAGGGAGAACTGTTCAACGGACCGTCTTTATATGAGCCTTTAGAGCCGAGAAGGTTAAATTGCGCACCGCGGTTCACTACAAAACACAAAGCTTTACACCTTGCCTGGGGCAGACTATACCTCCATTGGGTTGTTGATAACTGGAAACACATTGCCTAATCTAGGGAATCTTGTTTCCAATTGTGTATCAGGCTGATGAACATGTACGGGTATCAAGACAGCCTCATTAATCCACTGACCCAGCATGTCCAAAGAAAATTGTTCAAGCTCCTGGAGCATCTGTGATCATTTGAGTGTCTGCATTTAGTGATATACAAATCTTTTAAAACGTCTAGAAATGACGCTAGCAGGTTATGGGTACGCAAGTATTCTCTTCAGTCAGCTAAATCCATTCACATTTATTGTGCATTACGACGGGCATGAACAATAGATAATGCGCTGTCCCACATGTAAAGAATTGCTACCGAGTGGTTTCTGGAACTTTCTTTTGAATTTAGAAACTTTCATTGGTTACCTAAATCTCCAGACATGAAAATTATCGAGCCCATATGGGTTACCTTGAAAAATGCTGTTTAGATGAGATCGCGACTAAATCGAACTTCTATTGGTTCTATTTCTCGATTGTTCATGGATCGAATTGTCATGGATCGAATTGTTCATGGATCGAATAACTTCAGATATTAATCGAGTACATTCGACATCCATTTGGAAAACTTCTATGAGAACTTCTATGTGCTTTTGGGGACCTTATATGATATAAAGCAGGTACACGCAATTTTTTAACTCTTCATTGTACATTACTACTTTTCAGATGAGACAAATTTAGGTATCCTTTTAAAATCAACAATATTCTTTTTCTTATTTATTTATTTATTTTGGAAGGGGGTATACGCTATTTTCAATAAGTTACAGTAAAACACAAAGAAATACTGTCATTCCATGACGAGAAATAAAAGCTTTGTAGTTATTTCTACTCACAGATTGCCCCGCATAGACTAGACCCTCTCCATGACGTCAAAAACTTTCAAAAAGTCCAAAAACAGTAATGGGTTCTTTAAAACCTCATCTTTTGTAAAATTTAAGCAATTAAGACTGTGAGAGGGCGAGGACTGATCAGTTGAATATATCAGTGTCACTCTGGAGAAGGTTTACAGTCCTACTGGAAATTGAGCACTCTGATGTGCCCTTTTAAAAAACGTATGAAAGCCGTTTGACCCTTTTCGTTGAAATTGAATTGCAGAGATTCCCCTGGGTTCCTTCCAGTGTACCATGGCCGATTGGGTGGAATTCTTTATTAATTTCAATTTTTTGGAGAGAGTCTATTTCGTTGTATCTGAGAATTCCGTCGGGTATCATATACTCACAAAAAGCAGTCTTGGCTTAAACGTCAGCAGATTCATTTCCAAAAATCTCGACATGGGATGGAACACATTGAAAATTGATTGAGTGTTTCAAGTAGAGCCTGTGAGGTTGAGACTGTAGAAGGTCACCACAGTTTGTTTGAAATTAAGCTGGATCCAGCAAAGTATTAAGTTGGGATGGTTAAATCGCTTCGTCGCCAGTGACTCGGCGAAAGTTTAGGTCGGATTAGTTTTGTGTCGACATGGTGCTGCAACAAAGGAATTAGGTTGTGAGAGGTAGATGAATTGGAAGCGATTTTAAAAGTTTGATTGAAATGAAGAGAAAGGAAGTTGGTGGAAAGTAGTATAAGATGGAGATGGTTTTCGTAAAAGGTGTGGAGTAGTGGAGTCTTGTCCGACGTTTGTCTAAGACAACGGCTAAGTAGTAGAGTGTAGCGAAACTTATATTTCAGTAGTTGGGATTAAGTGGTAATTAAGTTAAGTATTTTGAGAAGTGTTGTGATGCTTCAGTGCGAAAATTTGCGAACGGAAACTGATTCGTCTGGGAATTCACGAACCGGTTGCAAGGTCACAATATTTACGTAAAGGAGTGCATCCGTCCATAGCTTCTACTATTCTGGGGTGAGATATTTTCAAATTATCTAAATTAGTCATTGTACATTTACTTGATAAAGTATTTGTTTGTTTCCAACATGATTTTTCTCCTTGTAGAGAATATGATATCATATTTTTCTTTTCTATTTTTCTAGAACATTAAAGTCAGAGAAGTACAATTATTTGGGCATTTTTTAAGTATTAAAAGAGAGTAAGATGAGTCAGTCTCAATGCTATACTATGTATATAGAGTTACAGAATAAAAGCTGCTTTCATGCTGCACTTAAAAAAAATCTATAAATTCTACTTTCGTCATGAATAAGGAATATGTATTTGGATGCTAATATTCTTCTTTCTGATTTTCATTTAGTGTTTCTTCTAAGTTCCTCTCTATCAAATCTCTATTGATAACGTTCTCATATTCATATCTTCCACTTCATCAACTTTAAATTTCCAATCTTGACGTCTTCTTATATTTCATCTAATTATATTTAAAAAAAGTCTCTTTATTAAAATTTTTAGGCTACATTCAGCTAGCTCCTATGCTCTTCAGTGAAGTGACACGCACAATGTTCGTGGTGAGAAGTTCCTTTGTTTTATTCACGCGTGTTATCTGTTCTCTTTGGGGGTTTATCTATTTGAGAACTTTGCTTTCTTTTCAGAAATACTTTATTTGGTTGCATTGCTCCTTGGCATAGCTTGGTGTCTATTTCTCTTCGTAGAAGACAACCCTTTCGGTGTCTGCTCAGTTTGAGGGTTTTCTGCCTTCTGTTTTATTTATTTTTTGCCAAAAGCCCTCACTCCGTATATATATATATATATATATATATATATATATTAAACAATATACTACCGTCACACAAATCCATCCACAAATTGAACTGTGTCTGTATTAACATATCCTGACGTTACAGTTCATTTCGCTTACGTAACGATACAGGGTGATCACCAACATCATTAATATTGCTGAATTTGTTACCGGCCCCTTCAATATATATATATATATATTGCGTAGGTTAAATGCTAGATATATTGGGCAACTTTTGTCAAAAGTGCATTTGAATAGAGTAAAAATTAAGTAACTTATCCGGAAAAAAAAATGAGCTAGATTTTAGATATTTTTCAAGAGTTGAAATTTCTTAAAGGGTTTTTCACATGCCGCATAATTAATTTAAAGATCCAATTATTTCAACCGCGCTCCAAATGTACTTTTTTGTGAAAAAACTCTTATAAGCTTGTAACTTTAACATATTTTTGTTTATTTACAAAGATTTGTGAGATGATAAGAAGTTTTTCACAAAAAAGAAATTTTGTTAAGTGATTAAAATAATTGGATCCTGAAATTAATTTCGCAGCATGTGAAAAACCCCTTAAGAAATTTCAACTCTTGGAAAATATCTAGAATCTAGTTCTTTCTTTTCCTGACAATTTTCTTAATTTTTACTCTATTCAAATGCACTTTTTACAAATGTTGCCCATTATATTCCGCTTTCAACCTATGCAATAAAAAATGTTTTATCTTTCGCATATGCGCAGTGAAAACGTTTTTAGTAAAAAATGTTCATATTTCATGAGATATTTGAGGTATTTGTATTCCAGTTACAGTATATTGTTTTAAAAGTGTTTTGCCAACTTATCTAAAAGTGGGATTAATTTTCATTAAAAATTCTGCACACTATAAATAAAAACTTGCTAATTTTTTTTTTTTTTTTTTTTTTTTTTTTTTTTTTTTTTTTTTAGTTTCAAAATAAATGCTTATATCTCCGTTATTTAATATACTATCGTCACACAAATTCATCCACAAATTTAACTGTGTCTGTATTAACATGTCCTAAAGTTACAGTTCATTTCGTTCACGTAACGATACAGGTTGATCACACACATTATTAATATTGCTGAATTTGTTACCGGCCCTCTAAATATTGTCTTAAACCAATCTTTACTGAAAACCATGAGGAAGACCCAGTTCTTTAAATACCCAATGTTTGAAAACATTTCATGCAGAGATAAGTTTTTAAAGAAAAGAAACTGATTGTTTGCAAACCTTGCTAAACTTTTGAGCAGGAGTGTATTACCAATAGCTTTAATATTTATTTAGAAAAGCAAAAGAAAATTCTGAAAGATTAGAAAAAATTCACAAAGAAAAATTATAAAGATTTTCTTTTAAATGCTTGAAATAAAAAAAATTACAATATTGCGCTCATATAAAATTCAAATAAAAACAAGTCCTTCCGGCTTTTCGGAAGGGTAGGTTGATTTCTTTTTCCTTATCAAGTAGCCGTCATTTTGTTTCAAAATGGCGGCTACAAATTATTAATGCACTTGGTAGAAATATTGATATAGGCTATGCACATATGGAGTTTTAAGCAAATCGGTTCATAAATACATTTTTATGTGAATTTAAAATTTTCAAGTGGCCGGCGCTTGGAAACAAAATTTTGGGTTAAGTTGACAAATATATGAAATGTATTTGTGAGATAAGTCTACTGTACATATATAGTTCGAATTAATTCAAAATCTCAAAAGTCATCGTGTTGAAAAATTAAGTGGCTGCCACTTCGACCAAAATGGCAGAGAAAGTTTCTCATCTAAGATATCGTTGCAAATTTGAAAATAATTTTTTTTGTATAAATTCTTTCAAAGAGGCTTAGTTCTAGTTTGTTTTAGCATTAAAATAGCCTATTTTTTCCTTAAAAACGCATTAAAAAGATCCAGTAACGTAGATAATGGATTTGGCGACTTTTTCCCTATGGCGACTTTTTTGGCGACTTTTGGCGAGAAAATACTTTTTATCGATATACCAAATTTGGACGCAATAACGTGATTGGTTCCCGAGTTACGTGAATTTTCTAAATTTTTGTTGTTTGAATGATAAATCCATTTTTCAACTTTGATTTGAATTGATTAAGTATTTCTAATGTTGCCCTGATAACAAATTTTCAAGTGGCCGCCACTTGGAAACAATACAGTGGAACAAGTTGCCAAGCAAACACATCCAAGATATTTGAAGCATAGGTTCACTGTCCAACTGTGGTTTAAATCAGTGCCGTGTTTCAAAAGTTATTCTTATGGCAAATTTTCAAGTGTCAGTCTAAGTGGCTGCGACTTGGAAACAAAATAGCAAAACAACTTGCCCATCGAGATCATCCAGTATATTTGTACGATAAATTCATTGTCCCGTTCTAGTTTAAATTAAATCAGTATTTCAAAAATTATCGTCATAAGAAATTTTCAGGTGGCACCACTTGTAAAAAAAGTGGATTGAGATGCCCAGCGAACTTATCTGAGATATTTGAATGATAAATCCACTACTTAAATTTGATGCGAATTGATTCTGTATTACTAAAGTTACCATAATAACAAATTTTCAAGTGGCCGCCACTTAGGAATAAAATTGCAGATCAAGTCACCAAGTGAAATTATCCTAGATATTTGAACCATAAGTTTACTCTCCAACTTTTATTTGAATCAGTATAGTATTTTAAAAGTTACCGTGATGGCATATTTTCAAGTAGCAGTGTGATTTCAAGTGTCTGGAACTTAGAAACAAGATGTCGGGACAAGTTGCCCAGTGAAAACATTCAAGATAAATATATGATAAAATCACTGTCCAAATTTGGTTCAATTTGGAGTATTTTTTCAGAAGTTATCGTGATTTTAAATTTTCAAGTGGGAGCCTGATTTCAAGTGGCCCCGCTTAACTTAAGATATCTGCCACTTTATTAAAAATGGCGGATATAGTTTATCAATAAACTTCATTAAGATCTTTATGTGGTCTGTTTTACATCAAAATTCAAACAATTTCGAAATACGCTTTTTACAATTTAAATTTGAAATTTTCAAGTGGTCTGCACTTGAAAACAAAATGGCGGAGCAACTTGCTAACAAACTCATCTAAGATATTTATAAGATAAGTTAAGACACTGTTCAAATTTGGTTCCATTTGGAGTATTATTTCGGAAGTTATCATGGTTTTAAATTTTCAAGTGGTGGCCTGATTTCAAGTGGTCCCGCTTAACTTAAGATATGCGCCACTTTATTAAAAATGGCGGATAAAGTTCATTAATAAAGTTATTTGAGACACTTGTGTAATCTATGTACACATCAAAATTATTTTCAAGTGGTCTCCACTTGAAGACAAAATGGCGGAGCAACTTGGTTAACAAATTCATCTAAGTTATTTATAAGATAAGTTAAGACACTGTCCAAATTTGGTTCGATTTGGAGTATTATTTCAGAAGTTATTGTGATTTTAAATATTCAAGTGGTAGCGTGATTTCAAGTGGTCCCGCTTAACTTAAGTTATCTACCACTTTAATAAAAATGACGGATAAATTTCATTAATAAACATCATTGAGACCCTTATGTGGTCTGTATTTACATCAAATTTCAAACAAATTCAAAATAAGCTTTTTACAATTTGAATTTGAAATTTTCAAGTGGTCTTCACTTGAAAAGAAAATGGTGGGGCAACTTGATTAATAAACTCATCTAAGATATTTATAAGATAAGTTAAGACACTGTCTAAATTTGGTTCGATTTGGAGTATTATTTCGGAAGTTATAGTGATTTTAAATTTCCAAGTGGTAGCCTGATTTCAAGTGGTCCCGCTTAACTTAAAATATCTGCCACTTTACTAAAAATGGCGGATAAACTTCATTAACAAATTTCATTGAGACCCTTATGTGGCCTGTATTTACATCAAAATTCAAGGAAATCTTGCTTTAAATATGCTTTTTACAATGTCGGTTTGAAATTTTCAAGTGGCTGCCACTTGAAAACAAAAAGTCGGAGCAACTTGGTTAACGAACTTATCCAAGATATTTATAAGATTAGTTCACTGTCCAAACTTGGTTCCATTTCGAGTATTATTTCGGGAGTTATCGTCATGACAAAATTTTCATTATATATATATATATATAGATAAACAAAGTGATTGCAACAGGTCGATTTCTAAAGAAATCAACCTAAAACACCACTGATAACATTTTACCTAGCTATAAACACACAAAACTGAACTGCGAGCCTTACGGCTGTTGTTTTCCTCTCATGATATAATGAGCGAGTCACATTAAAATTACCTTGAATTATCGTTGCCTAAATTTACATGTAGTCTCAAATAGTGAAATATATGAAAATTTCTTTACATTTTTTACGTCATTTAATGAACTGGAATAACACACACAGTTCGGTACGAAAAAATTCAGATGTTTAAAATATATATATATATAAATTCAATTAAAACAAATAGCTAGAGTTAATTCAGGCATCAGAGGAAAAAAAATGAGACATTAAAAAAAAATCACGTCGAACAGAAAAATTTAAGTTAATGATATTTCATCAAACTAAAAAAGTAACTATATATATATTGAATGAAATACATCCATAATACCTTTCCTAGTTCTTACAAAACCAAAATGAGATGACATTTCGTAAAAAAAAAAAAAAAAACATTTTTTATAATTAAAATTAAATTTACATATGGTTCGGAAAAAAAAAAAGTATGTAAATGAAATAAAGATAAGAAAAACTTTGAATTCAGCTTGTGGGATAATTTTTTAGAATGCTTTTTTATTAGCCCAGGTTGTCTGTTATTCTGTCTGTCATTGAGATATTTTTTCTGTCATAGCAGAAAAGTGGCTCGATGATAGACAGAATGACAGACCAAGGGTCATCCCTATGAATACGAGTGACCATGAGTGACCCGTAAGTGACCCATGAGTGACCCATGAGCGTCCCTGTGAGTAACCAATGAGTAACAACTGGGTAATAAGTGAGTGATTATATAAATAAATTTATTTGTTTCAGTAATTTTATTACACTTATTTTGCTTCATTTTTACTTTTGGCTATGATAAGCCCTATGACGTATTTTTTGTTTTTATTTATCGTTCATTTATATTTTATTATTTGAAAAAAGTATATTAAAAAAAATCTTTTATTTGTAAATTTTATTTGTATTTAATATTAAATTTACTCCGATTGTAGCGAAATCAGAATTTTTCTTTGTTCAGCAGAGATTAATCAGTATTACTCTATGAAAAATAAACGCCAATGTCTTTTATGTTGACTTCACGTTAATGATCACACATATCAAAGACAGTCAAAAAGTACGTGGAAAGAGAGGATATTAGACTTTATGTCAAGCAATATAGAAGAAAAGATAAATTAACAGACAGCATTGATTAAAACTTACATACTGCATATAAAGCAAATTTTCTGTTCCTTGACAGTATTAAAACAACGTGAATGATAAACGTTCATCTAATTATTTTCTAGATTAACCACAACTTTTAAAGATGTTCAATGACATGCATTTTTATCTTATATTTGAAACATAAAATATTTGATTCGATATTTGTGGACTTTAAATATGTGAAATGAAAAGCAAATTATTCTTTTTAATTTCTTAAAAAATTGCCATTGAATTTTCCTAATGATAAAACAAATACGTAAAATTGACAAAATCTTTATTAAAGATAAAATACGGAGTTCATTCTTAAAAATTTTAAATATCAATTTCTTTTTCCTAAAATAAACTAAATAAAACCTCTATTTTCTAATTTTTAACAAAACCTAATTCTAAATACATAAATTCGATGATATATCATACATATGATGTTATCCCACAATCCCCTGAAATTTTTGATCATACGATATCAGCAGACAAAGAACGATTACTTTATAGAAAATTGCAACGCAGTTTCAATCTCAGATTCTATGAAAAATATGGCAACAGAACGAAAGACGTTTGATCCCGTCAGTTGAGTTTACGCAAGGATACACATCTGATAATATGCCAGCTTAATCATGAAGAGTTCGTTGACTAATTTGAGCCTACACCGCGTCCCAAAAGTTTAGACAATCAATAAAATTTGCATTAACATAAAAAGTAATAAGGTACAATTAAAATTCGTGAGATAGGTAATAAATAAAAACAGTTTTGCTGATATACACGTAAAAATTATGATCAAAGGTTTGAAATTATAAAAGGTACATTAAATTACATAAAAATGTGCTTTCCCAAAAGTATAGACACAATACAACATTAAATTTTTTCTTTTACATTTTTGTTTACAGAATAAAATATTTTTATTGGCGCCTGCTTCTATAAATGCAGAATAGTTTTTCCCTTTAATTGAAATACCGTCTGCTATATTTTAAACATACAGTGCGTTGCATGAATATAAACGCACCTTTTCCAATAAC
This sequence comes from Salticus scenicus, assembly GCA_963930645.1. NCBI lineage: Eukaryota > Metazoa > Arthropoda > Arachnida > Araneae > Salticidae > Salticus > Salticus scenicus. The sequence goes on along the minus strand of OZ005649.1, from coordinate 377,995,830 downwards.
CAGAAATATAAATTTTAAAATTTTAAAAGAAGGAATGTGACTTACAGTTATTGCATATGACTAACAACTGAATAAGGTGCTGTGAGCACGTATGTTTAGGCTCATGCAAGCTTATGTAAATGAGTGTTTAAGCATTTTCTTATTTTTTACTGTTTTTCGTTTGTTGCACGAAATTAAACGCACTCTGTATTTTTCGTTTAAAATTTAACAGAGCCACCGGAATTAAATTAAAACACAGATAGTCGTGTTGCTAAAGTTCTCTAAATATAGTTTTAATGCACGAGTGCAAAATTTACAGTGTTTGTTCAGGATGGCAAGAGGGAAAACTTTGACAGTAGACGAGAGGATAAAAATCGACTTTATGCGTGGTAAAGGCTTTAGCAATCGTGAAATTGGGCTCCGGATCAGAAGAAGTGAGAGTGTTGTGCGAAATTATATAAAGAAAGGAGCAAATTATGGGAAAAAAGCGTATAAGAAGCGAACAGGAAAGCTCACCAGTTACGACAAATGTCGAATATGCAACGCTGCAAAGAATAAGACTATTTACTGTGCGAAGATAAAGGCTCAATACAAGCTGGGTTTTCATCGAACAACCATTTGGAGAACTATCAAAGCTGCAACATTCATTAAATTTAAGAAAATGAAGGCGAAACCACCCCTCACTCAGAAGCACAAAGATATGCGTTTGGAATGGGCAAGAAAATGGATGCTAGATCGATTAAATTGGGAAAAAGTCATCTTTTCAGATGAAAAAAAATTTAATCTCGATGGTCTGGACGGATTCCATAGCTACTGGCACGATTTGAGAACCGAAGAAATGTACTGTTCAAAACGTCAATCTGGAGGTGGGTCTGTCATGGTGTGGGCAGCCATAGGTTTTAAAGGGACTTTCGAATTAGAGTTCGTGGAGAACACTATGAACTCTGTAGATTATGTCCAGATGCTCACAAGGAACCTCCGCCGTCAAGCAGTCAAGAAAGCTGGAAGAAATTATATTCTTCAGCAAGATTGTGCATCTGTACATACTGCACATATCGTGAAAAAATGGTTCCTTGACAATAAAATTAAAGTTCTAGATTGGCCCTCAAAAAGCCCTGATTTAAACATAATAGAGAACGTATGGGGTATTCTGGTTCGCCGTGTTTACGTAAACGGAAGGCAGTTTAACACGAAAGATGAACTAAAATCGGCCATTCTCTTAGCTTGGAAGACAGTCAGCTTGGATGACCTCTTGCCACTATATCAGTCAATGCCAAAGCGTTTACTGGCTGTTCTAGAAGCCCATGGTGGCTTTACAAAGTACTAGATACAATATTTGTTACTCAATTATTTATTTTTTACATGTGCGTTTAAATTCATGCAACATGCATTTTTGTCATAAATTCAATAAAATTATTTTCTAAAAAATTATATTGGTCTTTCATTGTTTTGACTTGTATTTTCATTTCTTGAATCATACACATGCTGTTTGCATCAAGTGTCACCTATTCATATTTTTTATTACACTTTTATACCATTCTATTCTTAAAGCTAAGGTGCGTTTATATTCATGCAACGCACTGTAATAATTTAATGAGTTTAATGCATTGTTTTGTTTGTGATTCGGAAAAGACGTTTCCTGCGTATTCTGATAAAAATGCCACGTTCTAAAGAAGTTTCTAAAGATGAAATTATTAAGATATTACAGTTAAAAACTCAAGGAGAAAATCCTGTACAAATATCGAGAAGAATAAAGAGATCCTTGAGCAATATTCATAGAGTTTTGAGATCAGGTGGAACATGGAATACTCGGAAGCCAGAAGGAAGACCAAAGAAAATAATGTTACGTGATAACAGAATGTTATTAAAAAAGGCTTCAGTTGTTAATTTATCTATGTGTGCAATTGCATCAACTTCCAGAAATTCAAAAAGTACTGTACACAGAAGAATTGAAGTTTCAAAACACACTGTTTACAGGCGAATGAAAGCAAAACCTTACTTAAAGGAGAGACATAAAGATGCACGTTTAAAGTAGGCTAGAAAGCATAAGTCATACGGTGAAAAGTGGCTTTCTGTCATCTTCAGTGACGAAAAGAAATGTAATTTGGATGGCTCTGACGGTTATAAATTTTACTAGTATAACCTAAGAAAAGAACAGAAGAACTGTTTCAGCAGGCAACAAGGCGGAGGATCCGTAATGACCTGGGGAGGATTCTGTTTCAACGGACAAACATTTCTAGGATTTACAGACAGGAAAATGAAATCAGAGGATTATCAGGATATTTTACGTACTTATTTACTGCCAATTATGGATTTGCTAGCAGGACTGGACTGTGTTTTCCAACAAGATGGGGAATCCATCCATACCACCAGATCAACGAAAACGTGGTTTATGCAAAACAATATCACACTATTAGACTGGCCAGCACTTAGTCCGGATTTGAATCCCATGGAGAACATATGGGGGATCTTATGTCGTAAAAAAAAAAGAAAATGGAAAGCAATATACATATATAAATGACATAAAAACTGCAATTGACAAAGCATGGTTTAAAATATCTCCTTCTGTAATGCAATGCTTAATTAATTCTATGGAACAACGTGTATTTGATGTTACAAAGTGTCGTGGCAATACAATTCAATATTAAAAGTAAGTTTTTATTTACTTTTATAAATGTAAAACCAAAAACACTTAAAGGTGTCTATATTTTTGGGACAGCACATTTTTATATAATTTAATGCGCACATTTTATAATTTAAAAACCTTTGATAATAATTTATGTATGTATATCAGCAAAACTTTTTTTATTTATTACCTATCTCACAGATTTTAATTGTACGTACCTTATTACTTTTTATGTTAATGCAAATTTTATTGATTGTCTAAACTTTTGGGACACGATGTAGTTCCATTAAATCTGATGCTCTCAAATTTCCACCATGTATGTACGCCCCAAGTGAATTAAAAATGTCTTCTGTTTGTATGAGTTAATATTTTTTTTCTTCTGAGGTCTCCTTTTCCTTGAAAAAAAGTGTTACTTCTTCTTTTTCTTCTTTTTTTTTTTTTTTTTTTTTTAGCTTCAGCGCATTTACTACGATTTCCTGCATTTGTGGTTTTGAGCTCTTTTTTTTTTTTTTTCTGATACTATTTTATTTACTATATCTAGTGCATGTAATTACGTCTCACAAATAAAAATAAACAAGAAATTCAAAGATAAAATAATTTCATTATTTTGATGATAAATAAATGAAAGAAAGAAAAAGCTATTGAACTGTTTTGGTGAAGAATGAATGAGGAAAAACACTGTTTTTTTTTTTCTTGGATTAAAAATATATTTTATCTGTTCTTATAAACTGGTATAAGATATTTAAGTATATTTTTGAAGTACTATACAATGATAATATGGTATTTTCTCTTAATACTTTATATAAATGAATACAGAGATATAACTTTCACGAAGTGTGTGCATATATAAGTTATGGCTCTACGTCTGGTCGATACACCAGCAATCGCGACTTTTTTTAAGTCCGCTCTTATTTAAGGTATTTCTTTGCTAAACAATATTTCTTTTTCTGAGCTCCACGACCGAAACACTAGAAATAAACTTCGAGACTTTATGGAACTTTCTCCCGCAATTAACATTCCTGGGTTTAAAAAGCACATCATCACGAATTTTACATTATCGGAATTAATACAAGTAGCCAACATGTTGCATACAGAAATTTTAAGAAACCCTTCTCTGCTGTGAGATAAAATTATGCACTCCCTTTCAAACCATAGCCTCCTAAACTAGATGCCTGTCGCATGGCTCGGAAACTTGGAAACAGTTGAAGCGGTAGACAGCACAACCTGGTACAGATTTCGCGACCTGTTGAATAAAAAAGTCACGCAATCTGTACCAGGTGACGCTGTCTACCGCTTTAACTGTTGCCAAGTTTCCGAACCACGTGACAGGTATCTAGTTTAGGAGGCTATGTTCAAACTTAGCTGAGTTTCAGCGTGACATCGTAAACGACATTGCTGACTTTTCGATATAGAGCCCGAGGGCCCAATCATGCACTACCTTTCCAGAACTTGCCAACAGCTTCCGCGGAAACATTTACCATTGATCAAGTTCAAGAACATTCTTCCCCTGCATTTAATCACTCAACCAATCAGCAACAGGATAAATATTCAAATACACCACCCCAAGACTAACTAGCAACATACCCAGGTCTCTCCTTGAAAGATTTATCAGAAGAAATTAAACCATTTGATGGTACCTCCTTGTATCCGTTTGATAATTTTATAGACTCTCTTGATAATCTCAGTACTTTATATAACCTTACGGACACCCCCAGTCAAAAGTAGTCCCAAATAAACATATTATAAGTGCAGTAAGACATTTTTAAAATTCTTTACGATTGGTTAACTCCTATCAAACGTTAAAAATCTTCCCTTCTTGAGGAATTTCGAGAATCTGTAACAGCTGCTTATGTTCATAAATTGTTAACGAAACACCATTTTCGTAAAAAGAAAAATTGTTTAGATTATTTGTAGAAAATGCGAGAAATTGCTGTTAAAGCTAAACCAGAGTAGAAATCTACCTGTCAGTATGCCATTCAAGGGCTACCAAACTCCCCAAACAAACTTCTCCTCTACGGCTGCAGTAACTTTAAAGAACTGAAACAAAAATTAGTAATTTTAGAAAAATTGTTAAACGAAACCAATTCCCGACCACACACACATACACATACAACACTCCAGTTACAAATGTTGACGAGCAAATTGATGATAAAATCCGTTGTTACCAATGTGGTGACAGAAATTATAATGCTGTTAATTGCTATTTTAAAGAAATACGTTCCTTTATTGCAAAAAAAAAAAAAAATGACTATAAAATTGAAACCTGCCCTAAAAAGTATAGTGTACAATCTTCTCGTCCGTATTTTCAAAAGAGTGATTCACCACTTACTTCAGCTGCTTCACATGTTGGTTTCTGTACCTGCGATATCCGTCCTACTCCATCTGCTGATTCTATGCATTACTCTGGACAATCATTTGTTGGTTTAGTGTGAAACTCTAATATGCCTTATTTAACCCTTCATGGTGCCAAGAAAATTTGTGTTGATAATGTTGGCCTTAATTCTACATTATTGCAAAGTAAAAAAAAAGTATGATAAACCTCTGCCACTAGAACCACTCATTACTCTTAAATCCTCCGATATTCCTATTAACTGTAAAAAATTATCTGATTCCGAGTCTAATGTTTTTGTAGAGAAACATCTGTAAGAAAATAATCCGATCACTGACTGTTCAGTGTACTCTACTGATTCATCTTCTTCTATGCATGCTGAAAAATTTCAGATTTCTGTTACAAATGGAGTAGATAATAATATGTTTTCTCCAATTTTGAATCCAAATTGTGTTATAGAACTTCAAAAACACCTCTTGCATTATTTGGTTGGAAATGTTGCCATATGTTCTAAAGTTTATGATTTAGAGAAAAGTTTAAAAGTTAAATCTGCTGAAACTGCTTAGGTTGAAAATAGTCTTAAAGATGAAAATATATTATTAAATAAAGAAATTCATGCGCTTCATAAAATTTAGATGAATAAAAACAAACAATCAAAATTTTGTAAACTAAAGTTTTCGTATTGAAACGAACTTTAAATTTTGTATCCGATAAAAACAGAGAATTAAATCTTCAGATTACTACTTCACGAAACAAACAAAAACCATCTAAGAAAGACCATCCCAGTCCTAAAATGTCTGAAATGTCCAGTTCCCCTATTAACGGTACAAATAACAGCAAATCAAAGATTAGAGACATAAAGTACGAATTTTCTGTTTCTCGTACACTTTGTAATTATCTTACAGAAAATTCAGATGCACTTGTTAAAGTCTGTATGCCTGTGACTAACCTTGTGCAAAACAGTGTTGCTAGTTCTCCAAGTTTTGACCATAAAAAAAAAAAAAATAATAATAATAATTAAAAAACGACGTAATTCTTTTGATACAGACTGTGTCCCGTTTAAAATCCGTTATCAAGATGTAAATTCTGATGAAGTTTCTCACTTTTTCTAAATTTTTAACATGGTGGTATAGGACAAAATTTTGTATAAATGTACATAAAGATAATTGTTGTTTAATAATCATTATGAAATTTACAATAATTATTTATAATAGAGATAGTCAACCGGTAAATTTTCTTTTTGTATATGTAGGAGCATCAACTCCCCACCCCCCTCCCTGGGGGGGAATTCACCTTTCGAGGGGAATAAATTTTTATGATGGGTATCTTTCAAAAGAGCTCGCCAATACCTTTAAAGTGAATGGTTGAACCATCAATATGCGATAATGTAAAATAAATTTATCGATTTTTTTTTTTTTGTAATATCGAGAATAAATTTTTTTCTTTTGATATTTAGTGTTATGCTACTTCTCTAATATGGAAATCGTACTGCATTATCATGGAAGATAATTTTATTAAATAATAAATTCAATAAATTATTTTTACTGAGTGAATTTGCATAGGAAAATATAGAAGAAAATCACGTGTTGGCCATAACATTCTAGTTTTTTTTTAAGGATTCAGATTACCCCCCCCCCCCTGTTTATCCTTTTTTAACTACCTGTTATTATTATTTTTTTTATGAATATTTATTTGACACCCACTCAATGTTCCAGTAATTGACACTGCCAGTTTTTCCTTTTATTAGTAATTGGCACCCTATGTTCCAGTGTTTGGCACTGCTAGTTATTCATTTTACAAGTTATTAACAGCCTATGCTCCAGTGTTTGACATAAAATGTTAAAATTCTTATATGTAAAATAAATGATTTTATTATTTTTCTTATTTATTAATTCTTTCGGGATAGATGTCAATTACTGGAGCATGACAATCACTGGATCACCTATCCTCTGTATGTGCGGAATCTTCTGACTATCATATATCTCAGAAAATAATAAAGACCGAATGACGGAACTTCAGAATTGAACTTCACAAGTCTGGTGTACAGATGAATTCTTCAAATTTTCATGAAAATTGGAAAAACGAAAGTGGGACACCCAAAACCGAAGTAAGTCCGTATCTTAGAAACGGCTCTAACGATTTTCTTCAAAAGTGCTACATAAACACTCTATTAGCTGTAATTTCGAATGATATAGTTGGTTAGTTCAGGATAATTGATCGGTGTCCTGTATAAATAGTTCAATTACAGGTCTCGCAACACTGTTAAAAATTTCAGTTCAAGGTTGAACCAAATGTTGGTACTACAGTACCTTCAGTTTGCTAGGTTGAACCAAAACATGGTACATTTTTGCTGCCACCATGCGATGGTGAAACCTTCTACTATGATTTGGCGTTTCTTGTTTAAAAAAAGACCCAAATTATGGTAAAAAATTTCTCCGTCTTATGGATGTAGCTATTGAAGTACCAAGCCTTGGTTTAGTAAAGCACCAAATAATGGTAAAAGGTTTCACCATCACATGGTGGCAGCAAAAATGTACCATGTTTTGGTTCAACCTAGGAGAAAATTTTTAAAAGTAAAGTTCGTTCCATGAAAAACGACATCACGGATTTTTTTCAAACTCGGCATAATAATTCTTTTTTAAATATCCTTTCATATGTAATTGCTGTTTTCCGGTCAATAATTGAGTTTGTCATGTTTTGGTGAAAGCCTGTATCTCAAAAAATGGCTTTAACGATTTTTTTTTTTTAAATTGTTACATAAATCACTTTTAGATACCGTTTCTCATGTATTACACGGTTATTACAAGAAAATTAACAGTCATAATGCTTAGGTAGGTTAATTTTAGTTCTTGGAAATTGGTGTTTCAAAAGATAACTCAACCATTCTCTTTTTTTTATATATATATATAATTAAATGTTTTAATTTTTTTACGAATGATTAAAAATTTCTCAACGTTTCTAATACACTGTTAAAAATTTCAGCTGAAAACTCTGTGTAATGTATTATATTAAGTCTTACTTAAAATTATAAAGAAAAATAAACAAACTTGTTAAAAAACTCATTTTATACATTCACTTTAATAACTAATATTAATTTAATTAATTATTGGTAAGAATATATTTCGGACTTAGAATGCTTTTTGTAAAGTAGAAACAGTCATTTTTAATTTTAATACAAAATTAAATAATAAAATTAGGTAAAAATTCAGAATGAAGAAGGAGAATCTCGATTATTCACTTTTAACTAAGAGTTACTGTAAATTTACAGAGACTCTGGATAAATGTTTACATTAAACTTACAAAAAATTTTAACAGTGTAGCATTCTTAATAAATAAAACAATTGTTTTTAATTCATTTCAAAAGATTTGTAATAATTAAAAGAAAAAAAAACCGCACATTTCTTCATTCAATATAAAAACTAATGCGTATTTTTGTATTTTTTCTAAAGGAATTATAACTACTAATTTTGATGTAATTATAGGTTTCACCTTTACTAAAAAGCTAATTTTCTATACTGCTTCGTTTTAGCTACATTTATGAGCTTATTATTAATTTAGTTTCAGAAATTGGTTGACAGAAGATTACAGATTTTTTCTTAAAATAATTATACGGACGTTTGACATTCTTTTATAGATGTTATTTGAAGAAAAGAAGTAAAGAAATGAAAAATAAAAACTTTCAAAACAGACATAAATCAAAATATAATTTCAGAATGATATAAATATTCTTAACTTTCTATTCTGAATTCTTAAAAAAAGAAAATAGTATTCAGAACATTTTTCTTTTCTTTCAAAAGTCGTTAAGCCATCTCTAATGGTATATTCTGTGTTTGAAATACATATTTGTATAAATCCTTAAATTATAAAAAAAAGTTAATTACGTTCTCAGACAGAATAAAAAATATACATTTTGTAATGTTTAATTACAATAAAAGAAGATCATAATATTACATTTCAGATATATTAGGTTGTTCGATAAATAATTTCGTTTTTTAAAACCTTCGCTTCTAAAAACCAAGGCTTCTTAGAACGTCGAATTTTTCAATTTACCGAAACATGGCAAGAGGTCATCCAACAAAATGGTCAATATATCATTGATTAATGCTTGTTGTTAATATAAATAAATTCACTTTGAAAAACATGAAAAAAAAAAAAACGTAATTATTTATCGAACAACCCAATATAATATATCTATTTTTTTCGTCTTGCTATTTTTGTTAATTATGCGAGTTTTAATAATAAATGTATCATTAGATATATACCTCTTCGAAATTTCAAAGTTATTTTTACAATACAATATGCATATTAAAAAACTATTCGGGGTTGGTTAATTTTAGATAAAAATATATTAGATGAAATATTTAAACTTAAAACATTTTTCACACACATTCAAATTAAAGAGAGCACTATCGGATTCGAAAGGACTCGTCCTTTCTTCTTCAGGGGCAAAATACGTGCTACTACCTTGGAGGCAAAAGGAAGACAGTTTTTGCTTCCATCAGTTCTGCCCAGTGATGCCAGATTGGGGATTTTTTCCCCATTTTGGAGGTTTTTGAGGCTTCTGGGGACAATTTTGGGGACCAAATGGTTGTGGGGACTTTTTTGGGGAATTCTAAAATTTTTTGGGACAAATCTGGGGAGTTCAACTTTCTGTCAATGTTGGCAACGTAATGATTTATCCTTACGACCAGGGAATTTCAATAGCTTAATTGTTATTTGGGGATTTGTTTTCAAAAATTGCTTTCATTTGGGGAAAAATCTGAGCTTAAATCCACTTAAATTTGCTTGATATTTTTTTGTTTTGAAAAATTTTTTATTTTCCCTTTTTAGTAGAAATCAAGTTGGGGATTTTTTCGAAAAATTGGGGAAATTTGAAGACCTGTTTGGGGAAATAATTTTCGACCATCTGGCATCATTGGTTCTGCCAGATTGACTGAGCCTTGCTTTTGCCTCCAAGGTAGTAGCCCGAATTTTGCCCCTGAAGAAGAAAAGTCACGTCCTTTTGAAACCAGTAGTGCTTTCTTTAATTTTATGGTGTGGGAAGAAGTTTTTAAATTTAAATATTGGTTGTATACAAGTTCCTTTAATTTAGTATGCTATATTAGATTAGTTTAGGTTTTATGAATCAATAATATATATATATATATATATATATATATATATATAAGAAAGTTTTAAAAAACAGTTTTAATTGTTTTTCAGATTAATCACGAACTAATGTAATACCAAATCATGAGTAAAATATTAAGGTGTTAAGATTTATCATGAGTATATATGTAAGTATATGTAAGTAAGTTTTCTTGAAGTATACATGAAGACGGAAACTTTTTTTTTCGTAAACTTTGTTTGCGCGCAATATTTTAACATTTTTTTTTTCTATTTAGACCGATATTCGCGCATATTAATTATTGTGTCCATATGCATAAGGTTTGCGGAACTATTTCTTAAAAATAAAAATTATACAATATTAGGAAATCAAGGTACAAACAATGAATAAACGTCTAATTAAAATCATATAGAAAACTATTTTAAACACATTTGAAATACTACTGTATTTATAATAAATTATAAAGACATATAAAAAAAATAACAGAGGAAAATTCTATTATTTTTTTTTCAGTAAATTAAGTACTTTTTCTTCTGTTGCCTCTAAAATATTTCATTTATGATAAATTTTATAATTGTTAACTTTTTGTGAACCTGAGGTCTTCCAACCGAATGAAACTTTAATACTTAAAAAGATGAACGAAAATTAATAACAAAAATTTAACGGTTCACCGATCTTGTAGGCTGCATCTTTACATGAACAGGAATGGACTAGTATATTTTCCCCCAAATAAATAAATAAATAAATAAAAATAAAAAGTAAATAAATAAAAATAAAAATAAATAAATAAAAGTAAGCAAGTAAATAAACAGAAATAAGCTAAGGAATAAAATACAAATAAATAAATAAATAAAAATAACAAACAAACAAATAAAATAAAAGAATCTTAGTTTGAAGAAAACACTGTAAATGAGTCAGACATAAGAAAAAAAAAAAAAAAGAAAAAGCGCAAATTTTCACTTTTATGCATTTTTTTACTCTTGAAAGTTTAAAATGATAAAAAGAAATTATGGTCCTTCATCAAAGCTGTACGTTTCATGTAATGTAAACTTCAGTAAAGACTAGGAGAATGTCTCCGGTTCTGGATACAGTTTTGATTTTGCTTATAACTTTTGGTAGAGTAGATATGCAAACATATGAATACTAATGGAATGCTAGAACCCTTAGTGAATGTTTGATGAAGTGTATTGATTTCATTAACTAGAAAAAAATTATTACCAATTTTGTGAATTGGTCATTTTTGGCCAAAAACAATTTTGTACTTGGTTGTGGGCACACTTGAAAAATCCGTTAAAAATGGGAAAATAATAAGAAAAACCACCATAAATACAGAAAACAACAAAATTTATTCATTTTGTAAGGATTCAGTGGCCGAAATAATAACAGAAAATAACACTTTTCCAATTTTATTCGTCATCTTCTTCTTCCTCCAAATGAGAAGTTCAATGCTTGCAAGTAAAATAGATTCGATGTGTATTAGCACACTTCAAATGCATCAGAATATCGCACGCGTTGCATTAGATTGAGGCATTGTTAGGCATTGAGGCTCTTGATAGGCATTGAGGCAGGTGCTTCAAACAGATGACACTGAAGTCGACATTTCAGATTGTTGAGACTCCAATTTTTATCGCGTTTAGCCGGCACTTTGAAAGTTCCCTTGTCTGCTCTAGGTTTTTTCTGCAGGGACTCAGATGTTGCAAGGAAGTCCATACTTTCGGGAAGTTGATTTTATGGATTTCTTATCCACTTAGTAATCCTAAATGGCTTTAACCAGATCATTTAAATACATTTCCATTGCATCGGTTGGCTTTTTCGGGGTTGACGTTACTAAAAGAGCCTAAACATACATATAAACACTAATAAAATATGTTATTTTGATATAAACGATCATATTTGACAGTTTATAAGTCTAACACACGTCTTAAATGAAAAAAAAAAAAAAGTGTCCCACAGCCGGTTACATGAAGGTGCCCACAACTGGGAATGGCAGCCATTTTTATAACGGCAAAAAAAGCAATTTTTGGTCCACATTTTGGCTAAATTCCATATTGCATCATAAAATATAAAGAATATACTGCATAAATGTACAGTCGGAGAAAAAAAAAAAAAAAAACGCAACACTCAACTTAACTTCGTTGCTAATCGATGTAGAAAAATGTAATAGGTATCAATCGAGGGGGAATTGTGAGTAGTTTCAGAAAATGAACTGAAATTTTGAATTGGGGGTCGTCTACATATTAAAAAGCGCCCCAACTTTGATTTTTTCAAGGGTAATGCTCCATTTTTATTTTATATTTGAATTACTGGGATCGCGACAACGCAAAAAAAGTATATTGGTTGAATATTTTACTTGTGTTTTCACAGAGTTATAAGTGTTCAAAGTTTAAAGGTGCTAATGTTAAATTCATATTTCAAACTTTTATTAATATCTTCACAAAAAACAACACGAACGATATAATTTTTTTTTTTTTTTTTTTTTTTTTTTTTTTTACAAGATAGAGTGAAGAAACCCAAACATAATCCATCATTACTTTTGATCCTGAAAAATATTTTTAATTCTGAAAAATATTAATAAATTCATATTCATAAAAATTATGAATTATGACCTATATTAATTTTTACATAAAATGAATCCTAATGCTGAAAAATATGGGTATGTAAATTTGCAGCTCATTCCAGTTATTAGTTTTCGAGACATAAATAAATCTTTCTTTTGGAGTGGTTTAGGGGGGCCGTCTCTTATAAAGTTTTGCATGAGATAACGAATCAAATCTTAAAAAATAACAAAGTTAATTCATTAAATTTGTTAAGTCAGTTAAGTTAACTTTGTCATTAATTTTTATAATTCTTTTTTACCTGAAAGATTTCCGGTGTGAAACATTAAAATTTTATCTGTTTCTTATAGGATCTTAATTTTATTTTTCTACATTTACTGATAACCCCCTAACACATTTTTGATTGTAACCTATAAATACTAAAGATAAAGTATACAAACAGTATACTTTTCCGCACTGCCAGACTCTCAGAAATTCGAATATGAAGTCAAAATTGGGTGTTGCTATTGAAAAAAAAAATCAAAATTGGCGCTCATTTCAATATGTAACTCAAAATTCGACAACATTTTCAGAAAGTGTCTTTAATTTCCTGTTGAATTATATCTATTAGATGTTCCTGCGTTAATTAGTAACGAAAGTACAGTGGGTGTTGCGTTTTTTTCCCCCGACTGTACCTTGCATTTACATTTTTGAATTAATTCACTTCGATTTATCACATTCAGAAAATATTCACAAATTACTTTTGTGTTGATTTTTCTCAAACTTTTATTTTTATTTATTCATTTATTTATTTTATTATTATTACTTCTTTTTTTTTTATGCACTTAATAAGAAAATATTCACTTCGGTGTTAGCACAAAAACTGTGTACTGTTACAATACATGTCTGACAGCACTCAAATCCACCATATTTGCTTTTTGTTAAAAGATATGTTGGGGTAACCATAACAGGAGACATTCTCACACTGCATTTTGAAATTGAAAATGAGCCAGTTTTAAGAATAAAAATGATATTTTCGTTTTAGCATAACTTAAATTTCAGAGTGTTTTCCTATTTTAAGTTTAAATTTTACGATTCATAATTTCTAAACTATAAAATGAATAAACAATTAAAAAAAAACAAAAAAACTTTTAAATCCCAAATTCTTAATGTATCGTATCACATAAATCTTTTCGAAGTTAGAATAATTTTTTTTTTTTTTTGGGGGGGGGGGGGGGTAACTTTTTTTTTTGTTTATTAACCAAAAAAATTGATTCAATTTGAAACGCAAATTGGTCTTGTGGGGTACAGGCTGTATATTATATTTTTGTGTTCGTGAGAGAAAATTAAAAAAAAAAAATTAAACTGCAATTTTTAACCCCACTTCAAAAACATGTGACTTAATGAGAAGCAGATTTTTTCTTATTTCTCCTAACGGTTTCCATACAATCTTCTGCTGTTGCCACCAAAAATTCACACTTTAGTTAATTTTAAAAAATCTAACTGTCCGATCGATAAGCTTAAACAGCTTATCCATCGGATTCACAAAAATTTTCTCTTTCATTTGGTACCTTATTTGTAACGGTATTTGATGACTGATAACTGATATTTCTAATTTATTTTCCTCATTTTAAATACATGTACGCTTTTTTTTTCTTTTTTTTTTTGTTATTCTGTTGGAAAAAAATGGCAACAATTAAATTATGTTGAGATTATAGAATAATAATAAAGGAAGAAGGAGCGTACGTGTTTTGGTTTCAGTTTGTAAAATCCAGGAATGCCGGGTACAGGGTTGTAACAGTGCTTCTGATTGGTTGGCGACTTGTTTGCGAGATTTTTGAATCGTTTGTCTCTCTGTCAATCAGTCTGCGAGGCAGCACCCCCAACAAATAGCGATAAATGCGCTGAGGATGGGTGCCCTACGTCAAGGTTGAGAGGAGCTAAAGTAGCTGTTGCTGGCATTTCACAAGAAGGGGTTTGTAAGCATTAGAGTATTGGCGTGCTCCTTCTTCCTTTACTATTATTCTATGGTCGAGATTCACAGACATACCATAGTGAATGGCAGTAAGTACATAAGAATTTGGGGATAATTAAAAAAATATTTTTATTTTCCCACACAAAGGAAAAATTATTTCGGTTTTATTAATGACTATTTTATTCATTTGAAGAAAAAGAAACAAGTCATTATTACATTTTAAATTCCAAATGCATTTTACTTGAGAAATTTTAGAAACTAGGATAAATAAAATACAAAAAAAAAAAAAAAAAAAAAGCTTTGTTATTAAAAAGAAAAAAATACTAGCAGCTAAAACAAGATTAACAGTCTACGCTAAAAGATTTTAAAACATTCCACTGATAAGAATTTTTTATAATTGTTTTTATAATGGTGGCAATAAATCGGACTTAAAAATTAGAAAGTTTGGCATCTATGCGTTTATTAGTTATACTAGATACATTCCAAGTTTTGTAAGTCAGGATTACAATATTTCTTTCACTTGTAGAAAGAAGTGAAGAACCACATTTCTACTCTGTAGTACTATTAAAAAAAAAAAAAAAAAAAAAAGGAGAAAATCTAATGCATTGTCTTGTAAAGAAAATAGATTTACTTAATAACTGTTGTCATAAATCTATTTAGTAAATACAATTCATTCTGACAACCATGAAAAAAATAAAAAAAAAATCAGAAAATGCATCACTGGTTAATAAAAATATTTCCATTTGTATAAAAATGCATTTAGCTTTGATATATTGAAATATAATTCAGCGGCTATTGGATTTTCAGCAGCATAAAACCTCAAATCGATATTTAATATCAAAAGTTTATTAGATTTTTTTTTTTTTTTTTTTTGTCATAAGCAATAAGCGTACTCACTTTTTTAAACAATATAAATTATTTTTATTTTGCTTTGTAGACTCCCATTTTAATTCCTCCAAAATAAAAATTCTAAATATGGTTTGTCCGTGAAAGGCATTTTGATTTATAAAAACATATATTTCAAGCTAAAAAATATATTTTTTTTCTTACATCAAAAAAATGTTCTTCAGAAATATAAATGTCCTGTACAATATCTGGGTGTCAAATATAAGTGAAATATATATAACATATACAGTTGTAAGGCATTCCATAAATATTTACGTCAAGTTTTAATGAAAAACATTTCAAAGATTGCAACGTATTAAAAATTTTTTTGAGCTATCTTTACACAAACCTGTTCTGTTATTTATATTACTAGCAGGCTTTGCCCGCTTCGCTGGACGTTAAACTTAAATGATTTGTCAAAATGCCATATCTTTATTAATAACCTAAGTTCTCGCTGTGATTGGTAGACGTTTTCTCGCTCTCAATGTTAGGAGTCTGGGTCCCCACTGTCTTCGGCACAACTTACCCACTTCTTACTTCCCCACCCTCAGCGGGTGAGTTCGAAGTTTTGCAAAATCCCACTAATGTACATAATGCGTACACTTAATCAATATCCACACACCAAAATTCGCCATTCTAAGATGATTCAAAGCGAATTCAAACGGAAAAACATGTTTTTACACATGTTTATTGCCATCCGGTTCCGAGAAGGGGGGGGGGGGATTTCGAATTTCGTGAAATGCAGTTACAATAAGTGCCGGATGCATACAATTAATTTACGCACCAAATTTCGTGACCACAGAAGTCTTTAATAGACAGTATTATAAATAAAACAAATAATAATAATAAAAAATAAAAATTATACAGACACGACATTATTTCATTATTTAAAACATGATAATCTGACATTGACAGATTTTAATTTAGTGCCAGAGGCCTACTGCTAAACTTGTTAATATCGACAAATTCTTCTTTAGTTAATTCGTGACGATCTAAATTCCATGATAAAATTTTCATTAAATCAAACCAATGTGTTTCAGCTGCAGATATTGTAACAAATAACGTAGGAGGTCCAAACTGTCTTATAGCCGCAAAACAACGTTTTTTCTCTTTTTCCCAATGAGGGGGAGGTGTGCCTTGGGGGGACTCATGTCAAAGGTGCGCCTTGGGGGGGGAACTCATGTCAATGTTGTACCTTGGGGGGGACTCATGTCAAAGTTGGGCCTTGGGGGGACTCATGTAAAAGTGTGGCCTTGGGGGGACTCATGTCAAAGGTGTGCCTTGGGGGGGGATTCATGTCAAAGTTTTACCTTGGGGGGGACTCATGTCAAAGTTGGGCCTTGGGGGGACTCATGTCAAAGTTGTGCCTGGGGGGGGGGCTCATGTCAAAGTTGGGCCTTGGGGGGACTCATGTCAAAGTTGTACCTTGGGGGGGGACTCATGTCAAAGTTTGGCCTTGGGGACTCATGTCAAAGTTGTGCCTTGGGGGGACTTCATTCAATAAATCCCCATTCAATAAACCGACTGAAATAGGCCCTTAGCACTATTAAGAGTGTATTATAAGAATTCGACAACGCTGTACCGACTGAAATAGGGGTACCTTGGGGGGGACTCATGTCAAAGTTGTGCCTTGGGGGGACTTCATTCAATAAATCCCCATTCAATAAACCGACTGAAATAGGCCCTTAGCACTATTAAGAGTGTATTATAAAAATTCGACAACGCTGTACCGACTGAAATAGGGGTACCTTGGGGGGGACTCATGTCAAAGTTGTGCCTTGGGGGGACTTCATTCAATAAATCCCCATTCAATAAACCGACTGAAATAGGCCCTTAGCACTATTAAGAGTGTATTATAAAAATTCGACAACGCTGTACCGACTGAAATAGGGGTACCTTGGGGAGGGACTCATGTCAAAGTTGTGCCTTGGGGGGACTTCATTTAGTAAATCCACATTCAGTAAACCGACTGAAATAGGCCCTTAGCACTATTAAGAGTGTATTATAAAAATTCGACAACGCTGTACCGACTGAAATAGGGGTACCTTGGGGGGAACTCATGTCAAAGTTGGGCCTGGGGGGGTACTCATGTCAAAGTTGTGCCTTGTGGGGAGTTCATTCAATAAATCCCCATTCAATAAACCGACTGAAATAGGCCTCTAGCACTAATTAAGAGTGACCTAAAAAAATTCGACAACTGTACCGACTGAAATAGGCCTCTAGCACTAATAAATACAAAAAGCACAGCTTAAGTATCGGAACCCTTTGGTGACTTTAAATATTTTAAGCCATTTTTGCGATGAACTGAATTGGCTATCTCAATTGTGCAATTAAAGATCTTGGCGAGAAACGTCCGAGCTACTTCGGTGCCGAATTTCAAATTTTGCCAAAGGGACCAATACTAAAGCTGTTCCATATCGAATCTAGGTTGAAAACGGAAAAAGGGTAAAATAAATTAGAAATATCAGACCTATATTTATAAATTTGATACCGAATGAAAGGGGCGATTTTGCTGAATTCAGGGGTTCAAACAGTTTTGCGATGCGACAATTAGATTTTTAAAAAATAACTAAAGTATGAAATTTAAGTGGCAACGGGAAAACGGATAAAGGGAAAAATAAATTAGAAATATCAGACCTATCATTACAAATTCAGTACCAATCCTGGGGTGTAAACAGTTTTTCGATACGACAATTAGATTTTTTAAAATTAACTAAAGTATGAAACTTGGATGGCAACACTTCATTTCAATCTTTTCATAATTTGTAGTGAAAATCACGCGAATACAAAAGTCTTTACCTTAAACATTTATTTTTATATTTCATTTTTTCATTCAAAGCATTTTAGTGAAAAGATAATTATGGCGCATGCGCAGGCGCTTTTTACCCACAATTTAAACACTAATTATAATTTTGAAAATTTCTATATACATAATTTCAAGTTGGGTGAAGACCTAAGTTTCTGCCAAGCGCCGTTGAATTCCGTCCAGCCGTTCTCGAGTGATGCCCGGACAAACGTGTTTTAGTCTTTTACCCCCTAGGGGGGAACGTGGGGGAATTTCCGAAAAGTTGATAGATATAATTTTAAGTTGGGTGAAGACCTAAATTCCTGCCAAGCGTCGTTGAATTCCGTCCAGCTGTTCTCAAGTGATGCCCGGACAAAAACAGCGACATTCGGACACGATGACACACACACAGACACACACACACACACACACACACACACACACAGGCAAAATTTTCTGAAGTCATTTTCGGCTTTCATGGGGTGTAAAACGTGAAGATATCGCAAAATTTTTCGATTCCGACAAATTTACAGACAAAACTCTGATTTTATTAATATAGATTAGTAAAAAGAATTTGCTATATTAACCGGAATAACATATATTAGCTTTATGTTAATCCATAAAAAACTATAGAGAATCGGGCCTGATCATACAGACAAACAGACGAATATGTAGACGTACAGAAATAGAGACAGGAAACTGAAGTTATACACACTTTTCAACTTTGTTGGAAAGTGTGAAAAATAATCTGGTGTGTCACTCACACGACTTTCTCTTAGCCTAAAATTTAATATTGTAAATACAGGTTAGAGATTAAGGGGTAAGATAACGAGTTTTGTTATGTAAACCTATGTTAAAATAATTCAAATTAGGCTTCTGAAGAGTTTTATATGGTAATAAGTTCTGTGTGAGGGGGGCTACCACCCACTCAACCCCCCCCCCCTTTTTATTACTGAACCTACATTTATACAGAATTTAAATCTGTTATTAAAATTAAAAGTTCACTTAAAATTATTCTGACAACATTCACACGCAACATTCCTCGAAACTTCTCAATCTTGATCAAACTTTTCCAGCAACAAACTCTTAACTTATTAACTTCAAAATACAAAATTTGGATCTCCTAAAATTATTCGTTTTTTAGTTACTCTAAGAGACACAGACAAAGTTCAAACGTTAAAAATCTTGACTTCGCTAATCAGGAAGCACCAAAAAGTGTAAATATACAAAAAAAAAAAAAAAAAAAAAAAAACAAGCGATGAATATTTAGCTTAAAAACATACATTATTTATCATATATCTATGAGAAGTTCATTTCAATTACTGAACCGCTTCCCTGGAAATGGTAAAATATTACAGTAAAGCATATCCACCAGCAACAAAAAAAAACGTTATTGCTCTAATATTTGCAGCCCTGTATATATTTTGAAGATTATATACAGACCACATGGTGTATCTAAATATAATCCTATAGTAGTGATACACGGCTTAGCTTGAAATACACTTCCATCAATTTGCAACTATTGTCGCACTTTTATCTAGTTCTTTTGTGTAGCCCTGTAAGCGAACAGTGAATGATTTCCATACCATATTCTACATTAGACATGTTTTTACGCATATAAAAAAATATATATTCGTTTCATTTGGTTTAGTGCAGTCTATAGATGTTACACTCTACTTACCTGCGATTTACCCCATAGACGTAATGCATTTGAATTCTCTTGGGTGTCCTTGTACACGAACCATTTGTTTGATCTCAACGAAAAGTTTAGTGTAACATCCCTATATTATACACATTTAGAATACCAAGTGTGAACTTTCTTCTATGATTTGTTTTTCAGATATGCTGATTACAGACACACACACACGCACACACAGACCATCCGCTAAAAACATGATTTTTGGATTCAGGGGACCTCAAAACCTGTAAATATAACAAAGATTCACTTTCAAAAATATGACCCCAAAACAATACTTTCTCTATCTTATGAGTAAGAGAAAGTAAAAATAGTTTTTGAAAAATTGAATATATTTTTGAAAAAAATGTATTAAACTTTTGATTAATGCAACCTAAATTTAATAATGTTTTAAGCTTAGGGAAATTTAACTGAGAAAATTTGAATTTTTCTTGGACAATTGCTTTTTTTGTTAAATTTAATTTTTAACTATTTTATTATACTTTTTAAATTTATCGTAAACAATTTATGCAGTCATAGAATCTAAGTTTTACGCATTTTATTTTTAGGTACATGACTCATTTTTGATTTCAGGTACTTAATAGTTTTAATAATAATATTTTTTTTTTTATTTTAATGTTAATGTTAATGCTTACATTAACTGCAGTCACTCTTTAAACATTTATATTTTCAGAAGCATTTAAATAAAACAGCCATTTAAATTAGATACTATTTTTTAAAACTTTTTAAAATACACGAAAATGTAAGAAAATTATTTTCCTTAAAAAAAAAAAAAAAAGATTGCATCAGTCTTATTTCTTTCATTTAATCAATAATATCTTACAATATAAATATGACTAATTATATTATGAATTAAAAGCTATTTGCCGCTGTTGCAGATAAAAAAAAAAAAAGTATATATATATATAATATATATTTTGTAATTACGAACATATTTATGAATATTTAAAATTCCGCTTACTTAAAAATGGAATGGGAAAATAAAATACCTCAAACATAGTATATTAAAACAAGGAAAAACGAAAAAAATTTTTTTTTTTTTTTAGAAAGCCCTTTATTACAATTTTTTTAAGTGCAAAGGGAAAGAAAAAGAAAACCCATATTCCACGAAAAAAAAAAAAAAAAAAAAAAAACAGAAGATTACGTGCTTTTTTTTTTTTTTTTTTTTTTTTTTAAATAGGAAAAAATAAAATAAAATACTGTTAAACAGTGTTTAGAGTAACATAAAGAAACTCTTAAGGAAACATTAAAGGAATTTTGGCATAAAGCTACACCTTTTTCAAAATTATGTATGCAAAATGAAAAACACAGAAAAAAAAAAAAATAAATAAATAAAGTTGTGTTTGAAATAATAACTGTGTGTCATGAATATTTTTCATAAAAATACTTTTTAAGAACATAAAAATGTTTAAAAGAATGTTGACAAAAATATCCTATTTAAATTCGAAACTTTTCTTTTTTTTTCTTTTATTTCTTAGATTTAAAAAACGGAATTACATTAAAAGAATTAGATATCCTTCTTCGATCCAAATACTTTTTATATTTAATACGATTATAAAAAATTTCTTTGAATTTTTTTTATAAATAGTACTTTAAACCTATTTAAATATAATAGCTATTGTCTAGGCATATGTTTTCGTTTAAACGAAGTATTAATATATATATATATATATATATATATATATATATATATATATCCTTGAAATTTACTGTAAGTAGTGACCTGTGTGTTATTGCTCATTTCCTCTGAGTCAGATGACTTTCACCCCTATTTTAGCATTGGACTCGTTGAGTTAGCACTTGCGCAGATGCTTCCATGGTTTTAGGAAATGTGGTCGAAGAATACTTATCTTTACTAATATTCCCCTTTTTGAGAAAATAACGGCTTCCGCATTTAATTATGCATTTCTTTGTTTTTGAGAAAAAGGTATAAGGAGGTTCATCACAATCAACATGCTTTACAGCCTTTCACTGACTGGCAATTGACGAGAATATCAATTTTTGACGTGATCCAGGATTGGTTTTTCTGATCTGACTTTTAAATTCATCTTTTTAAAAAAATGGCATGAATGTTTTAGGATGACTCATACATAAATAGTTAACTTCATTTCAAAGTACATTTTAATAACATGTTTAGGGATTTATGAAAATATTTAAAAAATTTGAATATTTATACATAAAATGACTAAATGGTACTTAAATTAAAAATTATATCAATCACATTTATACAAATAACAGTTTCTCATAAACCAGAAATTCATTCATTGATCCATGCAATATATATATAATGCATGTAAAGGAATTTTTTAAGTAAATAAAAGGTAAACAAATGAAAAACATTTTATCGGACGGAAAAAAAATATTAAAGAAAATTTTTAGATAAAATATAACTTAACACACGCTCAGTTATTTGTAGAGTTACCGTAATTTAACTTTGAAGATAACAAGATAAGATATTTCTCCTGTAAGGATGATTTCAAAAATTACTTTCTAAAATTATATGAAAGCTATCTTGCTGATATATCCAATAAAAATAAATGAATAAAATAAAATAAATTTTAAAAGTTTATGCTTTACAGAAATAAAACAAATTTGGCTAGACAGCTAATCTTATTTTATCTAAATCTTTAAGTTTTAGTGTAGTATCTAATAATTATTTAAAACGGAAATAAATTAACGTTTAATTATTAAATTTATGCTTCGAAAAGATTTTTACCACTATAGTAGCGAGAGTTTTCTTGATGTTTTTTATTTTAAAATTTTAAAACTTACACATTTGAATTAATTTGTAAAAATTTGCGTATAATCATTAAAAATGGAATATATCTGTATATGTAATCACAAAATATTACTGACTTATTCATTCATTGATTCATCTATCAACGCCGAATCGAAACCTCTTAAGGTAAAAACATACTTTTTGGACAGTAGGTGATTTTTATGACTGGAGCGGATGTCGAGGATTTCAACAGAAGCTTAGCATTTAGTAAAATATCTCCTCACATGCCCTAATTAACTGTATTATTTATTTTATTGATATCAGTGTATATAATGCTTTGTAAAATGTATATCAGAAAAATCCGCTAGTTATTTTTGTTGCCAAATTAACTATTACATCATGTTTTTTTTTTTTTTTTTTTTTTTTTTGAAGTGAAAACTTCTTTAAGAGCGTTGAGCACTTTTGGGTGAACAAAAATCTTTGAACTCGCGTCATCGTCAGCTGACGCTTTCCATTTGAAGTGAAAACTTTTGGGTGAACAAAAATCTTTGAACTCACGTCATCGTCAGCTGACGCTTTCCATTCTTGTATGATACAAATAATGTATCATACAATTAACTTGCTAATGTGAAATGTTAATAATTATATACTGTATATTTGTTTTAATATCTAGTGCGGCTCTACACGACTTCTCTCATCTCCGGACACTGTCTCTTACAGATTGCAGCCGGAAACGTTGCAGTTAGACCTCACTAAACAGTGAGAAAGGCCAAAGCCGCCACTTTTCTCACGTTTTTACAATCTGGTGCGGCTCAACACGACTTCTCTCATCTCTGGATACTGTCTCTATTCCAGTTAGACTTCACAAAACCGTGAGAAAGGCCAAAGCCGCCATTTTTCTCACGTTTTTACAATCTGGTGCGGCTCTACACGACTTCTATCATCTCCGGACACTGTCTCTTAAAGATTGCAACCGGAATCGTTGCAGTTAGACTTCACAGAACCGTGAGAAAGGCCAAAGCCGCCATTTTTATCACGTTTTTACAATCTGGTGCGGCTCTACACGACTTCTCTCATCTCCGGACAATGTCTCTTAAAGATTGCAGCTGGAAACGTTGCAGTTAGACATCACAAAACAGTGAGAAATGCCAAAGCCGCCATTTATCTCACGTTTTTACAATCTGATGCGGCTGTACACGACTTCTCTCATCTGCGGACACTGTCTCTATTGCCGTTAGCGCATTAAATGAAATTGTAATATAATTTTTGTAGTAGTAGTTTATATTAATGAATAAAAAACACTTTATTTAAAAGTATTTCCTGCATAATAAAATATTTCCTGACGATTCAAGAAATACACACGTAATTGTTCACGTTTTCACTTCTGTCGGCACTCCCGGAGTGCAAATGCTTTATTTTTTTAAGTAATTAACTAACTAATTTTATTTTGACAAGGAAGTGATATTTATTTAGATTTTGAGCATAAATAAACGCACGGAGTCCTTTGAATATGCAGAGAAGTCGAAAAGCACTAACGCTAAACCTTTTCTAAAATACTGAATTTAGATATAGAATAATGTTAATAAGTAAATTTAATAAAATTTATTTATTTATTAATTTTATTTTTTAATTATAATTATCTTATTATAACAATATTATGTTATAAACATAATGAAGGAAATTATTTAATTGAATTAAAAAAAATTTCCAGGCTGTAGACAGCAAAGTGGAATCAGATTTTTCATTGACAATTTGATCACGATTAAGGTAAATAGCTAAATTTTCCAAAAATCCAATTCGGAAACTCGTTTGGCATGAAAGATAATTTTGGCACTCTTAAAATTAAAACTATGATCAAATTCCCAACTGTGCTTCGCAATAGAAGATTTAGAAATTTCTTGATTAACAACATACCGAGAATGTTCACGTAAACGACATTCAAGATTTCTTTTTGTTTGACCAATATAAGATAAATCACAATTATTACAAGGGACATTATAGATACCCCACTTATGAAGCTCAGGAACAGGGGATTTGGTTCAAGGGAATTGGAATTTATTGACAGATTTAAAAATAACGTGAAACTTGAAACGCTTCAAAACTTTGGCTAATTTAAAACATAAGGGGGGGGGGGATAAAAAGGCAAGACAACAAGATTATCAAGTTTAATTTTATCATCAATGGAAAGAGTAGAATTATAAGTTGGCCTACTGAACTTTTTGAGAGCTTTATCAATTATAGAGGGTCTAAAACCTCTCTTAATAGCAACAGACTTTGAGTAATTGAGTTCTTCTTTAAGAGAAGAAGTATCAGAACAAATTTTAAGGGTATACGTAAGTGTAGGTTTTTACACGTAAGTCTAAAAGGTGCGAATTTTTTGTTTAGCCGGATGATTAGAGAGAGCATGGGGAGGGTTAGAAACAGAAAAAAGAACCTTTCTCTGTTTCCTATGATCATTTCCTATGATTATCATCCCAAGATGCAAAATAGTATAGCATATATAATTTTGTTTTGTATTTTAAACAATTTAACAGTACTAAAACGAACTTCAGATAATTTGAATATATAGATCGCAATGCATTATATTTGTGCTTTGTAGCTCTGTAAAAACACTCTATGTTCTACAATAAATTAAAGAACGGGTGTACAATAAATAGTTAAGCTTAAAAACTTTTTCACACACCATAAAACTAATGTAAGTAATACTGATATCGAAAGGACGTGGCCTTTCTTCCTTAGGTGCCTTGGAGGCAAAAACAGGACAGTTGTCATGTCTTGTTTTGTCGCCGATGTAGTAGAACCTGATCTTTGCACTTGAAGTAGAAAGGCTACGTGTTTTCAAAACCGGTAGCACTTACATTAATTTCATGGTGTGTGAAGACATTTTTAAGTTTAATAATATGTTCTATTCTCATAAATCTATACAGTTCTTGCAGTGGGATTTGTAACATTTCTTCTAGTTTTAAGTTAATCGAATTAAGAGTTTACAGATAAAAAATAGGGCTACTTGAAGAATTTTAGTCCATAGGGTATCATGATAAAAAAAATTGTTTTACTCACCGTACAAAATTTGTATGTCATACATTTATGTATGTAAGTCAACTAACATACATAATAATTTTCAGCTCAGTCGGATAAAACCTTTACAGGCTGTTCTATTTATTACACATACATATTACACATATTCTACATATTACACATATTCTACATAACACAACAAAAATTTTGAAATGAAATTCAGGAGATTAAATCTTTTAGATACACCAAAATTTGTAAATCGGATTTGCCTTTTTATGATTACAAAGATGCATTTACGTAATATGTATTAGGAAATTAAAAATAGTTCAAAATTTTATGAAATTGATAAAAAAATTCATAAAACTAAATTTTACAGATTGCAAAAATTATTATTATTATTATTTTTTTTTTTCAAAATTAACATACAAAATAGCCAATGAAATAAAAATATTTCACACTCTGAATATAACATATATAAAATTTCTGCAATGTATCAATAACAAACAACATTCTAGATATATTTCTAAATAAATTTTGTGATGTATTAATAGCAAAACTAATTGTAAATGTACTGTATTTACTGATATTATCATTGTTTTTGCTCACAGTTATGTTTGTTATAACAACTGCATGACAACTGTTTGTTATGACACCAATTGTGTCTCAATTATTTATTTAATTATTTTCAATTTTGTATGAAATGAACTAATCTACTAATCTTTGTTAAATTGTATTCTTAAATAAATTGCTTTCGTGCATAGACTATTTTTTTTCGTAATGAAGACATCTTTTAAGGAATAAAATCAGCCAATCATAACCAAGTAAAAAAAAAAAAATTTATTTACATCTTCTTTACATAAGTCAATTTTAACCTATAAAAGTACAAAAGAAAATATTTTCTACATTAATGTAGATTCATTGTATAGTTACATTATCAAAATCACAGTTGTCAACTTTTATAATTTATTCCTGAGCATTGTTAGCCGCGACATTTTTATACCAGATTTTATTTTAAAATTATTTTTTCTTACTTTGTCGTAATTATATATTTGAGAAAATTATTCTACAAATAAAGTGGCGTTCAATAAAGGCAAGACTAGCAATGCTGAGGAATAAAAGTTAGAGTGCTAAAATACATTTAAAAAAAAGTAAGCAATCTATTTTTTTAAGCAGATTTTAAAAAAGAAAAAAAAAGTCTTAAATCTAAAATGCATTTAATATAAAATTTAAAATGTGTGGTATGGAATATTAATTATTGACTAAATGAGAATACAAATTGTTATAATCAAATAATAACAAATGATTTCTGCCCAATATTTGTTTACGAGAAAATAATGACCAACATGATTTTTATTGCATTATTTGATATTTAAGCGAGTATAATGTGCTATAAAACATGTTGTATTACAAGTTTATACATCTCTTATATTTATCATAACTATTATCATGTACTTAAATATCTCTAAGGATCTCTTGCTATTTTATTGAGCAAAATTTCACGTTATCTGTCCTTTGGGAATGCAATATTTGGTAATGTGGTAAGGAATAATTGGTAATGAAACAAATTTTATTAGAAAAGTTATTATGTTTTAAATAACATAATATAGCTTTTGTTTTTTAATTGTAAAGTTAAATTTTTATTATCAAATGTTTTACAATATATGCGACTGGAAATATTATATTAAGGAAAATTAACGATTATGTATTAAGCGACTCATAATATTTAATTTCTTCCTATCATTAACACTAAATAAAACATCAAGTATGTATAATAATCTGCATAGGCAAAAGGTAGACAGAATTAAAAAGTGATTAAATCGTAATTTTTTATGAATAATTACAACCGTTTATCTTAAATCAAATTTAATGTCACAAATTTTTAATTAGTAATCTTTAAGTAAAGTTTTTGGCCTGCAACTTTTACTCAGAAAACAAAAATAAAAATTTAAAATAGCAGCATAGATTCTATTTAAAAAATGCAATGATTGAAATTAAAAATATTAAATTTTACTCTCAAAAGTAAAAAAAAGAAAAAAAAATCATATTTATATTTAATATTTTTATTTTTTTCTCTCTTAATGACTATCGACAAAGCTAAATTTGAGCGCTAGTAAATTAATTTTGAGTTATTGCATACGTATTAAAAATTTAAAATCAGAAAGGAAATTATTTTATCTACTGTAAGTCAGTTGATATAAAATATTAAAGAAAAATCTAAAAATTTAACATAAATTAAAAATTAGTTTAAAAGATGATATTTTTACTCAGCTTGGTTAATAGAAGAAATATTTTAATGTTTACATATATCTTTGTCATTACATTTGCATTACCTATCTGCTTAAATTAGTTTAATAGAGTTAAAAATTACTACATTTGTTTTTAAAAATTTCACCAGTTTAAGAAAAATTGAAATAATTTTCGTTTGATGTTTCATTGTATTTCTGTTATTTTTCAAATTATTTTCCTTGTTTTAATAATAATAATAATAATAAATTATCTGGTTTGTCACTCACACGACATCCTCTTACCCTGAAATTTAGTACTAAAAATACAGGTTGGAAATTAAGTGGTAAAATAACGAGTACTGTTAGGTAAACCTATGTTAAACAATTCAAATTAGGCTTCGGAAGAGTTTTATATGATAATTAGTTCTGTGCGAGGGGACTACTGCCCCCTCAACCCCCTGTTTCATTAATGCACCTACATTTATATAGAATTTAAATCTGTTATTAAAATTAAAAGTTCACTTAAAATTATACAGACGATTTTCACACTCAATATTCCTTGAAACTTATCAATCTTGTTTAAACTTTTCCATCAACAAAACTTCAAAATGCAACATTTGGATCTCCTAAAATTATTCGTTTTTAAGTCACTCTAAAAGACACAGACAAAGATCAGATGTTAAAAAACTTGACCATGGTAATCAGGAAGCCTAAAAATGTGTAAATATACAAAAACAAGCGATGAATATTTAGCTTAAAAACATACATTATTTACATATCTCTATGACGAATTTATTTAAATTCCCGAACAGCATTCTTGGAAATAGTAAAATAATATTAGTAAGGCACATCCTCTAACAACAAAAAATAATGCTATCGCTTAAATATTTGCAGCCATATATCTCTTTCGAAGATTATATACAGACCACATGATGTATCTAAATATAATCCTATAGTAATCATACATGGCCTAGCCTGAAATATACTTCCATCAATTTGCAACGATTGTCGCACTTTTATCTAGTTCTTTTGTGTAGCCCTGTAAACGAACAGTGAATGATTTCCATACCATATTCTACATGAGGCATGTTTTTACGCATATAAAAAAATATATATTCGCTTCATTTGGTTTAGTGCAGTCTACAGATTTTAAACTCTACTTACAAGCACTTTCCCCCATAGACGTAATGTATTTGAATTCTCTTGGGCGTCCCTGTACACGAACCATTTGCTTCGTCTCAACAAAAAGCTTACTGTAGCATGCCTATATCATACACATTTATAATAGCGAGTTTGGAATTTCTGATACAATTTGTTCTTGAGATATGATAACAGACACACAGACAGACATACACACACAGAGAGAGACCGTTCGCTAAAAACATGATTTTCGTATTCAGGGGACCTCAGAACACGTAAATATAACAAAAACTCACTTTCGAAAATTTAACCCTAAAACAATACTTTCTCTACCTTATGGGTAAGAGAAAGTAAAAATGACATATTTTAAAGTTTTAATTTGATTCTTAAATCTGCGATCTTTATACTTCTCTATTTTAACGTTATATAAAATTATTCGAATTTAAAATATCGGAATTTTGTCTTCAGGAATTGATGCTGTAAATGCCATTCGCATGTATGTACGCCGATGGCAAATAAACTTTTTGTTGCACTTAAGAAAAAATTAAAATCTTTTATTTATATTTATATTTATTTACATACTTTTAATAGAGTATCGCTCTGAAGGAGCGCTTAAATGCTAGTATTATTTATTTATTTATTTTTTTAACTGCAAAGGTTAAACTAACTTCTTGATATTTTGTTTGGTAATACGTATTTTGAAGAAAATTTCGAAAGAAGATATGTCAGAGTGTGAAATAATATGAAATCAGTCTCATCTATATATATATAAATGAATGTTTGTCTGTATGTCCTTTATAAAATCGTAAACGGCTAGACCGATTTCGATCATTCTTTTTTTGTTTTTTTCCTTATAGGTCAGGGATAGTTTAGGAAAACAAAATTGAAAAAATTCGCCCCCCAAGGGGGGAGGGGAGGGGGGCAAAACGTGAATTCAAAAAATCCTTCATATCTCAAACAAAAAAACCAGATATCCGTAAAATTTTTGCTTTAAAATATAGCTAATATAAATGTCTAAAAACCAATTTCTGGAATTTTTGAAATTCGGTCCCCAAGGGGGGGGGGGGCAAAACGGGATTTCACATGCGTAAAACGCGATTTCGCATAATCCTATATATCTCAAAAAAAAAAAAAAAAAAAAAAAAAAACAGATATACGTGAAATTTTTGCTATAAAATATAGCTAATACAAATATTTAAAAACCAATTTCTGGAATTTTAAAAATTCAGCCCCCAGGTGGGGCAGCAGGGGCAAAAACAATTAGAAATACAGTTAGGCCTTTCAAAATTGGTACAGATAAGTTTCAATAGCCTGCAAGTCGAATGGGGATATTTTCGAAAGTGTAAAGTTATTAGGAGGGGAGAGAAGGGAGGAGGGGGGGGGCAAAAAAATAAAAATAGAGTTAGATCGTTCAAATTTGGTATATAGAGGTTTTCGATACTTACAAATCGATTGCGGATATTTTCGAATTTGTAAAATTATTAGGAGGTGCGGGAAGGGGGGGGCTATGGGCAAAAACAAATAGAAATACAGTTAAGGCATTCAAAATTGGTACAGATAGGTTTTAAAGGCCTGCAAGTCGAATGGGGATATTTTTGAAAGTGTAAAGTTATTAGGAGGGGCGAGAAGTGGGGAGGGGATGGGGGGCAAAAAAATAAAAATAGAGTTAGATCGTTCAAAATTGATACACAAATGGTTTTCGATACTTAAAATCGAATGCGGATATTTTTGATTTTGTAAAATTATTAGGAGAGGCGGTAAGGGGGGCTATGGGCAAAAACAAATAGAAATGCAGTTAGGCCGTTCAAAATTGGTACAGATTAGTTTTAGAGGCCTGCAAGTCGAATGGGGATATTTTCGAAAGTGTAACGTTATTAGGATGAACGGGGGGGGGCGAAGGGGGAAAATAACAGAAATAAGAGTTAGAGCATTTTGGGAATCTTTTCCGAAGGCAGTGAGAACCCGGTGCGACATTTTTCCTAATCAGATTTTGTTTCGCTTTTTTTTTTTTCACGTGATAAAAATTAATGCAATTTTGAGAATTCAGTAATGATAGTGATTCATTTAAAAATAGGGTCCAGCGAAGCGGGCGAAGCCTGCTAGTTAGTGTATAAATATGAAACTTAAAAATTCTAGTCATATTTATTATTATAAGCAGATTTTTTGAAAGGAATAACTTCGCTTGGTATGCGCATTAAAAATAAAAAATAAATAAATAAATAAAATAAAAATGCCACCAAAAAGAATCTGTAAAGGTTACATATTTTTGTCTGTTTGGAAATAATTATGTGACGAAATTCATTTATTTAAATTAACGAAGTAATGCAACTAATGTGAATTGTTACATCAAGTAAATCAGCACAATAAGTCAAGTTTAATTTTAAACTTTAGATTAGATTCTAAATTTTCTCGCTACTGACTGAGCCATGTGTAGTACTTGTTTGGGATTTTGTTACTTAATTATTTTCTCCTGATAAGCATAAGAAAATAAACGTAAGAAATATTAAAATTGAAACTTTTAAACTCTTTCTTTAAGATGGCATATCTTTCTTATTCCATGTTATAGGAAATCCATATTTTTTCATACATTCTGTTTAAACTAAGAAAATGACATAAAGAAAATTTCAAAAAGTATTGATAAATGTACAGAAAGAACGCAAAGTGAAAAAAAAAATGCGAGAGAAAATTATTTATTAAATTAAGTACCTTAAACGGGATGAAAGATATTTTTGAATGTGAAAATTTATGTGGTAAGTATATTATACGTTATTAGACTTGCGATTTAGAATTTAATTTCTCAATCGCGTACAAATATTAATAATAGTAGAGCAGTAATAATGATAATATTAATAATAATAAACTCAATATTTTCATATTCGATCATTTCAAATTTTGAATCCTTTTACTGGAAAAATGTACTAAACTAATTCAATATTTTTTAACACTTATAGAAATTCTTTCAACGTTTATTTAACCCTTCCATCAGCAATTGTAATATCTTATGTATAAACTGCTTGAACACTGTGTATCATTTAAAAGATTTTATTTTCTGATTATATGAGATCACATAGCTTAGATATTAATCATCAGAATAACATAAACAATAACTTTTTATATTATTATTGTATTATTTTATATAGTACTATTATAAAATAATTATAGCATTTTTAGCATAGTAAATGATTAATTAAAAAACTGATAACTGCTACAGCTTACACTTAATGTTTAATTAAAAAAACTGATACCTGTTACAGTTTATATGAATTTTGATTTTTGCTTTTGAGATTTAAATTTCTATGGAATAATCCTTTATAGAAGTAATAAGAAATTTTAAGGGATTAAATTTCAGGAATTATATTATTTATTTTTATACGGCGCATAGTGACTGTGTGTTCTCTAGGGCTGGATTATTTATCAATATATCACAAAATATCAATATTTTTTTAGTATCGCAATAACAGTATTTAAAATCTTACTCTGCCGATATATCGCTTTAACGATATTTCTCAGCGTGCACCATGCAGCCGACCGATCACACATCGATAAATAACTTTAAAACATCCAATCTTACTACCTCCTTCAAACTCCGCTTCTTTCCCTTTCTTTCAAACTTCGCTTTCCGCTTCCGCTTTTCCCTACCACGCATGCACAGCACGACCGATTAAATCCCGCCCGAAAAATAGCACCGAATATCTCTTACTCTAATATTCCTTTCCTTCTTCCCCCACACTCCCCCCTCTCATAGCCCCAAATGATCTCTCTCAATGTTACTGCAACCGCAATACATCCCTCTACATCTGAATGTAATATAACCACTTCCTTTTTCTGTCATACCTGTGATCTCTCAAATCGAAAATAAATACCAGTACCACTGCTTAAAAAGTCAGACGTTGAACGATAATATATAAAATATTTCATTCATCATTTATCAAGTTATCGCAGTATATTATTTCCCAGCTTCTCACATTCGAAGATATCACCATACCAGTAATATTGCAGCTCATTTCCTGCTATTGGCTCAATCATATCGGTATTAAATGGCCAATGACATGCGAGATTCAACATATGTTTATCAAACATGATCAAAGCACTGATCTCTACCCTATAGAGATCAGTGGATCAAAGCCGAATTGCAGTATTTCAGACACTGATATCCACTAGAACTTTGATCGCAAGAGTAATCTCGTCTGTCGGATGTGCACTCATTGATATCGAAATATTTTCTTCATGTAGACACTACATGATGTCACTACATGACCGCAATATATTGCGGTTTACGTGAAAGTAATATTTAGAATATTGAATGTAAAATGAATGTTCGCAGCCACATCGATTGTTCGAAATAATATCAAGTGGTATTAAAAAAAAAAAAAAAAAAAAAAAAAATGGAAATATGGAATGTTTTGGATGTCTCGGAGATGAAAATAATAAAATAATTTTCGAACATATATCGATCTGTAATTTTTAATCGTGTGCAGTATAATGTAAATTTTTTTGTATACATAAGTTTGCCTTCTATCATTATTATTATTATTAAATATTTTAATAAACTCAGTTCTTTATTAAGCTAGTAAAATAGATTTTTATCTTCAGAAATTTTATAGGGCCAGTTTTCCGACTGAACAATGATATAACACTGAGCATTTTATTATTATTTTATTTATTCATTTTTATTTTATTTTATTTTTTGTGCAGCATTTTATTATTATTATTATTATTCACTAGCTGTTACCCGCGACTTCGTTCACGTAGAAATTTTGATGTGTATGTGTGGGAACTGACGGTTTGATCATAATATGTAATGTAATGAAACCTTATCATTGTGGTGCTGTGCAAAATAGAGTCTGATAAAGTATACTCAAAAAAATTTGTAACTCATTGAAAGATCTACGGGAAAAATATACAATTTATTTTTATTTTAATACCGATCTGTATACAACATTAAATGACTTATTATTTTCCGTCAACACATGCAAGTTCTGGGCACTTGAAACACGTGAACAACCAACATATAATTGACCGTGTGAGAAGCATGGAGTTCCTAAATGAATGCCTGCCACTTTTAAGGTTTGCCCCTGGGATTTGTTGATCGTCATTGTAAAAGCCAATTTCAATGGAAATTGCAATCTCTTGAAATGAAATGGCAAGTTGTTGGGAATAATAGGTATGCGGGGAATCAAAACGCTCTCTCCTTTAGCAGTTCCTGTAATAATGGTACATTTTAAAATATTAATACCCAGCGTTGTGATACAACTCGTCTCTTGACTTCTAGCTACTTTCATAGCCCGAGCTTTATTATTTCTGTTGGAAAGATTAGATTTGCATTTCCCGGGCATTTCGAAAAACTATCAAATAACAATAATAATAATAAAACCCTTAAAAAGGAATTAAAAACAAAGTACTACTATGAAATAATAACAAATCAAAAGAATTAAAACTACTAACAAATAAAAAGTAAATTATTATTCAAAAAAGTAAGAAAACGCACGTTAAATGACAAAGTGAAATAAAAAGTTAAAAATGAGAATAGTAATTAACAAAAAATATTGAACGTGTGATGCTTTCTACTTATCTATATAGGGCAGTTCCTTGTTTGTAAACAAACATCCATAGAATAATAATAGAGAAGAAGGAGCATGCTAATACTTTAATGCTTACAAACTCCTTCTAGTGAGATGCCAGCGAAAGCACCTTTTGCACCTCTCAATATTGAAGTTTGTTAATAAAGGCTTGTTAAGAATCGCTGTTTTTTGTGGCAACACAACAGCTTATGTAGAAACCTTATGCTCCTTCTTCCTTTATTATTATTCTATGCAAACATCTCAATTTTTATGAGTGGTTGGCAAAAAGGCTTGGGAAAAGCATAGCGATGGAGGAACACCAATATAGTAAATTGCGCGGGAAAGTCGAGCGCGCTTTTTTGCCAACCACCAGATATCACGAGGAAATGCTCTATTACGATATACATGGAGATAAAAAATAATATTTATAAATGGACAATATTTACACACGTGGAATAAGCTCAATAATTTCATAAGAAAAAATGACGACATTTGTCTGGTAAGAGTATTTTATATACTTCATGCTTAGTTAATAGTAGTTGGTATATAGAAAAATAAATAAATTAATTAATGTGTAAACTTGATCATGGTACAGCCTTAAAGCCCTTGGCGAGTTTTGAATTTTTGTTGCCGTTTTAGACCAAAATAGAATTTATGCGATTATTGTTCCTATACGCAAGAGAAGTGTGACGTCACTGACCGTCCGTGGATGCAAGAAATTGATTTCCTATGTTAATCGCCCATTGGATTTTTTGTAAAAAATTATTAAAAATCGAGGAAAATTATTTCCCGATTTTAATCCCCATATTTGGGTATATATATATATATATATATATATATATATATGCAATTAGCTATCATGTGCATGTGTTAGATTGAGTTATTTTGCTGTCAAATTGACAACATTTTAATTTTAAATTTCAAAACTCTGTCATTCTTGGCGCTTATTGTATTTGGTGATCAAACACGTAATACGAAAATATACACGCCAGATGCATATTTTCGTAATATGCATACATAGAACGAAATATTGTTTCATATTATCCATTACTATCTTAATATAAGTTGTTAAAATAACTATGATTTTTGAAAGGAATTAAAATATGTTTGCCAGATAATTTGGCGATATTTTTTTTTTCTGCAAAGGATGACCGATATCAAATCTACTCCGCTGCAACATATTAGTATCTTTATCAGACACTTTATTTAGACATTTGAAAACAAATTTGACATCAAATTATGATAGAATATTTATCACTTTCCTTTTAATTAGTATATTAGTTGGATATTTATTGTGCAAATATCATCCTTTGAAATGAAATGTTTGTGTTTTCAATCGAATATGGAAGTTTGCCATTTTTTTTTCTAGAGTTTTGAAATTAAAAATTCAAATTTTGTCAATTTTACAACAAAAATAACTTAATCTAATGCATAGCCATGATAACTAATACATATCTATACCTAAATATGGGGATTAAAATCGAGAAATAATTTTCCTCGATTTTTAATAATTTTTTACAAAAAATCCAATGGGCGTTTAACATAGGAAATATTTTTCTTGCAACCACGAACGGCCAGTGCCGTCATCACTTCGCTTGCGTATTTCTTTCTATCTTTTCCTTGGCGAAAAATGTCCGATCTACTTCAGCATCAAAATTAAAAAAATTGTCCAGAATTATCAATAACAAAATACCTTTAATATAATGATGAATTAGCTTTTATGCCAAGCGTGTTCATCCGCCGTACTAAAAAAAAAAAAAAAAAAAAAAAAAAAAAAAAATCTGAAGATGAGGTATATAAAAAAAATGCTATGAAATAAAATTCAGAAGAAATATCTTAGATTTGTAATATTACTATTTTATTTTAAAATTATAAAGTGTCATTTTCTCATTGACCAATTTAACATTTAGTAATTTTTTATTTTTCGCGTGAAAGCATATTTCATTTTATGTTGAAAAATAAATAAATAAAAATACCTCGTAAACTTTTTTGGCAACAATTAAAAATTTAAATAGCTTTTATTAAGTCAACTAGCGAGCTTCGCCCGCTAGCGGGTCAGTATTTTCAAATGAATCACTAAAATTAATGAATCGCTAACAGTAACTTTTAGTGTTAAGAAAAGAAATTAAAAAAAAAAAATCATTTCTGATTGGGTAAAAAGTCGGCCCGGGTCCCCACTGCCTTCGGCAGCGTAGACCCATGCGCGCTGCGCACGCACGTGTGAAGGTATACGCGCGCTACGCGCACATATTCCTTCACAAATCATATTTTATTCTTAAGAAAAGAAAATGAAAAAAAAATCATTTCTCATCGGTTAAAAAGTCGGACCGGGTCCCCACTGCCTTCGGCAGCGCTGTCCCGTGCGAGCGGTGCACGCCTATATCTTCCCCACCCTTTCAGCCCTTCCTAATTAACCTACATATACCAATTTTGAACGGTCTAACTGAATTAGCTGAGATGCAAAAGAAAACCTAATCAGGACACCTCGAAACGTGCAAATCTGGTTAAAACTTTCGATAATATAAAAGAGCTTTAATATATCTTTTGAATGATGTATTAAAAACAATTTAATCATTATTAGAAATTGAAATATTGAAATTTTAAAACATTACAGCGCCATCTGGCGGTAGAAATTTCTGTAATCTACTGTTCGATTTCAAACCAACAAAGCTATCTTATGATGTATTACTTATGGAATTATTTTAATTAGTAGCTCAAATACAAAAGAAAACCGATTCAGGAGACCTCAAAACATGTAAATGAAGCGAAATCTTGAATCCCGCTTTCGATAATATAAAAGTACTTTAAAATATCTTTCGAATGATGTACTAAAAATAATTTAATCATAGTTAGAATTTGAAATACGCGTATTATAATAACATTTAATTTGCAATTAAATTGTACATTTTTTATTTATTCTCGAAACCCGATGATATTTGAACTGGAACTTCGTCTTGTGATGTTAAAAGTTTGTAGCAAGTTTGAATTAATTTTGAAGAAAATTGAAGCATTTTGAAATTTGCAATTTTTATTTCCAGTACAAAATCAGTAAAGCTGGAAGTAAAATCTATTTATTCTTTCGCCCGGCGCCATGGTAACCGAAATACGTCTATTGCGAAATTAATAGAACTGTTGTAATTTGTTGCCACCTTTTTTTTCATACTTTAGTTAATTTTAAAAAATCTAATTGCCCTATAGATAAGCTATTTAAACCGTCGGATTCAGAAAAATCGGACCTTTCATTTGATATCTTATTTGTAACGATACGACTGATATTTCTAATTTATTTTCCACTTTTTCCGTAAAAATGTCGCTTTTTAAGCATTTAATCATGAATTCTGGGTCATTTTTCGGTAGATATGGGTCGAAGTTTTAATTAATATCTCCGCTAATTAGGGTCGCATCGCTTAGCGAATTATCGCGATGTCGAGATGAAGAAATTCTGCGTCTGTCGACACCGGTTTCGAGGCGCTGCGACCATTAGCGCCGGAGCTTTAGCGGTCACAAGGCATTTCTCACAGACAGACAGACAGACAGAAAGACTGACAGACAGACAGACAGACAGATGCGCACAGATTTTAATAATATAAGGAGATTACCGGTTTATTATTTTCAAAATTACCGTTTTTTTTTTTTTTTTTTTTTAAATCTAATCAAATTTTCGGTATAAATAGTAGCCTATGTTCTATTCCAGACTATTCTACATCTCTGTACCAAATTTCATCCAGAACCGTTTAGCCGTTGTGGCGTGATTGAGTAACAAACATCCATCCATCCAAACTTTCGCATTTATATATTAGTATAGATTTATTTATTTATTTTAGCTGTTCTTATTAAATATAAGAGATTTAAACAAAAGAAAAGTGAAAAAATAAATAAATAAATAGAAATTCTACTTACATTCTATGTAAACAGAATTTAATTTAGTACGATTGGACTTATTTTAATAACTGTGTTTCATTCACTAGCATCGATTACTATATTCATTTCTTAAAATGTCTTTGGTATAACTTTAGCAAAGCAGCTCCTTTGTGGTTTTTAAATTTTTGTTGTCAATTTATTGATGAATTAAAGTGGATATCGAAAATTTTGGAAAGAAATATCCGGGTTACTTCGGTACGAAATTTAAATTTTGCAAAGGGCTATGCTGAAGCGGTTCCATTTCTTTAGCTCTGTTTTTTTTTTTTTTTTTTTTTTTTTTTAAATTCTATTTTAATTATTAAAAAAAAAAAAAAAAAAAAAAATGTTTGTACTTGTACATTTATATATTTTTTTCGACATAAAAGTAATATATTTACTTACATATTCATTCACTTATTGAAGTGAAAACTTCTTTAGGCACGTTGAGCACTTTTGGTGAACAAAAACCATTAAACTCGCGTCATCGTCAGCGAACGCTTTCCATTTGAAGTGAAAACTTTTGGGTGAACAAAAATCATTGAACTTGCGTCATTGTCAGCGAACGCTTTCCATCCTTGTATGATACAAATTATGTATCATACAATTAACTTGCTAATGTGAAGTGTTAATAATTATATACTGCATATTGTTTTACAATCTGGTGCGGCTCTACACGACTTCTCTCATCTCCGGACGCTGTCTCTTAAAGATTGCATCCGGAAACGTTGCAGTTAGACCTCACAAAACCGTGAGAAAGGCCAAAGCCGCCATTTTTCACACGTTTTTACAATCTGGTGTGGCTCTACACGACTTCTCTCATCTCTGGGCACTGTCTCTATAGCAGTCAGACCTCGCAAAACCGTGAGAAAGCCCAAAGCCGTCATTTTTCTCACGTTTTTACAATCTGGTGCGGCTCTACATGATTTCTCTCATCTCCAGACACTGAAAACAATCCACGCTTGTATACATTAAAATTGGTGTTCATTTATCTTTAAAAAGTAGCAAATGTCTATTTTCCTTTTCTTGAAAAAATATCGATAATATCATAAATATCGATATTAACTTGACGATATATCGCGGTATTTGATTTCTGATATCGTACAGTTCTAGTGTTCTCTTACACCACATTTAGCAGGATTCATGCACACCCGCCGTTTTTGAAGAATTTTTCCCCAGTATTTTTGAGCGATAAATCTATGTTTTAAATATAAAAGCATTTTTTAATGACAAAAAATGCCATACAGAGTTATCGGTAAATAAAACCAAGAAAAATCCAAAGATCGTAGAAATCCTACTTAGACAACGTACAACTACCATATTGTATAAAAAATTAGCTAGAAGTATGTAATATAGAAGTGAATATTTTCAAAAAGAGATTGGTAATAATAGAGATAAAATCATTTTCTGAATTTTTCTTGGCGTATATTTATCAAAACTTGTGAAAAGATTATTCATAAATAAATAAATAAATAAATAAGTAAATAAATAAAATAAAATAAAATAAATAAATAAGTAAATAAAATAAAAATAAAATATAATAAAATAATGATAAAAAATAATAAAATAATAAATAAATAAATGAATAAATCTGTTCATATATCTACATTGTAAAAAATTTGCGACATTTTTTAAAGCATAATGTGCTTGCAAAAATGGATGCCAGCTCATTTTGCTGTTAAATGGATCTGATTGAAATCAATGAAATTTTTTAAATGCAGTAGAAGCAATTAAGAAATGTTTAAGAATTTTTAATGATCTCACCAGGATATATATATATATATATATTACATTTTCAAATCCTTAAGTAAAGCTTGAAGTAATTCATATATTAAACATTTAAAAAACACATTTTTATTATAAAATGTACTAAAATCTCGAATTCAGTGAACGTGAATAATGTAAATGTAGGCATGACTTTAGCTCTATAGTTCGAAAAAAAAAAAAATTCAGCTTTTAGACCTTGTCTAAATTCGATAATGCTTGGGCATATATTGTCGTTTTAATTATAAATGTACGCAAAATTTTAACTCAGTTGAAAATAAATACAAGATAAAAATAACTTTTTATCTACCACATTTTTAAATTTTCTGTTGAATCATATAAACTTGACAATTCTATGTATTAATAAATACTCTTTTTAAAAAAAATTTTGATAAATTATCCCATTAATTTGAACGAAAATGATCAAATGCGTAATAAAGAGAGCAATTA
Source organism: Salticus scenicus (assembly GCA_963930645.1). NCBI lineage: Eukaryota > Metazoa > Arthropoda > Arachnida > Araneae > Salticidae > Salticus > Salticus scenicus. The sequence goes on along the minus strand of OZ005649.1, from coordinate 377,955,140 downwards.
GAATTTTTTTTTCAAACATTTGTTAATTGAATAAAAGCATTAAAAGAATGCATTATCATTGTGTTCTGAGCTATTCTAAAAGTTTCAAATGTCCAGCTAGTCGGGAAGTTAGTTAAAAATCGATTGCAAGATTTGCACTGGACAAACAAACAGACAAGAAAGCGAGTTAATAAAAACATGGTGAAAAAAAAATGGGTTACAATTCTAAAGGAATTTTGACTGGATTTGGAGGACCAAGTCCTTCAGTCACCTAATCCTAAGTACTTTTTTACTCTTTAGCATATACTTAAACATGTACTTCAACATTTTTCACGTCATTTTACGCGTCATTTTTCATTATTTAGAATCATACACAGTAACTCGTAATATGGCCATATCACACGGGAGCATATATACTCAACACAACATTATTCTCAGCATGTTCACTCATCATCATGTAAAGTTGGGGAAGCTGAATGAACGAGAAAATCGATCAGCTGTCCATAGGGTTCCCCCGAACTGATAGTGTGAGATATACCCTTCTCTAAGGATATTCCAGGAAAAAATCCTGTCCATCCCTCCTATTGGTCGATTTTGATAAGCACGCTGACCATAGTTAACTTTTTCTACAGCCCGTCGTAAAAGCTGATCATCCGAAAACGTGCTGTCCTTGAACAAGAGCAGGCTGTGTGTGTTGGGTATAATGTTGTGTTTAGTAAAAAGTTAAGCGAAAACCTCTCGTGTGATACAGCCATACCACAGTTAAATATCGAATGAAATTTCTACTACTGGTAGTTGTGGAAGTCATTTATCGTCTGCGTAAGCTTCGGTCTTGTTTCACAATGCTGCCATCAGTAGGGAAGCAAATATAAATCACGTTTTGCATACCCTATGTACTACATATATGCATATATTTTAGTTTCTGTCTTAATTTAGACTTTAAAACGTAATTTTAAGTGTTGGGGGGGGGGGGGAACTGTAACTCACATAAAATTTCATCATCTGCCTTTTTTTTTCTTTTCTTTTTTGTTAACCAACGTGTGAGTGGATCGTCATAGTAATATGCAAATACTTTTAAAAATATGTATTTAGGTGATAATAGTGTAATAATGAGGGTAAAAAAAAATTTAACTATCTCTTCCCAGGAAAAACAAACATTTATTTCCATTTTTTTTTTTTTTTTTTTTAATTTAAATAATTTTAAATGACTATTAATATAATTAATACTGCTGTATTTCAGTGCAACATATTCAAAATTTCATATTTTTCAAACGATAATTTGTGTAAAACCTGTAAAATGTCTACTTTAAATACTAAAATTTTTATTTTAAAATTCGAAACTAGAAATTAAAAGCTTCCTGCCTAAAAAAAAAAAAAAAAAAATGCATTTTTTTAGAGACTGACAAAAGGAATTTCCCTTTAAATAAATAATGCCTTTGAAAATTAAAAGAGCTTTTCATGCTTAGCGAATACAGGTCCTTGACAATCCTAGAAAAGTTTTGTGAATAAAGAACGAAGCTAATTTATTTCTTAAAATTCAAAGAAATAAATAATAAACATATAGGGGAGGTACCATGCTTTTAAATTGAAATGAAAAATGAAATTTTTATAAAAATAAAAATCCAACATATTTTGCCTCATTTTCATATAATAAAAATCCATTTCATTAGAAACTGAAGTCTGTGATAGTACATGAATTTTGATATTTTTCATTATTTTACTTTCTCTTATCTGTATATGGTATAGAGAATAATGTTTTAGAGAAAATATTTTAAAAAACATGTTTTGGCAATAGTTACAGCCTTCGTAGTACATCCTGGATGCAAAAAATATTTTTTTACCGGTTGGTTCGCGTATTTTGATCATATATTAAATTTATTCCGTTATTTTAAATACCCATAACACGTTTGTTCCATACCGCTGCTTTTTGTAAAACATTTTTTTTTTTTTTTTTAAGAAAATTCTTTTTCATTTTGTTCTTCTTCTTCTTCTTCAAAAAAAAAAAAAAAAAAAAAGAAAAGTGGTGTGAAAAAAGACAGATATCAACAATGTTACGATGTAAATTTGAAATGGGATAACTTTAGTATATGTGTGTGTGTCCCTGTGTAGTAAAAGGGTTAGAGAATAACTGTTATCAGCATAATTAAAAAAATATGTAATAACTTGAACTATGTATGATTTGGAGACACTACTTATTTTGAAACATTTGATTGAGATCCGACAAATATTTCGTGCACAGGAACATTACAGTGTGTAACAAAGACAACCCAAAATATCACCCGTTTTAATAGTACACAGCATAAAATGAATAATTTTAAAACATTGAAGCAATTGAAATAAGTTATATTTTCTCAAATAAATCATCAAAGGAAAAAAAAATGAGTTAGTTTCACACAGCAAACGATTTTTTGAGACCTAGGTGTAATATTACATAAGATCAATTATTTTTTTTATTCAAAATCGTTTGAGTTTTCAAATTCATTTTATTTTTTCTTTCAAAATCGTAGGTAAACTGTAACTTTACATTATAAAACTAGTATGTTGTGGCCACCACAAGACTTTCTTCTATATTTTCCTATACAAATTCACGCAGTAACAATATTAAAAAAAAAAAAAAAAAAAAAAAAAAAAACGATTTTTTTCATTTTTTTTCGTTAAAAGTAAAAAAAATCGATAACTTTGTTTTAAATTACCACATATTTATAGTTCAACCATTCGTTTTAAAGGTATTGACGAATCCTTTCGAAAGATACCGATCTTGAAAATTTACACCCCCCCGGGGGGGGGGGGGGGGTACTTCCCCCTAGGGGGGGGGGAAGCGATGCCCCAAATTTTTTCCCTAATTAACTACTACTATCAATAATTCATATTAATTTCACAATCACAGGTTAAGAATAACTCTCATTATGTACATTTATACGAAATTTTTTCCTATACTGCCATGTTAAAAATTTAGAAAAAATACGATCACAGCGCCACCTGTTGAGCGATTGATCCCCAAATCTAATCAGCCTCAGTTTATGTCAGGGGCCAACTAAATACCAAGTCTGGTTAAATTTCGTTAAAAAAAAAAAAAAAAAAAAAACGTTTTTTTTCGTTAAAAGTAAAAAAAATCGATAACTTAGTTTTAAATTATCACAGATTTATAGTTCAACCATTCGTTTTAAAGGTATTGACGAGACCTTTCGAAAGATAATCATCTTGAAAATTTACTCCCCTCGAGGGGGGACTTCCCCCCCACGGGGGGTGGCGAGGCTCCTACGCATACAAAATTTTTTTCCCAGTTGACTATCTCTATTTTAAATAATTCGTGTAAATTTCATAATGATTACTAAAAAATAATTCTCTTTATGCACATTTATACAAAATTTTGTCCTATATCACCATGTTAAAAATTTAGAAAAAGCGGGATGGCAACGCAACCTGTAAGACAATTTTTACCAAAAGTTGATAGGCACTAATTTATGTCAAGGTACAACTACATACCAATTTGTATGAAATTCTGTGCAGTAGTTCTTGAGATACAGTTGCCACAAAATTTTGTCACACACACACACACACACACAGACAGACAGACAGACAGACAGACAGACAGACATTTTCTAAAAATGGTCAAATCGTGTTCTACAGCTCTCAAAACGTGTAAATTCATCAAAAACCCGAGGTCGAAAATTTTTACGAATCCAATACTTTCTCTATATTACATACTAGCAGGCTTTGCCCGCTTCGCTGGACGTTAAACTTAAATGATTTGTCAAAATGCCATATCTTTATTAATAACCTTAGTTCTCGCTGTGATTGGTAGAGGTTTTCTCGCTCCCAATGTTAGGAGTCTGGGTTCCCACTGTCTTCGGCACAACTTACCCACTTCTTACTTCCCCACCCTCAGCGGGTGAGTTCGAAGTTTTGCAAAATCCCACTAATGTACATAATGCGTACACTTAATCAATATCCACACACCAAAATTCGCCATTCTAAGATAATTCAAAGCGAATTCAAACGGAAAAACATGTTTTTACACATCTTTATTGCCATCCGACTCCGAGAAGGGGGGGGGGGATTTCGAATTTCGTGAAATGCAGTTACAATAAGTGCCGGATGCTTACAAACAATTTACGCACCAAATTTCGTGACCACAGAAGTCTTTAATAGACAGTATTATAAATAAAAAAAAAAAATAAATAAATAAAAATTATACAGACACGACATTATTTCATTATTTAAAACATGAAAATCTGACATTGACAGATTTTAATTTAGTGACAGAGGCCTACTGCTAAACTTGTTAATATCGACAAATTCTTCTTTAGTTAATTCGTGACGATCTAAATTCCATGATAAAGTTTTCATTAAATCAAACCAATGTGTTTCAGCTGCAGATATTGTAACAAATAACGTTGGAAGTCCAAACTGTCTTATAGCCGCAAAACAACGTTTTTTCTCTTTTTCCCAATGAGGGGGAGGTGTGCCTTGGGGGGGACTCATGTCAAAGGTGTGCCTTGGGGGGGACTCATGTCAAAGTTGTACCTTGGGGGGGACTCATGTCAAAGTTGGGCCTTGGGGGAGACTCATGTCAAAGTTGGGCCTTGGGGGGGGACTCATGTCAAAGTTGTACTTTGGAGGGGAATCATGTCAAAGTTGGGCCTGGGGGGGACTCATGTCAAAGTTGTGCCTTGGGGGGACTTCATTCAATAAATCCCCATTCAATAAACCGACTGAAATAGGCCCTTAGCACTATTAAGAGTGTATTATAAAAATTCGACAACGCTGTACCGACTGAAATAGGGGTACCTTGGGGGGGACTCATGTCGAAGTTGTGCCTTGGGGGGACTTCATTCAATAAATCCCCATTCAATAAACCGACTGAAATAGGCCCTTAGCACTATTAAGAGTGTATTATAAAAATTCGACAACGCTGTACCGACTGAAATAGTGGTACCTTGGGGGGAACTCGTGTCAAAGTTGTGCCTTGGGGGGGACTTCATTCAATAAATCCCCATTCAATAAACCGACTGAAATAGGCCCTTAGCACTATTAAGAGTGCATTATAAAAATTAGACAACGCTGTACCGACTGAAATAGGGGTACCTTGGGGGGGGGGACTCATGTCGAAGTTGTGCCTTGGGGGGACTTCATTCAATAAATCCCCATTCAATAAACCGACTGAAATAGGCCCTTAGCACTATTAAGAGTGTATTATAAAAATTCGACAACGCTGTACTGACTGAAATAGTGGTACCTTGGGGGGGACTCGTGTCAAAGTTGTGCCTTGGGGGGGACTTCATTCAATAAATCCACATTCAATAAACCGACTGAAATAGGCCCTTAGCACTATTAAGAGTGTATTATAAAAATTCGACAACGTTGTACCGACTGAAATAGGGGTACCTTGGGGGGGAGTCATGTCAAAGTTGGGCCTGGGGGGGGAGACTCATGTCAAAGTTGTGCCTTGGGGGGACTTCATTCAATAAATCCCCATTCAATAAACCGACTGAAATAGGCCTCTAGCACTAATTAAGAGTGACCTATAAAAATTCGACAACTGTACCGACTGAAATAGGCCTCTAGCACTAATAAATACAAAAAGCACAGCTTAAGTATCGGAACCTTTTGGGGACTTAAGTCATTTTTGCGATGAACTGAATTGGCTATCTCAATTGTGCAATTAAAGATCTTGGCGAGAAACGTCCGAGCTACTTCGGTGCCGAATTTCAAATTTTGCCAAAGGGATCCAATACTAAAGCTGTTCCATATCGAATCTGGGTTGAAAACGGAAAAAGGGTAAAATAAATTAGAAATATCAGACCTATATTTATAAGTTTGATACCGAATGAAAGGGGCGATTTTGCTGAATCCAGGGGTTCAAACAGGTTTTCGATGCGACAATTAGATTTTTAAAAAATAACTAAAGTATGAAATTTAAGTGGCAACGGAAAAACGGATAAAGGGAAAAATAAATTAGAAATATAGGACCTATCATTACAAATTCAGTACCAAATGAAAGAGGTGATTTTTCTGAATCCTGGGGTGTAAACGGTTTTTCGATACGACAATTAGATTTTTTAAAATTAACTAAAGTATGAAACTTAGATGGCAACACTTCATTTCAAGCTTTTCATAATTTGTAGTGAAAATCACGCGAATACACTCTTGAATACGTCTTTAACTTAAAAATTTATTTTTATATTTCATTTTTTCATTCAAAGCATTTTAGTGAAAAGATATTTATGGCGCATGCGCAGGCGTTTTTTACCCACAATTTAAACACTAATTATAATTTTGAAAATTTCTATATACATAATTTCAAGTTGGGTGAAGACCTAAGTTTCTGCCAAGCGCCGTTGAATTCCGTCCAGCCATTCTCGAGTGATGCCCGGACAAACGTGTTTCAGTCTTTTACCCCCTAGGGGGGAACGGGGGGGAATTTCCGAAAAGTTGATAGATATAATTTTAAGTTGGGTGAAGACCTAAATTCCTGCCAAGCGTCGTTGAATTCCGTCCAGCCGTTCTCAAGTGATGCCCGGACAAACGTGTTTTAGTCTTTTAACCCCTAGGGGGGGAACGGGAGGGAATTTCCGAAAAGTTGATAGATATAATTTTAAGTTGGGTGAAGACCTAAATTCCTGCCAAGCGTCGTTGAATTCCGTCCAGCCGTTCTCAAGTGATGCCCGGACAAACGTGTTTTAGTCTTTTACCCCCTAGGGGGGGAACGGGGGGGAATTTCCAAAAAGTTGATAGATATAATTTTAAGTTGGGTGAAGACCTAAATTCCTGCCAAGCGTCGTTGAATTCCGTCCAGCCGTTCTCAAGTGATGCCCGGACAAACGTGTTTTAGTCTTTTAACCCCTAGGGGGGGAACGGGGGGGAATTTCCGAAAAGTTGATAGATATAATTTTAAGTTGGGTGAAGACCTAAATTCCTGCCAAGCGTCGTTGAATTCCGTCCAGCCGTTCTCAAGTGATGCCCGGACAAACGTGTTTTAGTCTTTTAACCCCTAGGGGGGGAACGGGGGGGAATTTCCGAAAAGTTGATAGATATAATTTTAAGTTGGGTGAAGACCTAAATTACTGCCAAGCGTCGTTGAATTCCGTCCAGCCGTTCCCGAGTGATGCCCGGACAAAAAAAGCGACATTCGGACACGATGACATACACACAGACACACACACACACACACACAGGCAAAATTTTCTGAAGTCATTTTCGGCTTTCATGGGGTGTGAAACGTGAAGGTATCGCAAAATTTTTCGATTCCGACAAATTTACAGACAAAACTCTGATTTTATTAATATAGATATGCCAGTCTGGCACACTTTAAGTTCAAATTCAAATGTTGCTCTTCAGAAATTAAAAAGAAAACCAAGACTGTTAAAGCATCACAAAGAAGAAAGGCTGAAGTGAGCAAAGGAGATCATGACCTGGGATGCTACTTGGAAAAATATTATTTTTTCCGTTGAAAAAAAAATTCAATTTGAATGGCCCGGACGGTAATATTTACAAATGGCATGATTTACGAACGGAACCTCGGGATTTCTTCAGTAGGCAGATGAGTGGTTGATCTGTGTTGGTGTGGGGAGCTTTTGCATATGATGAGAAATGTGACCTGCAGCGAGTTCCTGGAAAAATGGACTCTAGTTGTTACCAATAAGTGCTTTACCAACACCTTATACCTTCTGGTCCATTTTTAGGAGGGTCAAACTGCAAATTTAAGAAAGGCAATGCCATGGATCTCGCACCAATGAAAATGACTGTTTAATCGTTGAAAAGCGACTGGCCCCTCCACCACGCACCAGTGACTACGATTGATGAATTGTGGCATCGGGTTAAAGCTTCATGAAGTGCTCTACCCGTACATGTCATACAATCGCTGTTTGATTCAATGCCTAGGCAGGTAAGCGCTGTTATTGCTCACAGAGGTCACTGCTTTATGTACTGTTTTCTCAGTACATATTACTCCAAATTTCCTGAAATTTTAAACAATTGTTCTTCCTACTATAATGTATGTGTCCAACAAATTTCATTCCGTTATTATCATTCCTTCTTGGTGTAGCAATTTTAATAGCCAGTAGTGTATCTCTTAAAAATAATATTCTTATGTTTTATATTTCGTTTATTCACATCAACTTAATTTAATTAAAAAAAAATGATTATTTATAATTAAAATCACAAAATCCAGAGTGGTCTTATACTTTTGTTACACATTGTAAAAAGTATTCAAATGTATTAGGTCTATTGACGAAATATTTTATAGTTACACTAGCAGGCATTGCCCGCTTCGCTGGACACTATATTTAAATGATTTCTTTGTAACTGAATATATTTCGATTGGCGACTATTTTCGTCACAGCTTTAGTATGGGACCTCCTTGGCAATATCAAACATTTTTTGAACTTCTCGAATCTGTACAACAAAACTATTATTAAAACAAATATTTTCGAAAACAGTCCAATAGCTGGTGTTAATTCTTCGAATATTCTGGAAACAGTTGAAGCTGTTACTCGTACAGTATAAGTCATTATTCGATGAATGTTCTGGGACAGTCCAAAAAATAGTCACTTGTTCCACAGGAGTAAAGCAAATAAAATCAACTACACCAGAGCAATAATTTTCGCTCACTCACGAAAAATGTCCAGTCGCTTAGAGCTCAATCCCTAAAGTGCAAACACTCAGAATAGGTCTCTGAATAACTCTGGATCGCAGTGACTACATACTCTTTCGCAAAAATCAACTCACACCTATTATAACTTTTGGCGATGGGGCTTGGAGGTGACTCCATCGAGAATCCCTTGGTAAGCTCAAGGTGTATGTTCCCGTGTGTCGGAGAGCTTCGAAACATCGGGAACCTAAAACTATCATTTTTCACCAAATTTGGTCGCCCACTCGCCAAGTTTGTCTCCAAGACTATGCTTTCTATTAAACATATCTTTATTTAGTTATTTAAATATTAATTTGAATTAATCAAATATTTCTGCCCGACAGCGTGCAAGTGCAGTCACACACAGCAGCTCATTTATTTGTATGTTAAATTAGCGTAGTGATTGGTATATATAAAAAAAATAACTAAACATTATCGTGCTACACAACTTTATTGAATCTCTCCCTTGGCGGCTTTTGAATTTTTGTCGCCATATTAGCGATTTTTTTTTTTTTTTTTTTATAATTTCTTGCATAAAAATAGAAAGCGTTTTATCGGACACCTTTTCGTTAACATATAAGAACCCTTCATATACTGTTTATTTTATTAATGGTTTTTAGGTTTAAAATACTGCTTGATGAAATAAATTTTCTATTTATAAAACTCCACTTTTTTTTCTATAAAATTATCTACTCAGATAAAAATAGATCATTTATGTGACTACTATTTCAGTTTACATTTTTCTTGAACTACCTAAATTAAAATCCCTGTTGCTAAATTAAACCTCTTTTATATTTTTCTTGAACTACCTAGATTAAAATAGCTGTTGCTAAATTAAACCTCTTTTATATTTTTCTTGAACTACCTAGATTAAAATCGCTGATGCTAAATTAAACCTCTTGGCGAAAATTGTTCGGTGTACTTCAACGCAACAATTTAAAAAATCACACAGGAGGATCTATAAATAAAACTGATTTTAGTACAACATATATTAGCATCGTAAACTATATTAGCACTTTATCAATGTCAAAAAGAAATTTTAAATTAAAAATAATATTATAGTTTTAAAAAATTAAAGAACACGCTTTTATAGAAATGTGAACTAAAAAGCACAAAATATCTATCTTAGTATTAAAATTCAGGGTAAGAGAAAATCGTGTGAGTGACACACCGTTATATTTACATACATTTAAATCTTTAATTAAAATAACTTAGAATTAAACAAAAACCATTTTTAAAAAGTCTCCCCTGACGGGGACCGAACGCTGGACCTATAGGTTCGTAGCTCGGCGTCTTACCTCAACGCCACATCGTTCACATAGGGAGAGTATTTTTTTACAATATAAATTTTTTGTTTGCTCCCAGAGAAGTTACAAACAAACATACATACATACATACAGGGGAAGCTAATAAAAGCATGTTAATGACGTCAATTTTTGTGAGATGCATAATTTATTTATTTATTTTTTATTGTTCACGTTTAGATAAATGTATTTATTTTCCTGTTGGAAAAAAAAATAAACTCGTATTTTCTTGGCAACAATTAAATTAAGGACAGAATTTAAATGGCTAATTTTTTGCTATTATTAGATTACAAAATTGCTATTTTATGCATAAAAATAACAAAAAAAAGTTTTTTTTCAGAATAAAAGGCAGCCAACTTTCTAAGTTAGGGTATAAGCTATCTCCTTTACAAATTTCATCAAAATCCGTCGAGCAGTTTTGGCGTGAAACTCAGTCAAATAAATTCACGGACATTCACATTTATAATATACTAGCAGACCCGGCCACGCGTTGCTGTGACTAAGTTATACGTTGAATTATACGGCTGTAAACTATTTAGTACAGTCAAATTATTATTTACGAACAAAGACGAAAACGTTATAGCCGATGTAAAAACCCACAGGGTTGAGATTTGAAACTTAGGTCAAAATTTGGAAGCGATTGATAAAAATTTTCGTAGTGTTGATATTAAGCACAAATTAATTTTATTGTAGGGTCCTATAAATTTTAATGGAGAAGTGATATATATTATTTCTAATGCTACTTTGGATAAAATTGCTAAAATGACTAATATATAAATTAAATTCTATTAAAATAAAAGTATAAAAGAAACAGACGATTTTAAAATCAATTTTTATGGAGGAGTGAAATATAATATATGCTATAATGGATAATTTTACTATAAAATGACCTCATCATTTTAAATATTTTAAAGAGGGCAACAGCTGTAGTTATAAAAAGGAAAACAATAAGGCTAAACCAGACAAATAAGTAAATTTGATAAATATTTTAAAACTTTAAAATTGGAAATCTTATGAAATATTGGACATTTAAAGTAAATACATGTATCATTTTAAATAGAAAAAGATTTTGGAAAAGTTTAGTGTATTTTAACGAAGTGATGAGAAGTTTTTGAGTATGTTAAAATTTTAATAGTAAATTCAAGTTAATAAAGATGGGAAACATTGAGGATTAAGATAAGAATAATTATAAGGAAAAAAAAAACTTTTTATATACCATGCTTTTAAATTTTAATATACTAATAATATACTAATTAAAAGGAAAATGATAAATATTCTATCATAGTTTGAAGTCAAATATGTTTTCAAATGTGTAAATAAAATATCTGATGTAAGATACTAATATTTTGCAGCGGAACAGATTTCATTTCTGTCATCCTTGGCGAAAAAAAAAGAATATCGACAAATTATCTGGCGAAAATATCTAATTCCTTTCAAAAATCATGGTTATTTTAACAACTTATATTAAAAGAGTAATTAATAATATGAAACAATATTTCGTACAATACATATTGAATGTCATACATACGTACAATGAATAATGCATATTACATTTCGTACAATGCATACATCTGGCATGTATATTTTCGTGTTACGCTTTTGATCGCCAAATAATAAAAATAATAATAATAAAAGCCAAGGGCGACAGAGTTTTGAAATTTAAAATTAAAATTTTGTCAATTTGACAGCAAAATAATTCAATCTAACACCCGCGATAACTAATACATCATACCCAAATATAAGGATTAAAATCGGGAATCCTCGATTTTTAATAATTTCTTACAAAAAATCCATTGGGCAATTAACATAGGAAATATTTTTCTTGGCTGCACAGACGGTCAGTGAGTCACACTTCGCTTGCGTATAGAACTCATAGATATAGTATAGCATATATAGAATAGAGTGATCATTGGGGAGAAAAAAGTTATTCCTTTTCATTTGGGAAAAGACGACGTTTTTACCAAAATATGGCCGTCTTTCCCCGAGTGAATACACACGGGAATACATACTAATATTTTAGCAAATAAAATTTATGAATAATTTATTTGCTAAAGGGGAATGGAAGACTCCAGATACAGTTTCAAATTCATATTTCTTTCTTTTTTTTTTTTTTTTTTTTTTCAATACCACTTAATGGCTGTTTCCAAAGCTTTTATTTATTTTTTTTTTCGGCATCAAAAATCTTTGTACGATAACATGGGGATGAGAGATCTATATATATTACAATATCTATGAACATATCGAGAACAACATTAGCACTTTATCAATGTTTATAAAATCCTTAAATTGATTATGACGTCAATTTTCGTGAGATGCATAATTTAACTTTTTATAATTTTTTAACGTTCACGTTTGATTAAATGTATTTATTTTTATGTCGAAAGAAAATGAACTCGTATTTTTTTTTTTTTTTTTTTTTTTTTTTGGCAACAATTAAATTAATGGAACTCACAGATATTTTGGAGCAACTTTAATAAAGGTCTATAATTAACAAATAATTGCAATAAAACAATATTGTGACAATAAATTGAGATAAAAACTATCCTATCTCTCAAGTTGGACCAAACTGCACACAGTGTGCAAAATTTCATTAAAATCGGTTCCTTAGTTTAGGAGTTTACCCCGGACAAACATCGTGACACGTAATTTATATATATATACAGATATAAGACTAGCAGGCTTTGCCCGCTTCGCTGGACACTATATTTAAATGATTTCTTTGTAACTGAATATATTTCGATTGGTGACTACTTTCGTCACAGCTTTAGTATGGGACCTCCTTGGCAATATCAATCATTTTTTGAGCTTCTAGAATCTGTACAACAAAACTATTATTAAAGCAAATATTTTCGAAAACAGTCCAATAGCTGGTGTTAATTCTTCGAATATTCTGGAAACAGTTGAAGCTGTTACTCGTACAGTATAAGTCATTATTCGATGAATGTTCTGGGACAGTCCAAAAATAGTCACTTGTTCCACAGGAGTAAAGCAAATAACATCAACTACACCAGCGCAAAAATTTTCGCTTACTCACGAAAAATGTCCAGTCGCTTAGAGCTCAATCCCTAAAGTGCAATGACTCAGAATAGGTCTCTGAATAACTTTGGATCGCAGTGACTACATACTCTTTCCCAAAAATCAACTCACGCCTACTTATAACTTTTGGCGATGGGGCTTGGAGATGACTTCATCGAGAATCCCTTGGTAAGCTTAAGGTCTATGTTCCCGTGTGTCGGAGAGCTTCGAAACAAGGGAACACTAAACTACCATTTTTAACCAAATTTGGTAACCCACTCGCGAAGTTTGTCGCCAAGACTATGCTTTCTATTAAACATATCTTTATTTAGTTATTTAAATATTAATTTGAATTAATCAAATATTTCTGCCCGACAGCGTGCAAGTGCAGTCACACACAGCAGCTTATTTATTTGTATGTTAAATTAGAGTAGTGATTGGTATATAAAAAAAGAAATGAATTTAAATTTACATTTAAACCAGTTTATAAAGTTTCTATATTTAAAAAAAAAAAAAAACCTTGGACTCATGTCAAAGTTGTACCTTGGGGGGGGACTCATGTCAAAGTTGTGCCTTTGGGGGACTCATGTCAAAGTTGTGCCTTGGGGGGACTCATGTCATAGTTGTGCTTTGGGGGGGACTCATGTCAAAGTTGTGCCTTGGGGGGGACTCATGTCAAAGTTGTACCTTGGGGGGGACTCATGTCAAAGTTGTGCCTTTGGGGGGGTCTCATGTCAAAGTTGGGCCTTCGGGGGACTCATGTCAAAGTTGTGCCTTTGGGGGGGACTCATGTGCCTTGGGGGGACTCATGTCAAAGTTGTGCCTGGGGGGGACTCGTGTCAAAGTTGGGCCTTGGGGGGGACTCATGTCAAAGTTGGGCCTTGGGGAGACTCATGTCAAAGTTGTGCCTTGGGGGGTCTCATGTCAAAGTTGTGCCTTGGGGGGGACTCATGTCAAAGTTGTGTCTTTGGGGGGACTCATGTGCCTTGGGGGGACTCATGTCAAAGTTGTGCCTTGGGGGGGGGACTCATGTCAAAGTTGTACCTTGGGGGGGGACTCATGTCAAAGTTCAGCCTTGGGGAGACTCATGTCAAAGTTGTGACTGGGGGGACTCATGTCAAAGTTGTGCCTTGGGGGGGTCTCATGTCAAAGTTGTGCCTTGGTGGGGGACTCATGTCAAAGTTGTGCCTTTGGGGGGACTCATGTGCCTTGGGGGACTCATGTCAATGTTGTGCCTGGGGGGGACTCATGTCAAAGTTGTGCCTTGGGGGGACTCATGTCAAAGTTGTGCCTTGGGGGGGACTCATGTCATAGTTGTGCCTTGGGGGGACTCATGTCAATGTCATTTTGAAAAGATTTTGATGAAATTCTGGCAAAAGCAGAATTTAGTTTAGGATGGAGGACTATTAGTTTTTTTTTTCTTCCCAATTATAACATCGCTTTCAAATTATTCAATTATATTTTCGATAAATTTTAGATTTCGATAAATGTCCAACTATCGAAAAATGATTTTGACAAATGTCCAACTATCGAAAACGACAACGCAAAAATCGCTGTCTGAGACTAATAGGCCCTCAGTCCTAAAAATAAATGAATAAATAAACATTATCGTGCTACACAACTTTATTATATCTCTCCCTTGGCGGCTTTTGAATTTTTGTCGCCATATTAGCTTTTTTTTTTTTTTTTTTTTTTTTTGTATAATTTCTTGCATAAAAATAGAAAGCGTTTTATCGGATACCTTTTCGTTAACATATAAGAACCCTTCATATTCTGTTTATTTTATTAATGGTTTTTAGGTTTAAAATAGTGCTTGATAAAATAAATTTTCTATTTTTAAAACTGCACTTTTTTTTCTATAAAATTATCTACTCAGATAAAAATAGATCATTTATGTGACTACTATTTCAGTTTATTTTTTTCGTTTTGTAATATTTTTCTTGAACTACCTAGATTAAAATCGCTGTTGCTAAATTAAACCTCTTGGCGAAAAATGTTCGGTGTACTTCAACGCAACAATTTAAAAAATCACCCAGGAGGATCTATAAATAAAACTGATTTTAGTCAACATATAATAGCATCGTAAACTATATTAGAACTTTATCAATGCGTAAATTAAATTTTAAATTAAAAATGACGTCAATTTTTGTCAGATGCATAATTTATTTTTATTATTTTTAATTTTTTATTGTTCACGTTTAGATAAATGCATTTATTTTCCTGTTGGAAAAAAAAATAAATAAACTCTTTTTTTTTTCTTTTGGCAACAATAAAATTATTGATAAAATTTAAATGGCTAATTTTTTGCTATTATTACCTTACAAAATTGCTATTTTATGCATAAAAATTGCAAAAACAAATTTTTTTTCGGAATAAAAGGTAGCCAACTTTTTAAGTTAGGGTATAAGCTATCTCCATTACAAATTTAATCGAAATCCGTCGAGCAGTTTTGGCGTGAAACTCAGTCAAATAAATTCACGGACATTCACATTTATATATACTAGTATCGCCCAGTGGTCGAAACTCGACCATTTTTTTTTGCAAAGCGAGGCAAAGCAAAGTTATTGCCTTGTCGTATACGGAATGCAATTGCAACACAGCTGCGGCAGTTGTTTGCCAATATTCACTCTAACTGAATCAGCAGAGTTTTACTTAATATAACTATTTCTCTCTGTAGATGTTAGCCTTTCCTGAAATGAGAGAAAATCGCAACGTGAAAACGCCCCTTGTTGTGTGATACAGCCCAGAAGCTAATAGGTACCATGTCAGACCAAGGTCCAACCAAGTATCAAATTCTGTTAAATTAATTCGATTGGTTCATAAAGTACAGTGTTTGAACAAAAAAAAAAAAAAAGATATTTTTCAAAAATGGTCGAATTGAGTTCGGGAAATTTCAAAACGTGTAACTTTATCGAAAACCGAAAATCTAAAACATTTCTGAATCTTATATTTTCTACTTATATATGCAGAGGAAAGAATAATAAATCCACTTTTTAAAAAATAAAAATAAGTAGTCAATTTCACTAATTTCACTTAATTAAAATGCAAGGAAATCTCAAAACGTGTAAATTCATCGAAAACCGGAAATCAAAAGTTTTTATGTATCTTCTACTTGCTTCTTCTACCCACAAAAGCTAGCAATAAAGACACTTTTTTAAAAAATAAGTAGCCAATTTCAGTTAATTGAAACGTAAAGAAAGCTCAAAACATGTAAATTCAGCAAAAAACGGAAATCGGAATTTTTTCCATATCGTCTACTTATACATGCAGCAGTTAGTAACAAATCCATTTTCATTTTATCTATATATATAAAAGAGTACTTCCACTCACTTACTCACTCACTGACTCATCAACGCACAGCAAAATTTACTGGGGCCACTGACTCGAAACTGGGTCAGATTATAGAACATGTAGTGTAAGCACCCCCTAAGAAGCGATTTTGCGAAATTCGTCCCCCAAGGGGGGGTGGGAGGGCAACACGTGATTTACCCAAAACCGTCATATCTCAAAGAAAAAAACAGATATCTGTAAAATTTTTGCATTAAAACATAGCTAAAACAAATGCCTAAAAATGAATTTCTGGAATTTTGGAAATTCGGTCTACAAGAGGGGGTGCGTGGCAAAATGTGATTTCACATGCGCAAAAAGTGATTTCTTAAAAAACTTTCGTATCTCAAAGAAAAAAACAGATATATGTGAGATTTTTGTTTTAAAATATAGCTAACATGAATACCTAAAAACCAATTTCTGGAATTTTAGAAATTCGGTCCCTAATTGGGGGCAGGGGGCAAAACGTGATTTCACAAAAACCTTTATATCTCAAAGAAAAAAACAGATATCCGTAAAATTTTTGCTTTAAAATATAGCTAATACAAATACCTAAAAACCAATTTTTGGAATTTTAGAAATTCAGTCCCCAAGAGGAGGGGAAGGAAGAAAAACGTTATCTATATTATATCTGCTATATATAATATAGATATTTCTTCTATAATAAAGTTTTTAAAATAATTATTTTAATTTTTAATTGTTGGCAAAAAAAATTTACGAGTTTATTCATTTTACGACATATAATAAAATATATTTTCACGCGAATAGTAAAAGAAATATTTAATAATAAATTTGCTTAGGCTATGACAAAATGACGTCATTATCAAAATTAAATAATAATAATAAAAGTCCAACATATTTCTGCAAATTTTGTTTCATAATCATTTTTAACATACCTCAGTTTTAGATTTCTTTTTAATAGTGTTTTTATTTATTTATTGCCACGTATTTTTCACTAAGGAGTCTACTTTCGTGATAGCCACTTTAAGGGCCCTTTTCACTCACCGCCGCCGGAAGCCGAAGCTAATGTTATTCTATGGGAAATTTTTCTTTACAAATAACTTATTAACTAATACATATTTTTAAATTCTGTTTTCACATTCTGAAAATTCCCAGCTGTTAAATTGACGCAATTTTTCTAAAAAATTATTTTTTCAATTTTTTATGTTTTATTTTGAAGCTGCGAAATACGAATTTTCAATATGTTAATTTTTTTCATTTTGCAATTTCGAAATAAAATATTAAAAATTAAAAAAATACATTTTCAAAAAAGGTCAGTCAATTTAACAGTTGGGAATATTCTGAATGTGAAAACAGAATTTAAAAATATGTATTAGTTAATAAGTTATTTGTAAAGAAAATTTCCCCATAGAATAACATTGGCTCGGGCTTCCGGCGACGGTGAGTGAAGAGGGCCGTTAAGCCAAGTAGCCCATAAAGCATATCTTTTTATAAGGCAATGTGTGTGTGTGTGTGTGTCTGCATGTAGACAGCGTAGCGCTAAGACGGTAGCTCGGGCAGTCACGTGCTTCGACATGAAGGTGAACTCCGAGGGGTCCTTGTGGACCTCGAAGTACGATTTTCGAATTTTTAATTTGTTTTCTTTTAATTAATGAAAATATTAAATTCATAATAGCTGTAAAAATAGCCATTAAAATTTTGTCCTTAATTTAATTGTCCCCCCCCCCCCCAACAAAAAAAAAAAAAAAAAAAAAAAAAAAATACAAGTTCATTTTTTTTTTCGACAGGAAAATAAATACGTTTACTTAAAAGTGAACAATAAAAAAATGAAAAAGATTAAATTATGCATTTCATAAAAATTAACATCAGTATTCACATCTCAGTATACACATATATTAATTTTATACACATTGATAAAGTGTTAATATAGTTTACGGTACTACTATACGTTGTTCTTTTTTTTTTTTTTTTTTTTTTTTTAACTATTATTTTGTTGATTTTTTCTGTCAAGTTGTTATTAAAAAAAAAAAACTGCCCATGACGTCACATTTGACTGCATAGCGTTCCTTTACTAAAATAAACTCTATGAACTATAAATTTATTTTATCAGTTTTATTTATAAATCATACAGGGCGATTTTTTAAATTTTGGCGTTGAAATAAACCGAATGTTTTTCGCCAAGAGATTAATTTAGCAATAGCCATTTTAATCCATTTTAATTTAGCAATAGCCATTTAACGAAATTAAACCGAAATGGTAGTCACATAAATGATCTATTTTTATCTGAATAGATAATTTTATAGGGGGGGGGAAATGTAGTTTAAAAAATAGAAAATTCATTTCAAGCACTATATTATGCCTAAAAACCATTAAAAATATAATCAGAATATGAAGAATTCTTGCAAATTCATAAAAAGTTGTCCGATAAAAGCATCACCAAAATCTGCGATTGTAATGAAATGCTCGCCCTCTGGTGGGCTAAGGTTAAATTAAGAATACCACGGTTAGCTTTCGTCGAGACGTAATTGCTTGCTGTATATTCGATGTTTAGTTTCACATATATTTATTGAATAAAAATGAATAAATCCGGTAAAAAAGATAACACATACTGCGGTGTGCCACAGTGTAACTCCAAAGGATCAAGAAATCCGGAATTAAGCTTCCATTTATTTCCAAAAGACAAATTTAAAATTTCATTTGCTTCGGCTAATGGAAGTAAAGAGTATTTGAAACTAATATTTGTATAGCTTCAGTTAAGCATCTACTTCCGATCGAACTTTGAATAAATAGATTTTTTTTCCCCCAAAGGCAATCGATTTTCCATGATGTAATGGCGGAGAAATTACAGCACGAATATTAAGTAGTAACACAAATACAACAATAATAAATATACGTGGCTATTATATTTACAAACAACAAAAGTTGGAAAAGCGCCATCTATCGATCATTACAAACGGGGATTGGATTTCCTCTTTTATACAAGAAATAATATTAAAGAAAAAAAGAATCATCACTAATAGGGTGATAAAGATTCAAAAGCCACCAAGGGAGAGATTTAATAAAGTTGTGTAGAACGGTAATGTTTACATATTTATTTATTTATTACTTTCCGAACACTATAGTGAGAAAAGTATTGTAATCATGTCAAAAATCCGAATTTGAGATTTTGATGTTTCTATATGTTTCAAGGTCCCCTGAGTCCGTTTTCACTATTTTTACGATGATGTATGTATGTGTGTGAGTGAACACGCTAGCGTCTAAACGCTTTGTTCGAATAAGCTGAAAGTTGGTACGTACATTGTAAGTCACCATAGTACGAACCCTATTGATTTTGGTGAATCAAGCACTTATAGTTTTTTTACAGGGACACCAGGAAAAATTCTTTATCATTGTGGCCTATGGGGCCAAATTTTTAAAAGTGCGATAGCGTCTAAACGCTTTAGTAATCTGAGCAAAAAAATTTTACACGTGTTATTGGTCAAAGTTGCACGGACTGTATAGATTTTGGTGAATTTAGCACTTAGTTTTTTTTATAGGGGCACAAAGAAAAATTCTTTTTCATTATGGCCTATGGGGTGAAATTCTTAAAAGTGTGATAGCGTCTAAACGCCTTATTAATCTAAGCAAAAAATTTTTACACATGTTATAGGTCACAGTTGCACCAACTGTATAGATTTTGGTGAATTTAGCCTTTACAGTTTTTTTACAGGGACACAAAGAAAAATTCTTTATCATTATGGCCTATGGGACCAAATTTTTAAAAGCGCGATAGCATCTAAACGCCTTATTCTATTGAGCTGAAAATTTATATGAATATTATAAATCACTGTTGCACTAACTATAAGCATTTTGGTGAATCTAGCATTTATAGGTTTTTTACAGGAACACAAGGAATATTCTTTATCATTATGATCTATGGGCTCAAAGTTCAGTAGCGTTAATAAAACATAGTGTAATATGTGGAGAAAAATAATCAAACACTCTATTATGGTTTTCTCTCTTTTGTTTTTTTAATAACTCCTCTTTCTTTACTTTATCTACAAAACAGTTAATTACTCAATGTTCGGAAAGTCAAGTGGAGTCACTCCAGATTTTTTTTTTTTTTTTTTTTTTTTTTAATAGATCAATCACTACGCTAATTTATAATACAAATATACGAGCTGCTGTGTGTGACTGTACTTGCACGCTGTCTGTCAGAAATATTTGATTAATTTAAGTTAATATTTAAATCTATACTAATATTATAAATGCGAAAGTTTGGATGGATGTATGGATGTTTGTTACTCAATCACGCCACAACGGCTAAACAGATCTGGATGAAATTTGGTACAGCGATAGATAATAGTCTGGAATAGGAATAGGACATAAGTTACTATATATACCGGAAATTTGATTAGAACTTTTAAAATTAATTAAAATATGAAAATTATAAACTGGTAATTGCCTTAATATAAGCCATTTAAATTTTTAATTGTTGCCAAAAATGTTTACGAAGTTTTTATTTATTTATTTATTTATTTTTCAACATAAAATGAAATATGCTTTCACGCGAAAAATAAAAAATTACTAAATGTTAAATTGGTGAATGAGAAAATGACGTCTTTATAACTTTAAAATAAAATAATAATAATACAAATCTAGCATGATTTTCTGAATTTTATTTCATAGCATTTTTTTATATACCCCAACTTTAGATATTTTTTTTTTTTTTTTTTTTTTTTTTTTAGCACTGATGAATCACGCTTGGCATAAAAGCTAATTCAGCATTATATTAAAGGTATTTACTTTTTGATAATTCCGGCCATTTTTTTTAATTTTGATGCTGAAGTGGATCGGATATTTTTCGCCAAGAAAAAGATAAGAAATAGGAACAATAATCGCATAAATTATATTTTGGTCTAAATCGGCGACAAAAACTCAAAAGTCGCCAAGGGGAGCTAAATTAAAGCTGTACCATGATCAAGTTTACATATTAATTAATTTATTTATTTTTCTGTATACCAACTACTATTAAATAAGCATGAAGTATATATAACCACTCAAATAATAATAATAATAATAATAATTGTCTCATGCGATACACGTAGCCGATCATAGCATATTGTAATATTATATTTGGCTTGAAATTGCTATCATTCTATGGTTGGTCGATCAAATCAAATAAACATAGCAAATAACTTGAAAGCAAATATTAGGTACATCACGTATAATGTTGTTCATATATAACTGGAATTCAAATATAAAGGGAAACTTCAAAATTTTCGATACTGTCTGTATCGAAATTGTCATATATGATAAGCACCTAAATGGAAGCCTACGTGTAAGTCATTGTCGCAGGCAATAAGGACAGGTATCGCAGAATGCGAGGACGAACCATTCGCTATCGAAGGCAGCGGGAACCCAAAGCGAGCCTTTGAACGATTTCAGTATTATTATTTTCTCTTTTTTTTTTTTCATAAAACTATATAGAAAAAAGTTTCCTTTAAATATAGTGACCAGCGAAGCGGGCAAAGCCTGCTAGTTTAGTATATTAGTTCAATATTTATTGTTTAAATATCACCCTTTGAAATGAAATGTTTATGTTTACATTCGAAACTGGAAGTTTGCCATTTTTTTTCTCGAGTTTTGTGATTTTAAATTAAAATTTTATCAATTTTACAGAAAAAATAACTCAATCAAACACATGTAGACAGTAACCAACGAGATATATAAAGTAGAGGGATAAATGCTAACCCTTGAGAATGTCCAAGATGAGTCATGTGACATGCTCTCCTTGCACCTGCGTATTCGGTGGTTTCCTTGGTAACAGCTCATTTTCAGTAAATTTCTATGGCAACGGTTTCAATGTTTTTGTTTACTTTACGTAGTTTAATATTCTTTTGTTCTAAACCATATTGATTTTGATTTTACTCCTTTATTATTTCGTGTAGTTGAACTTTAACCGACAAAATGCTTAAAAATAGTTGAAAAAATATTATTTGTTGTCAATTTAGCTCTTTAAAAGTTTAAATTTTCTTTTATAAACACTTTTAAACTTTGTTGCGAAATGATGAGAAAAGAGGTATTTTATTATTTATTAAAATGTGAAATATGTGTAAAATTATTTTAAAAACAATTTATTTCGGTCATAGGACTGTCATGTTACCTAATAATAATGATAATTTGTCGAACTGATATTTTAAATGCCAAAATAGCGATAAAGGGCCAAACACAGCAACCTATTCGAGCATGTCACGTGATTCATCTTGAACCACGGAAAGTTAATCCTTCATCCATTGAATCAGCACTCTAATTTATATATCTCGTTGACAGTAACATATATAAGTATCCCAAATATCGGAATTAAAATCGGCAGATAATTTCCGTTATTTTTTAATAATTTTTTACAAAAAACTCAATGGACAATTAACATAGAAAATCTTTTACATGGCTCCATGGACAGACAGTGACGTCATCACTTCGCTTGCGTATAGTGATGCTACATTATACAAATTACTGTGTCTATGGTTTTATTTGAGCTTTATGAAATTGCCAGATTTAACAACTTTCTACTTTTAGGTATTTTTTAATGTGAAGGAATACGTGTATAAAAGGGAAAAATGGTGGAAAATGCATAAAAAATAAATGTATTTTTAAATACCTTCTTGACATCGTAAGAAAATAATATTTGTATTCGCACCTTCCGGCTAACCATACCTTTCGAATGATACCATTTTCAACCCTCTACTCCCATAATTAATATGTTAAAAAGGGACAACAAATTTTATGCTTGCCTATTAATATATAGATATAAGATTATAATATCATTAAATTGAGCAAAACAAAATAAAATAAACATGCATTTCTTATTGCAAAATAAAAATGTTTTATATGGAATATGGTATGAAAAGAATTCACAATTTGTGAACTCATTAAAACTTAATGGACTTGATTATACGTTTTACATATTCTTTATACACTTAATTATCACACTTGGAAAACATATTATGTCTATTAAAAGCATATGACACATCTCTCAAACAATACTCGTAAACGTTAACTGATGTTTACGTAAATATTAGTTTTGATTGGAGAGTCACTTCACTGCCTTCATATTAAAACATGTTATTTAAAAACGTTAATATCTAACTAAGACTATAAAACTTCCCAGCTTACATAGCCTCTCCAAGTATTTTCAACACTTCGTTTAAACCAACGGCCCCATGGACGTATAAATCTCAACTGACCGAACTGTCCATGAACAACTAACATTTACAATCTCAGAGCGATTTCGAGCAACTGAAGCTTTACTACCTTTCAAAGAGATATTACGCATGAAATGTAGGTGGAAGTGATCCTAATTATGCGGAATCGTGATTATTATGAAATAAATTATGAATTATACATCACGAAACAGGCTTAGAAGTTACACTGATCTCCTATTAAATGGATAAATATGACTTTACTTCACCTTAAAAAATTATAAACTTTATTGTCTCTCTCGCAACGGAAAAAAATAATTCTTATTTTCAGTTTAATGAAAAAGTCTAAAAGTAATGCTCTTCAAAGACAATTTGAGAAGATTGCATGTATAGAAGATAGCTAACAACTTTTTTAAATAAACCCACAAAACTGTTCTTAACAAATAAAAACTTAGATGCATTGACTTAATTTGTTGCGGTATGTAGAAAGTAAGCAAAATACTCTTTAACTACATCTCTTGCGACCATGGAAGCCTCTGCGCAAGTGCGGATTCAACTAGTCCACTAGTAAAATAGGGGAAACAAGCTTTTCGATGAGAGAAAATAAGCGATAAGGGAATAACCGAATGACTGGATGTTTACTAAATTCAAACTTGTTGGTCAACTTGGAAACCCTCCAAGATTTTCGACTCGTCCTCACTGCTAGGCGTAGGAAATGTAGTTACACTATATTCACGCCAAAAGAGATACTGATTCACTTTTTCTCTCTTTAACAATAAGGACAAAATTTTTGTACTCCTGTTGCTTTGTTATTTTCCCCGCACAATTATGCGAACACTTGACAATTTATTAAGTGATTTGTAACTTTTCCATTTTTGAAGTATAAATAATAAATATGTGAATAAAATGAATCTTCAGTGAAGAAGGCTTTAGATATCTGTTTCAACGAATACCTGGATTATGACACAATAACTCTCACAATGATTAAGAAAAAAAAAGTGAATGCAAATTAATAAAACGCATTTCATATATTCTTTAACAAGCTTGTTGCAGTTAATTAAATTTTTATAAAATAAAATATTTATAACAATATTTCGAAATATACCTTTCAGTAGTTTTTTTATGTTTCTTTAGTTTATTTTTAAAATCGCTAAAATATTAATATATAAATACTGCGAGTCTCTAACTGCATATAGAATTTTTAAATATAACCTTGCAGTAAACTTAAATCATCTGTTTCTATAACTTTTATTGCCGAAACGTCACTCAAAACGGTTTTGAGCTGTGTCTGTGTGTCGCGCGATAGCGGCTCCAAAAATAGCGTTATTGACTTGCAATTTGGTACACGTGTTCATGAGCCCCACGAAATCAGCTGTATGGTTTCGGGTGTGTATTCCTTTTGTAATTCGTGTACAGGGACACGCCAAAGTGTTTCTATCATTACGGCTTATGGGAAGAATCTGTATGTACCGCGATAGCGGCCACAAAAATCAAGCTATTGACTTCCAATTTTTGCCGAAACGTCAGTGGAGGCCCTCTGTTGAGACTCAAAAGGATTTTGGGTGCCGCCTGTCCGTCTGTTTGTCTGTCTGTCGTGTGATAGCGGCCTCAAAAATCACGCTATTGACTTGAAGTTTGGTACACATGTTCATGATCCCCACGAAATTAGCTGTATAGTTTTGAGTATGCATTCCATTTGTAGTTCGTGTACAGAGACACGCCAAAGTTTTTCTTATTATTACGGCCTATGGGAAGAATTTGTGTGTACCGCAATAACGGCCCCAAAAATCACACTATTCACTGCAAATTTGGTACACATGTTCATGGGCTCAACAGAAATAACTGTATAGTGTTAGGCGTGTATTCCATTTGTCGTTCGTGTACAGGGACACGCCAAAGTGTTTCTTATCATTACGGTCTATGGGAAGAATTTGTATGTACTCCTATAGCGGCCGCAAAAATCCTTCGATTGACTTGCAAATTGGCGCACACTTTCCAGCTTTGCATATAAGTAGCTGTATAATTTTTATTGCTATATTGTTTATAAACTGTGTACAGGGACACGCCAAAATTCTTAACATTACGGCGTATGGGGTGAGTTTCGTTTAAACGTATTTTAATATCATTACTTTGCAATCAAGAAAAAGAAACTAGCGTACGTGAGTTCAGTAAGATGCTTAAACGTATGTTGTTTGAAGAAAATATGTGCTCTTAAGCTTTCCAATTAATGTACAGGACCATACAAAAGTGTTCTGACAATGTCACGTAGTCATCCAAACGATGTTAAATTTGGAACAATTATTAATTTTAAATGCAAAATAAGCTGAATAGTTTTTACTGGTGTATACAATGTTTATGGTTCGTTTACAGAGACACACAAAAAAATTTCGTAACATTGGAGCCTATGGACAAATTTTTATTTAAGCGCGCACTTTAATGCGTTTATGCTGAATTGAAATCAATAAAATTAACATACATTATAAAGATGCTTAAAATCATGTTTACTCTTAAAAAAGCGTATGTATCGACTAAATAATTAATGGGACCACACAAAATAATCACGAGTATGTACTGTAATCATCCAAATAATGTCAAATTAATTTGAAAAATTAATGAGTTATAATTAATTAGGTTTATTCTTATTATTGGCGTTTATAATGACTGTGGCTACTTTTCCGAGATACATAAAAGAATTTCGTACTATTACTGTCTATAGTCGGTATTTCTTAAGTGTATATTAACATGGTTACACTACACGCCATCAAATATAATGAAATTTTATTAGAATTTTAAAAGCATTTTTTCCTTTTGAAAATTGTGGGTATAGAATTGGTAATTAATTTAAAGGTTACACAAAATATTTCCCATATGCTATGTAATTTTTTTTTTTTTTTTTTTGTATGAAATTTGGTAGTTATGAAATTTGGTATTTATGAATTTGAGGGAAATAATACAAGACCGTCGTTTATTAAGAATATATATTGTTGCGTACTTGGGGGTTAGTAAGTTGTCCGAGAATGAAAGGCGAAACTTGTAATAATTCAGTGATTTATTCAAAGAAAGTTGCAGAAAAATACAGGTCTATAAACCAAGTATCAGCTTCAATTCAACCAGTAAACACAACTTAAACAACAGCCGTTAACAGCACAACAGCAGCACAAACTGTTTAACAATAACACATAAAGCAAGTCTCATTCAAAAAGACTCAAAGCAAAGCAAGCATTAGACGAAACTGACACAGATCTGAGACTGACCACCTCGGCGAAAAAAATGCTCTTTTTATACTTTTCTATCGAACCCAGGCTGTCCTGGAAAATTCTCGTGTCTCATCAGTCAATGAGATTAGAGCGTCCATATTTGGTATATCCCTAATAAGGATTTTCTCGCCAAGGTCGCCAAAAAAATCGCAAAGGAGGGAAATAGTCGCCAAATTTGGCGACAAATCCATTTCTTCCCTTCTTGGAGCTTTTTAATGCGTTTTTAAGGGAAAATTAGGCTATTTTAACACTAAAATGACTAGAAATGCAGAAAAATAGCATTTTATCAACTTACTAAGCCTCGTTGAAAGAATTTATGCAAAAGTAAATACAATTATTCACAATTCCGTATCACTTTATATGATATACAGGTAAGTATACAAAGAGAGATACAGCAGGGGGTTGAGGGGGGCGGTATCCGCCCTCAGGAATGCATCTGATTATGGTAACAAGTCTATCGAATTAATATATACTATTATATAATAAGGAATAAATAAAAATGACCTATTGAATAATGTCTAATGCAAATAGGACGTTGAGGCTTCTGATCTGCAGATCCACTAGTTATTATAGTTTCAGACAAACAGAAAGTGAACTGTGCTTTATATTTTTTGTTTTTGTCGTATCCATGGGAACCTTCAAAAAGAAGTTTTGTAAAGTAACACGAATAGATTTACTATGCAGTGAAAGTTTTTTTCATGTGAATATTTGATTCCCATATAATAAGGATTTTTCTTATGAAGCATTTCTTATGCATGGGAAGAAAATCGAAAGAATATATATTTTGTGTATGAATAAATATATTATACACATAAAACAACTTCTTGTTCAGGAATAAAATGCGACACAATATGTCTAGAGGCAAAAATATTGATACAAATAAAAATATACAGTATTTATACAAGAAAAAAAAATGTACGCAGAAATAACGTAGTTTTGTGTTACATTTATTCAGAACAGGTGTGTGTTTATTAAATGTGTACACGGGTGTTAAATTATTGAAAATTATATTATCTTATTGAATATATATAAAGCTGATTGTTTGTCTGTCTGGATTTTTAGTTAGCTTCAAAGCTACATCGTTCATCCAAACTCTACGAAAATTGATATAATTATTATTCAGGACAAAATACAGCTAACTCCGTATTTTTTTAGTTCAATCACATAATTGGATCAAACTATATTAAATAAAAACATCATTTTAATTTTAAAATTATTAAAAAGAAAAAAAAATATATTTGGGGCCAAAATAAACAAATAAAATACGCGTTTATTATTTTTCCTAAGGTAAAATATTTTTAATTTCGCGTGAAAAATAATAAAAATGAACGAAAAAAAAAAATTGTTATGCTACGGAAATTGGTATCTACATATTTTATCAGGAATTCGCGTGTAAATAGATATTTTCATAGATATATTTGGAATTAGCTTGAAATTTTTATTTAATTTAATAACAAATTTTTTCTTTTATATGGATACTTCATGGGTAACTTATAGGGCTCTTTTATATTCTCACCTTAATTTTTAATTGTTATAATTTGTATAAGATTTATTTTTATTTTCTAAATACTATAAAACTGTAATTTTTCTTTCTTTCTTTCTTTCTTTTTTTTTTTTTTTAAGCATCGAAATTTCAAATTTGCACCGAAGTAGGTTGGACGTTTCTTGCCAAGATTTACTTATGCAACTGGAATAGCTATTTCATTTCATTGAAAAAATGGCGAAAAATATTTAATGTCGCGAAGGAGATCCCATATTAAGCCTAAGTCTTTCGTATTTATTTATTTATTTATTTGTAATATTGTTTATTAAAGACTTGGGGAAATGTTTCATGCATTTCTCTTTTCATTTTACACCTTTGTTCAATTTTTTCAATGATCATAAACTCTATAAACATTATTTGAACTTGGACAACGAAAATGTTTCATGCATTTTTCTTTTCATTTTACACATTTGTTCAATTTTTTCATTGATCACAAAATTCTATAAACACTACTTGAACCTGGGCAACGTCGAGTAGACCTGCTAATTTTATTGATATCAATGATCTTTTATATGATTTTTGTAATATGTATGTCATAAAACAGTGCGAGTGAACTTTATGAAAATTACTTTTTTAATACTCTTTCTTATTTTTTCCTAATTCGTTCTCATTTTTTAAAATTACTTTTATCTTATACTGAATTATGATTTTGTAGCTTAATAGATATTTTCATAAGAATTTTGTAAAAATATTCAAATTATTTAGTTAAAAGTAACACAGGAAAAGCATCTAAAACTATAAGAATATATTAAATAATGTTTAAAGAATGAGGTTAATGTTTGATATGCAAAGTAATATTTTTAAACTGAAATTTCACTCACATACAGTGGATAGTAAAATTACTGGAGCTCTATCAATATTTCGTATTTAAAAGATGTGCACCTAATACTGTTTTGTTATGTAAGTATTTGTCGAATCTGATCTTAGTTTTTATGTTGTATGATTTTTTTTAAACATGAAAAATAAGAAAAAAATTCCACATAAACAGGAATTATGAGGAATATCTTAATCATAATGATATTAAACTAGTTTTAAAATACAATTCATGACAGTGGTATAAAAGGCATTGTCTCTGAATATTTTAATTGAAAATTTCATATAAAAAAGTAAGTGGATGATTACAAATAGCGGTAAAAAAAAAAAAAAAAAAAAAAAAAAAAATTAAAAATATATGGATGTGTGCTACAATAACGTTGCTGCCGATTGTCTGTGAATCAATTAAATGCATATGCATGAAATTTACAGTCTTTCTTTTATGAAAGGTGCTACTTTTAGAAACATCCAATGTAGCTTATAGAAAAAAAATAATAGTCTGAGAGTTTCTTTATGGATACCATTAAATGAAAACTGTTAATCAAAACAAGCTGTAAATATTTTTTCCCTTAAAATTTCATTTTCTTTTCAAAAAATAAATAAACGAAAACGAAAAAAGAAAGTCTTTTTTTTTTTTTTTTTTTTTTCATTCAGGAAAGTCAAAGTTTTTATGCACATTATTGATATTTTATAGAATAAAAATTATATTTATTCTTTAGAAGAAATTTAATTCATTAAGGTTTCATTAAAATACTGTGGAAATAATAAATTCGGCATTTATACTTCCAGAACGCATTACGCCGTACAGAAATGAATTCATAAAATTTGTCTGTATGTTTGATTACCAGCACGGTGTGTAACTATAAGAAAATCCATTTACCGATGTTTTAGAGATACAATAACTCAGTATAATAGAAGTGAAGTGAAATCCTCTTTAAGATTGACTATGTAAGAAATGCAATTTTCAATATATGCATAAATGGAGAGAGAAGGGAACACAAGATCACCTAAATCCTCCTTTAATATTCTTGTAAAATAATCAAAAGGGTCTCTTTTTGATTCGATGAAATAATCGGTTTGGGTATATTTTTAATAATCATGTTTATCACCCCCATCTCCTAATAGAGTTCATTCGCTGGTCTTGTTATTATACTCAGGTTCTAACGTTTGTGTTCCTGTTTAGAGGCATTGGGGCCAAGTACTTCTTAATCATGGACGACAAAGTTCTCTTTATCATTGTAATTCATTAATGTTAAGATAATCAATGCACGGATTTAACAAAAGAAATCTGGATTTAAATTTAAAAAAAGAAAAAAAAAAGAAAGAAAGAAAAACGTATAGAAAGCTCTCACGAAAAGCACTATCACACTTGGTCGACCGCCACCAATGTCTACCGAGCTTTAATTTGCGCTACAGTACGGTAACTTTAATAGCTTCCTGATAAACTTGTTCTCAGCAATATATATATTGAAATATATTGAAATATATTGAAAACCTTGCATCATTGATAAAAGTAATTATATCCTCTACAAAATACTAAATTCCTTTATCTAGTTACGTGCCATATGGAAGTTTTTCCCTCCTGCTCAATAATGCCCGTAGCTACATTTTTATTCAATTGTTTTCATAACCTTTTTATATCTTTTTTCGACATTTTTTCGATATTATTCTACATTTTCGCAAGTTTAGAATTTTGTGTTATGATCTGGATCAATTCATAACAATTCTTTACGCCGCTACTTAAACTTTGCACACTAGTGTAATAACTGAATAACTTACAATTAGTTATTTAAATAAAACACTTTTAAGTTAATCAGTTACTGTGAAAAATCGCGTTATAGATTATAGAAGATAAATGAACCTCAAATAAAGAATTTTGTCACGTATTGTCATGTATTTGTAAAATACATTCTTCTGTATCTTCTTATTATAAATTTATAACAAATTTCTTTGTATATATTGTCCATTCTACTTACAAATAACTCCTATTGAATGTCTCATGTATTTAGATTCATTTTGTAATAAGTAAAATACCAATTCTATTTAATCTATTTGAACGTAATAAAAAGTCTAAAATCTAATTTTTTTCAAAGTTAATAAAACATTTTAGAAAATAGACATTGCTTCTAAAATAAAATTTATTTCATAATTTTCCCTCGATGCATGATTTTTTTTTTTTTTTTTTTTTTTTTTAACTTGACGCATATATTATTAAAGCATTCGTACTTAACATAAATACTAGCAAAATGCACTTTCGATATTTTTTATCCAGTCGATATTATTATCCTTAGGATACCATAGAAATGACTGTTTTGTGTACCTTTTGATATTTTCAAGAACATTTCATTATTTGGAATAAAGAAGTGTTTCGCTACTACTTCCCATTCACATTTGTTTTCAGTGTTGTTATTAAAAGCTATAATACAAAGACGCAATGTATTAGAAATTGTACATTCTTAATACTCAAAAGCTATAAGAATAATTAAACTGCTAAAAATAGACTGTAATATTCGGTATCATGATACATAGCTTCGAAAGTTTATATTACACCGAACCTCTTTCATAAACACGTATACATTAAAATTGGTTACATTTATGTTCTGCATTTCATATTTGTTCATATCTTTTTTTTTTATATATATTAAAATTCCATCAAAAAATAATCAGAATTTTAGGTTATATTTATTTTTTTATGATTTACATCTCAATGTCTTTTTATATACCCTCTCTTAGTTGTAAAAACAATTATTTCCCCTCTTTAGTCACTAAATTATCTTTAAACGAGGGATTTTAACATAGAAGGAATATGCATTAGTATAATAAAACATGTCTTAATTGATGCTCAGCCTTATATATAACATATTTATTAATGATTACGGTTTTAGTGCTAAAAAATAATAGTGCTAAAATAAATCCATGTCGAATCATGTTCTTAGTCAGTCTAAGAACATCACTCGACAAAGATTTATTTAAAAGAAAAAAAAAAAAAAAAAAAAAAAAAAAAAAAACAGTATTAAATGTACTTTTTTTGTATAAGAATTTTTGCTAGCGCTCGAATAATTTTGGTGTCGACTGTAGGGCTCAAATAACCTTCCAGTTGAGGAGATTACTTTTTTTTAAATTTTCATTAAACACAAAACATAGTTAAATGGAATTGCGGACAAACAATTTTTCATTATATTGGAAGCAAAGTTCAAACTTCGATGTCACATAATCTAGAGGAGATTGTTATGTAATCAAGCGTAATGTTTTTCACTATAATGAGATAATGACAAGAAATTATATATATTAGCAGTTAAAAAAAGAAAAAAAAAAAAGAACATGTTGTAACGTCCTTCCAATTACAGAATTCACATTTTGTGGTTTTAACAAACATCGCAACTCACGAAAAACATCCATGTGTAAGTTTATTGAAGGAAAATATAGATTATGGTTATTATTTAATTTACTAATGATCATTATTTAATTTTAATTATTTGATAAGGATGAAGATTATTTGATAAATTATTAAAATATAAATAGATTAGTAATAGGAAGAGAAAAAGATAATTTTTATATGATTAAATATATGAAATTTAATGAAATTTTTCGAGATTTAAAAATAAATGTCGAAGGAAAGCACTGCACTTCATCATTAGTTAATCAAAATTGTTGAATTAACTTGCACAGTTACGGATTTTTATACCTATATACCTCCAAATGATATCACAAACCCAGAATTGTTCTTTATGATACTTTCTAACTTTTCTGTGCGGGTTTTGTCTCTTTCCATAATTAGCCTTGGTTAAACTCAAGAAGGCCTGAAAACTATAGGAGCAAAATAATAACATCTTAGTTTGTGCCTTATTATGTGGAGAAATATTTCGCATAATGCCTCAAGATAGAGATAAATAAACATACTATATATATTGTTCTGAACTCTGGAAATAATTATTGTAAAATGTTCTTGAAATCAAATACATTTGATAAAACATATCAATTGTTTAAGATATGAATACAGAATTTTCACGATGCGGAATGTAAGTAACGTATTATTTATTTTGAAATATATAATTAATATTCTTGTATATATGAATTTAAAGTTCTATATAAAATACGTATCTGATATTCTAGCATCGTTATTCTTCTAAACTAAATTACAATCATCTGTAATTACAAAAGAAGATGTCCGCCTGTCTGTACAACCCAACGTGAGAGGAACAATACAACCATGTTGTTCCACCTGGTGTTGTGGTTGCGTTGCTTTCTCTGTCTTTGGGCCCAATGTGGTAGCATATGTTTTGCACTTGAAGAAGAAAGGTCACGTCTTTTTGAAACCAGTAATGTTTGTGGTATATGAAGAAGTTTTTAAGTTTAAATATTGACAGGAAATACTTCTCCCTCAAAATAAATCATATAACTTTGAAGTGGCAATAATTTTCAAATCTTTTCAGCTGTTAACTGATAGAAAATAATAATCAACCAGGACGACACATGATAAGACAACAGTTCACTTTTCATAACAATAGGTCAATAAACAAAAAAGTTAAATTTATGGTGATATGGTGGGGATAATATGGTGGGGTTCATATGACTCATAGAGTATATAAAATTAATTATTATTATTATTTTTTTTTTTTATTTTTGCAAGCATTCAAATTGAGAGAAGCCATTGAAATTTTGTACTAAGACGGGCTCAGGAATGGGAAATCAACTGTAAATACTTTCGATTACTTAAAATTATTAGATGGGCAAACGTGTGCATGTGAAAGAGCAAAAATGTAGAAATAGATTAAGAGTGTTAGAAATTGATAATATTGGGTTTCTGGGGCCGAGGAATCGATTGCAGGTACTTTCGAATTTGCAAAATTATTAGGAAGGCAGATTAGGGGGGGAGTGGAAGCAAAAACTTAAAAAAAGAGAGAGAGAGAGCCTTGAAAATGGGTATTATTAGGTTTTGGAGTGTAAAGAAATGATTTCTTACTTTCAAAAGGGTAAAATTGTCGAAGCAGGACACTTTGGTCCCGCCGTTTTGGTCCCGCCACTTTGGTCCCGCCATTTTGGTCCTGCCGTTTTGGTCCCGAGGAAATTTTGGTCCCTGGCCATTTTGGTCCCGAGACATTTTGGTCCCGCCAATTTTTTGAAATTTTTTAAATATATATCAGTTTTTTAATATGATAACATATTTATTGATACAGGAAAATTGAAGTGCTCTTAGAATATCTTTAATTAAGGAATATCTTACAGATAGATATATAAATTTTCGACATTACGATTGCTGCCTAGCTATTGAGATTCGAAGAATTTTTTACTAATTTTTTTACGAGCATTTAATATATTTATTTATTTATCATTATTATTATTATTTTATGTAATTACACTTTTATTTTTATTTATTTATTTATTTATTTTTAATTGCGATTTTTTTCATTTGATTTCGATTTAACTTTGCTTTTTTTCGATTTAACTGCAATGCCCGCATTGCAGGGCCTGATTATCGCACGGGCACCTGGGGCTCATGACTTGGGCACGGAATTTCTGAGGGGCACAAAATTTTACTAATGGTTAAAAATATCTGATAAATCCCTTAGTTTTTTTTTTTTTTTTTTTTTTTTTTCCTAATTCAACTGTGCTTTATTTTTATAAATAAAATTTTAAAATAAAATCTTGATTGGTACTGTAATTAAGATCATTTGAAATACATGAAATTGTACAATTAATGTACGGTGAAGCATCGATAATCCGGAAATTTATAATCCGGCAACATTTATATTTGGCTCAGTGGAGTAATTTTATTAAAATTAAAAACAGAATCAGATAATTATTTTGTTTAAATACTTTTTCCAGTCAGTCTGCATCGCCTGCTATAAATCATAGTATAATAGTAGAGGCCTTTTTTTTTTTTTTTTTTTTTTTTGGGGGGGGGGGGGGGAGGGCACTAAAAATTTTTTTGTTAGTCGGGCTTTGTCGCATTGAAATCTCTGTAGCACCTTGGGATTCATTTCCCACCTGTTTCTCCCACAGACAAGGAAAAGGAATTTCACTGTTTTGTTTCAGCGCATTTGAAGAAAAAAAGGGGGTGGGAGGGGCTTTAATGGACATTTTCTTAAACAATATTGTAAGGGGTTATAATATGTAACTATTTTTTGTGTTTGACAAATGTATCCAGATTGACAGAGAAGAAAATGACTTAAGTTTAGCAGATCTGTACAAATTATTCCCGAGATCATTATTTAGGTTCCTCGCATCTTCTTTTATTATTAAACTCTAACATTTAGAAGATACTTCGATAAAGCATCGATTTCCTACAAATTTTGTATTCGAGTACTCTAAATATGAATGAGATAATTAAGAGCCGCATTACAGTGTTTTAGATTAAAAACCTTGTATTTTATTTAAACTGAAATTTTGCAGACTTAGATAAATTAACAATTCTTACATCTACGCTGATAACTAATACCTTTATCATTCAAAATTCGATCCGAAATAATAAATTTTCTGTTCCATGTGTCCTATAGTTACATCATTTTCAACAAAGGTTGTAGATATTCAACTCTCCAATTGAAAACATTCGTCAAAGTTCTCTTTTGCCCGAAGTTCCCTCAAGTATTTGCTGTCCTTTTTCCTCTATTTTCAAAATTTTAGACGTTTTTTCAGTTTTATTTGTTACTACAACTTTCTGTTGCAAAATAATAATAATAATAATAATAATAGTAATAATAATAATTTTGACTTTTCCTACCCCCATGTTTTCAAGTCACATGACAAAAATTCGAAATATGAAAAATAATTTCGCTTTTTTTTCTGTAATACTTTGATTATTCCTGATATCCGGACCAAAATGGCGGGACCAAAGCGGCGGGACCAAAACGGCAGGACCAAAACGGCGGGACCAAAATTTCCTCGGGACCAAAGTGGCGGGACCAATTCGGCGGGACCAAAGTGGCGGGACCAAAACGGCGGGACCAAAGTGTCATGTACCCTAAAATTGTTAGTTTGGGCAGAAAATGTGCACAGATTGAAAAAAATGTATAAATAGAGTTAGTGCGTTCAACATTAGTATTTTTGCGTTTTTGGACGAAAGGAATCGATTGCTGATATTTTCGACTGTGTGAAATTATCAGGCGTGGAAGGGGCTGGTCAAAAATTATTAAAATTGGCATAGAGCCTTGAAAATTAGTATTTGGTTTTTGGGTGTAAAAAATCGATTGCCAACACTTTCGAAAGTGTAAAATTATTAGCGAGTGTCGGGTGCGCGTAGCTCGCATGGGTATGAACTGCCACTGGCAGTGGGGATTCGGACCACTGAGAAAAAATTTCACTAATGAGAATTTTTTTTTTTTTTTTTTTTTTCAGATTTCATTATGTTTTTTGAATTACAGTTATACGTTAAGAGGGTCAAACTTAAACGGTGCGCGCTGCCCAGGACAATGGGGATGTGAGCCGAGTTTCTCGCAATTACTAAAGTATTTTTTTAAATTATTTATTATTATTATTATTATTATTATTATTTTTTTACTCATAAATATAGTGATCCATTTAAAAATACTGACACGACGTTGTAGATTTTGAAACGTGAAATTTAACAAACTATTTAATTCGGGAATTTAATAATTTTTCGGAAACTTAATAAACTGTTACAAATTTATCTCGGATATATTTTTAAATGATCGCGAACAAAAGTTTTGAAAATTTACGAAATCATTTTTTTTTTCAAAATAATCTCTGTAATCTATAAATTAAAGTCTAAAGCTACTTAAATATTACCTCGATTCTCAGGATAATATATTAAAAATGTTGAAATAACTGAATAAAAAAAATATTCAAATTACGGAGTAATATAAAAACATCACAAAAGCATATTGAAAGGAAACATCATTTTAAGTAGCATATACATTTGTAATGCATGTACAATAATGGATGTAATGTGTTATATTCCATAAATATATAATGGTTTATATGTGACCAGAATACAGAGCATAAGGACGAAACACCTTGAACTGGAATTAAATCTCTTAAATGTAGATCTTAGACATATATTGTTCATTTCTCTATTAAGTTAAAATAAATAAATAAATGAATAAAAAATGTAGAATTTTATTTAAAAGAAAACTTTTAAAAGTATGTTATTAAGAATTACAAAATTTCAACTTTTATACACCTCCATACAATTAACAACAAGAACAAAAAGAACAACAATAATAACACTTAAATAAGTGAAATGTCTCAAGCTGTAATAAAGTTATGTACAATATTTGAGCGTTATGATATAAAATGTCCCAATTAAATAAACCCACCAACGACTGAGTGGTTCTGCACTCAAAGCTGGTAGACGTGAGGTGCCCGATTCGATATCAGGTTGCGCGCCGGTCTAACTGTTTGAAGTTTTCCATAGTTTTTTTCGAAACTTGCATAAATACGAGCTAGGACCCCTTAGAAAGACCCCCACACGGAGGGTGCTCTCCCTCGGGCCTAGGACCCTGGTGCAATCAATCGGCCTTAATCCCTAAAACCCAACAAAAGATTGTGATTTGCGTATATTTGACAACTGTTATTTCGTGGAAAAAAGCAAATCTGCTCATCGCGATTTGACGCGTTATGCGCAGTTTACAAGTGGGAACAATCATAGTGCTAAAAAATAGATTCGTATACTATTTAATTATTTAATAATACTTCAAGAACATTTTTAAACACATATCTGTTGAACGTTTCATTTAACAATGATGGAATTTAAGGCATTACTATGTAATAATATCGGATACGATTACTGTTTGAATGTTCTTTTGAATTGCGACTTTTTAATTTCAGTTTTCTGAATTTCTTTTTCCATTTTATGATGGGCACGATGTGCATGATTAATATTAAAGTAATTAAAGGCAAATTTAAGTTTTTTTTAAAAATATTCTGTATACATACAAATAGGGAAAATAATATTTCTGATTTAACAGATGCAAAATAAAACGTTTAAATTATAAATTTTAGTTTATGGGAAACTTTGTATCTCAATACCAAAGTATAGTATTACAATTCTATCGATCTCTAAGGGTAACACAGGAGGTAGAAAAAAAAAAAATAAATAGGAATGTTTCTGTGAAATTTGAGGCAATTAATTAGTATAATCAATGAGTATAATTTTTTTTCATTTGTGCTTTTTTAAAGTTTTTTTTTTTTTTTTTAAAACTATTCTAGCACAAATTATCTCTACTTATCTGCAATTATCTTTAATCAATTATATGCTCATTTCTTATCAGCAATGTTTTTAGACTGTATTACTAGTTACCAAACTATTATGAAATTTTTTGAAATGATAAACGTTTTATTGAGAAAAAAATTGTTAATAGAAGGTTTATAAAATTTCGGAATATTATATTATAGTATATAAAAATAACATTATCAAAACTTTTTGCAGGGCGGTTGTATTAGTAACTCGTAATAATTATCTTCTATTAAGTAAATCTTAAAAAAAATTAATAAATAAATAAATAAAAAAGCTCTAAGTATAAGCTTTATTCTGGAATAGAAATGTATAGAGGTATGCTGTCTTTAATTTTATCTTAAGATATTACTTTATTAAATAATAATTGCTTTTATCGTAATTTAAACAAAAGATATTCAGAAAACTGTTTTCCTGTGAGCATGGATGAACTTATACATTTCTAATCTTCAAATAAAGTCTTGCAGAAAAATTTCCTTAATTTGAATTTAATTTAATTCCAGGAAATTACTTAAAATCTATATTGTGTTTCTTTTTCCTACTTACCTAAGAAAATTTCTTTTCATGGGGGCACTTTAAACTTAGCAGGTATTGGTTGATCTTTTATTCGTAGTTTTAATATATGCCGACTTATTTGAAAACTATTTTCTATGCTTATGATACATGAGCGAATTTATACAAAAGCATTTCATAAGCGGAAAAAATATCAGGATGTAGTGTACTTCATTTCTAATATTCTGAAAAACGGAAATATTTATTTGGAAAGCAGTTATACATAAATTCAAAAATGTTTTAAGAAAATGGTTTGTAATGATACAGTAAAATGTTTAGAATTTCCAAACATTGAAATATAAACAATATACTGCGATTTATATGTAAATATCATTTTTAATTTAATTAGTTATGTTTCATCTAAAATAATTGTTATGAGGATTTATTGCATTTTTAGTTTTTAAAAATCAAATCACATACATTTTATGAACAATCTTAATTTTTACAGAATTTTGAAAGCAGTAATTAGATTATATTATAAAGTAATTAATAAAAAAATGATTTAATTTCCAACTTTCAAAAAAGAAAAAGGAAAGCTTATAAATAGTTTAAATGCATTAAAAATCCACAAGTATTTTCCTTTTAAAACTCAATAAATGTAGCCAATTATTATGTACTGTTTATATTAATTATATAATATATCTTACGCTGGTTTTGGAAATACTTCGTTTTCTCTAATTGACTGTTTTAGTTGTGTAAAGTTTAGTTGTGTACCTATGCTGAAAAGTAAGTTGAGAAGCACTGAAAAATTTTTATTCAGCTTTTTGAGATATGACTTATTCCAGAAAAATCCAGTTTTAAATCTGAAGAGAGCTAAATAATTTTTCTCGAAAATATCTACAACATTATAGAGATACCCTGCGGAGATATCTCTGCGATTTATCAACACAAAATTAACAAGTTAAATTTGTTTCAAATTTTCAATCAGCCGCTAGAGCTTGGGCTGATTGCTTGGATTTCATTCATGATTTTACATAAAACCAATCCGTTTGTGTTTTCTTTTCTGCACTGCAACTATTTTTGAAAATTGTTTAATGCTGTTCGCAAGTTCATTTGAACTTAAAAATATTTCTTCGTAAACAATCTCATATTTTCGATTTTTTTGTACTTTAAACACATACATAAATGCCTGTCATATTTTGATGTTTTTTAACGAAATAATTAGATTAATAGAATATATACGAAAACTGTATTAAATATTCCATTCATGAAAAAAAAAAAAAAATAATAATTACACATTTTTGCTGTAATTTATTTAGACGTCATATCTTTTTTTTTTTTTTTTAGTTTATATTTGTTACAGCATTAAATATGATTTTAGTTCATTTTGTGACGTACGTGTTGTAGTATCTTCAACCGTAATCACATCTCTTTATACTAAGAATACACGTATTGAGGCTGCAATGAAGTGGTAGCATGTGTAGCGATAAACGGATTTGCTTATGATTTACATCCTTTTTTCAGCTTACTTAATGACCTATCTAATGCCATCAGTGGCTTTAGAATTGTGATTTATCATTAATCTGTTTTGATTAAAAAATCATTTGTACATAAGGTCTAATCTTGGAGGATTATGTCAATACGTCAGTGCATGAGGTCTGATCAATAAGAGGAGTTGGCATACCGCGTGTCCGCATGCATGGCAAAGGAAATTAACTGTTGTTACTTAAGATGGCTGCCAGAACAGTAGCGAAGGCTACCGCAGGAGTCCTATTAAGTCTACAAAAACATTGGCTAGTTCTCTGTTATTTTATTTGTCAGACATTTATTTGACAACTTTGAGAACAACAGTTACAACGGCTTTTGTCACAAATGATTCATATTACATAATTTCATCATAACAACGCAGAATTTCTTATATTCTGTGGTAAAGAATTTGGCTTCACGTTTTTTTGTACATGTCACTTCCACTTATATCATTCCTCCAATATCCTAATTGAACTTTGCCATAAATGTCACTCGTGTCACAACTATTCTCAAATGAAATGCATATGACTCAATTCAAAGTCATTTCCTATGATTTTGATAGTCTGCATTCTTAAAAAGTTCTTAACAGCTTCATTTTATTGATGAAGTGGTAAATAAAAAGTTAAAATATAATCAAAGGGTAAAAAAGAAAAAAAAAAAAAAAAAAAAAAAACCACTAAAGTTATCTTTCTTCTATTAGCGGAATATTGAACATTTTAGAATCGATTTTTAAAAAAGAAATGCCATTTTTATGTTAGCAGAAATAAATTAGAACTTCAAAATCATAAATTTTCAGATTACAATCTTCTCCATATATTTATCAAACAAGGAGTCAAAAACGTAGATAAGCTTTGTTCAATTAACCAAATACTTGTAAAATCATCTGGTTATTTCCCCATGGTCATTTGAAATTTTAGTTTATTAACACTAGTGTTCAGTGAAGACACTCAAGAACACTGCAGAAATAATTCAAAATGATCCAAATGGAGTGAGATGTAATCGACAATATTTGCTAAGGAAAAATTTTATGAAAAAAAATGAGATAAAGTTATAGGCTAGTACAAATCCTATGAGACACAAGTGAATCGCTGCATAAAATGCGCTCTTTTGCAATTAAATATTATTACTAAAAGTGTCTGCTGATATCGAAACGACCTTCTGTATAAATTAGTAATTCCAATTGCCTCAAAATTTGTATAATGCATTATATATCTTTTATATCAGAAACGAAAAATTCAATTAAAATACGATAATAAAGAATAATATAAAAAAACAGGTGTTTACAGAATTTAACAGTAGCAAAATAATATAAGTTATTCATGCTAAAATATTTTTTCATAAACATCCAAACATTATTGTAATATTGAGATTTCGAAATAAAAAACAAATTGTATTTATAAATATTTAAATGAAGTGTGTAGGAGTGAAAAAAATATCACATTACAAGGAATTTGCACCAAGGAAAAAAAAATCCTATACCTTTTAAAATAGAAAGTACAAGCCATTTGATTATTTTATACTGTATACATTTTTCTTGAAGAAGCTTTATACAAGTCTATCATTGAAATCTCATGAAAACGACTGAACAAATAATACGCAAAACATAGATTCGGCACGACTCTAAAAGAATTTTGCATTTTTGAACCAAATTTATAAATTCTGTATTCTTCGGATGTATGCAGTT
Organism: Salticus scenicus; assembly: GCA_963930645.1. NCBI lineage: Eukaryota > Metazoa > Arthropoda > Arachnida > Araneae > Salticidae > Salticus > Salticus scenicus. Next base: position 377,913,232 of record OZ005649.1, on the reverse strand, counting down.
AGAATTTTATGAATCTGCTGAAGAATGCGTGTTTGTATTTTTTTTTTCTTTTTCTTTAAGTAAAATAGATTTAAGCTAAAATTGAATAAAAGAAAAAAAGTTTCCAAAATGCGCTAAGATTTTTTCTAGAAACATCTGAGAGATGAAATCGTTATGCAATTTTTTCAACACTAAAATTAAGTTTTGCAAAATATTCTTAAAAAAAAAAAAATCACATATATGATGTTTTAGAATAAAATATTTTAAATTTTAAAATAAAAGTTTGTTTATTAGTAAGTTTTTAAATAAATGTCTATAAGTTTTTTGCTTTACTTTATTTTATTTTGTTTTTAAAGAAAAATCATAAAAGAGATAAGCGTCCTGCCACAGCGTTGAAAAAACTGCCAAGAAAAGAAGGATACACATTTTTTGTGTAAAAGCTAAATTAATTATAATAACAAAATGTGGAACAGGTCATAAATCGAACGTTAATCAGTGGCATAATGTATTGATGTAGATCTATTAAGTTGTTCGAAATCTGGCCGGCACTTTTATCCCACTAAAAAAGAATGAAAGAAGAAAAAAAAAAAAAAAAGAGTTTTGGTACATTCTTTTTTTCCACCTAAAATATATTGTTTACAACAGTGTTGGGCATAATTGATTAAAAAGTAATTGAATTACAATTGAATTACAATTAAATTTCAATTATAATTATTTTACTGTCAATCGATTAACAAGTAATTGATTACAAATAAATTGAATATGTAATTTAATTTATTTGCAATCAATTACTTGTAATCGATTGACAGTAAAATAATTATAATTGAAATTTAATTGTAATTCAATTACTTTTTAATCAATTACGCCCAACACTGGTTTACAAAAGATGCAGATTCCAAATATTTATTCTCCTCTAGTGTCATCGGAACTCATGTTTTGGTCTGCACAAGAGAAATATTTGCCTTTTGATGTTCCACTCGAAAGAATTTTAGATGATCCTGCTTCAATCGGTTAAATTTTATCCTCAGAATTGCATTGCAGCACTGACACATAACGTCAAAAAAAAAAAAAAAAAAAAAACTTTAATGTTTCTATTTTAAGTTCCTGTTTTTCGTCTTTGTTTAAATTAATTCGTTCTTTTTATCTGAAAGCATTAGTGTATAGAAAACTCCATAAAGAATTCAATTTTATTTTTTACACAATAAATAACAATAATAATCTGATGTAGTAACTGCACTGCTTTCTAAAAGTAGTGGAATTACATTCAGAAAATGTTTAGTATTCGGATACACTTGACCAATTATCTCCGTTGTTTGACAGAGAGCAGAACAGGAAAAAAAGATGTTAAAGAAATTATGTGAGATTTAGTTCCAATAACATCAAATATGGAGAGAGAGATATATGAATAAGCAGCGCCACAGCGGAATAGCAGTATGTAATATAAGATGTTGCATGTTCACTTTCTCTCCTACTCTTTATTTATTCTATATCAAAGTGTGATACGGCTTTTCAGTTACAAATTTAGTCTACTTTGAGATTTCCAATCTATTATTATTATTTTGTTTTTCAAAAGCAAAAACATAAATTTTATTTTATTTATTTATTTTAAAAAGACTGTTTTTTTTTTTTTTTGTGAGATATTAGAAATTCGGATCCAGCGATGCAAGATACATAAAAGTCAATTTCTATAACTTGCAAGATTTGCTTTTGCAGGTAAAATCCCCCCATTGTCTTGCCTAATACACGGTTACAATGATCGTCAATTAAAATTTTTAAAGAAAGTGGTAATTTTTATTTTTCATTTGGATTAATTATTTTGGAAATATTCAATTAATTACATTTTTTATAAAGTGCCAATTGTATATTATTTAGAAAAACGTTCTCATATTGCTTCTTTTTTAAACTCACAGAGATCACTTATTAAAAAATATATATAATATATTACTGGCGGACATCACTACTTTTGCTGGTCACTATGTTTAAATGAATCACTTATAAATATAAAATTTGAAAAAAAAATATATATATATAAACTCTGAAAGGAAATTCCAATGAATTTGGACTAATCCATCCACTGTCTTCGCCTTCTTTTCCCTGTTCGCAATATGCCGTTTCCGAGTTCCCATTATTTGCACACGGGTGCACTGTGTGCGAGCATAAAGAAACGGATAAAAACATGCACCTAAGTTGGGGTTTATACTGCCTTCAGCAGCGTCTTTCTTTCTTACTTCTTGCACTATTCTGAATATAGGTTTTTATTATTATTATTATTATTATTATTATTATTATTATTATAGGTGTGCTTGAATATTAAACGATCAAAATTTTAACAAAATGTGCAATTATTTTGTTTGTATGGAATTATTTTGATTCTTAACCATAAAATATTTTAACAAAAGATGATTGTATTAAAAGTAAAATATTAAAAATATAAAAATAAAAGATTAACCTTATTCTTCTAGAAAGTTTTTCTAATGCCAGGATACCATTCCCTAGTGAAGAATCAAAATTACTATTATGTCATGTCTCCGAATCACTCTTATGGGTGACCGATCGTCCTAGTACGACTGAAACCCAATCACTCACTCATCCAATAAATTCTTTGGTTTTACTTCAATACACAAAGGTATTAAAATCTCAGAAAATATTATTTATCTAAAAGATTATCTTAATAAAATTTATTTTTAATTATTGACACTATTTTATGAAACCGGCAAACTATTTAAAAAACACCGAGAAAAAAAAATATATATAACTCCTTCCTAAAGAACGAATAAGTAGTCATTTTCTGAATTCATAGACTAGAATTAAAGAATTACGAGCTATGCGTATACTGTAAACAAATAACCTGGATAGACAAATAACCTGAATCGAGAATCTTTAATCTACACTTTTATAGATGGCGAATATTATGAATATTATAAATCCATTGAACTGCGATAAATTAACCCTTGATTTCCTAGAAATGGGTCAAAAACCAAGATTATAGTTGCTAAAACTCGCCTCTTGAGTTCATATTTATTTGCAGAGATTTTTAAATAAGTTTGACTGCGTTAATATAGGAAATTAATCTAATATTTCTCAGAGAGGACTTTAGAACTCGCTAGCAAATGGAACTAGAATTTGTAAGGATGACGTGGAAAAATTTTTACTTGAGACACATTTTAGTTTCTAAATGTCAGTCACAATTTTTTCTCACAAGGAAACATTCAAAAGGTGTCATCTTCAAAAAGTATTTAAAAAAATATAGGTGATTCTACTCTTCATAAAACACCAGAAAATGAAAAATATATTGACAGAAATTAATTACAGCGTCCACAAAAAATTATCAAAATTAAGCATATTTGGCGATTTCACACTGCTAGGCGATTGATTTTGAGTACTTGGCGAAAAAGCAAAACACGGTTCTGTTCGTACACGGCAATCTCGGTGCTAGCAAACGTATCGCCTAACAGCGCTAAATCGCCAAATATGTTTAATTTTGATAATTTTTTGTGGTCGCTGTAATTAATTTCAGCCTATTTTTTTTCATTTTCTGGTGTTTTATGAAGAGTAGAATCACATATACTTTTTTCAATACTTTTTGAAGACCTTTCAACACCTTTTGAATGTTTCTTGTCAGACTAAGAATTTATTCTTTCCAGCGAAAACAAATTAAACTGTTTTAATGCCTTGACTGGAGCTTTAGAGTTGCAGAATAAATTGTATTAGGTGATGTTTCATTCATTATTATTATTTAAAAAGAAATGATTTTTGTTAAAAAATATTATTTATTCATTCGTGTATTCACACGTTAACGCCTAAAATATTTTTGCAAAATATTATTAGCTGATTATTTCACTTCTAAATTAATATAGACAACTGACAGTAAAATATATTAACTTTAACAATCCTTCTGATAGTTTTAATTTTAAAGCCTACCCTCATTTACTGACGTTCAGTGTTCTAGCGAAAAAACTTCGAGATAGAAAAACTTTGAGAAAACAGATTAATTTCCTATTATATGTTGACAAAGATCTCGAAAGTAAAGTATTATAATATATATTATTATTCAACTTGATTTAAGTTAGTATACCTGTGAAAAAAGCAAAGATATGTGCGACGAATGGAAGATCATAAAATGACTATCCAAATTATGAAATAATAATTAATAGTAGGTACATAAAAGTTTCTGGGATCATTTAGAGTGACGCTATAAACTGTCAGTAAAAAGCCCAAATCATTCCAAGAAACCATAAAAATATACGTGCCATTTTACTAGCTGTCTTCAAATGAGGACACTGGGCGCTAACGGGTTAAGTATATTTTATTTTAGTTATTTTGTTTCAAATTATGATATAAAAAAGGATATATATATATATATATATATAATATTATTTTTATAAAAAAGCATTACATAATTGGTGTTTAAAAATAAGTATAAAGCTTTGAATAAAGACATAAAATACGAGAACACGCAACAATTGTTTCGGGTCACAAGAAGGCACGACCCTTCGCCAGGAGAACAAAGAAGGCACGCATGCTTAAAACAAAGCGGCAACGCGCGAGTTATTCCATTTTATGGTGTTTATTCAAAGTTTTGTATTTATTATACTGCACTTTTTTTCCTACTTATTATAACGTGATATAATTAAATTTTCACATTCTCCTCAAAAATTTCACTTTCAAAATTAATTAATGCTATTCATATGATAATTAGGAATTGTAATAAGATACATTACAAAATATTTTTTAACTATTTATGTTATAGTTGAATACAGAATTATCCATAACATCTAAAATATTAATAGTAAATGCTCACATTTAGTAAGATAGAACGATTTTCTGTAATATGGAGCGTTGAAGACAATATTCTATAACATTCTATAATATTTTAAACATTCTATAATGTTATAGCACGTTTAGTTTTTTTAAACCACCAAAAATGTTTTCATGAAACACTTTTCCACCCCAAATTCTTATGTACTTACTGTCATTCACTACGGTATGTTTGTGAATCTCAACCAAATAAAAAATGCGCCTCTATTTTAAGGTAAATACAAGCTTTTTCATTTGCTCTCTGTGGCTCAGGTGTTTAGAGAGCCGAGCCATGTTAGTAATCCGGTGGTCCCGCGGTCGATAACCTGAAGGTCCGGAGTGTTCATTTTTGCAGACAATTAGTAGAAAAGATGTCAATTGATAAAAGAAAATTTATCGTTGACTACACAGTATCCTAAGAATTTTTGAAGAGTTTTTTTTAAGAAGCCTTTTTCTTACATTTCTTTTTAGAAGCAAAAAGGATTTTTTTTGTGGACTACAAGCGCCCTCTATTGGGCGAACTTTCACTAAAATGTCAATGAAACAATTAACAATACACAATAAAAATGATTAGGAAAAACACATACACATTAACCAAATCAGTAAAAGTTAAGTTATAATATAAAAAAAAAATAATAATAAACTAAAATAATAATAAAAAGGTGCCTCAAACGAATAATTAAATTGCAGATTTTCCCTTAATCAGAAGCCCACCAGCGGCCGAGCGGTTCTGCGCTCAAAGCTGGTAGATGGGAGGTGCCGGGTTCGATCCCAGGTCGCGCTCATCGACCTAGCCGTTCGGAGTTTTCCGTGGTTTCCTCCGAAACTCGCGTAAATACGGGCTAGGACCCCTTAGAAAGACCCCCACGGAGGGCATTCCTCCTGTAGGCCTAGGACACATCAGGAGTCAATCGGCCTTAAATCCTACAACCAACCAACCCTTAATCAGAAAATGAAATCACAAAACTTACACGCAATCGTGGTGCTGCCATCTGTTGTGAATTTTAAGAAATAATTTCTCTTTTCTTAACACATTCCAAAATTCCCCAATTTTGGTTAATAAACAAAAAAGTTGCTTTTTTTTTTTTTTTCCAAATTAATTTTTATTCTAACTTCGAAAAGATTTATATGATGCGCATACGCTATATAATAAGAATTTGGGTTTTAAAAGTATTTTTTAAATAGATTATTTCTTTTTTAATAAACACTGAAAAACGAATTTAACGTTATTCAAATTTCGAAAAAATAATGCGATTCCATAACTAAAATATATTACATTGCACTGAATTAAAAAAAAAAAAAAAAAAAAAAAAAAAAAAAAAAATCTGCTATTGTAACAATCAGAATTTTGTATGATTTACTTCTAGCTCGTTTTATTAAAATTTGTGGGAATTACTGAGCCAGTGATAATAATATACCCAAATCGTATGTCCATTGATATGGAAATTACTTTGATGTGGAACTAAGTGTTCTGAATAAACAAAGGATATAAAGTTTAGATTCTAGTAAAATGCTGATGTTATCTGTTTCAATGTTTTGATAGAAACACGGAAATTCTATGATTGAAGCAAATTCTTTGAAACTAAATTTGATTCACTTCCGTAAAATTCTTATATTTCTAGAAAAAGTTGTAAATTGTGGATAGATCTCAATGTTATAAACCATTTCATATTTAAATCCAAAACATATTGGAGCATATTACTTCCATTACCCTACTATCGTAGGTAATGGAAGTATTGTATTCGGTCTGAAAATTCGATATCGGGTTTTCACCTGATTTACACGTTTTAAGATCCCCTGAGTCAAAAAAAGTGGTTTTTGGCAATTGGTCAGTGTGTATGTATGTGTGTGTGTGTGTGTATGTATGTGGAGAATCTTCTGGCTATTATAGCTCAGAAACTAATAAAGATAAAGCTACGAAACTTTAGAATTGAAATACGTCTGGTTTACAGATGAAATTTCCAAATTTTGGTGAAAATTGAAAAACCGGAAGTGTGACATCGGAAACCGGAAGTGGGACCGTAAGTCCGTATCTCAAAAACAGCTCTAACGATTTTCTTCAAACTTGCTATATAAACACTCTTTTAGATGTCCTTTCGAATGATATAGTTGGTTAGTTCAGGAAAATTGATAGGCGTCCTGTATAAATAGCTCAATTTCAGGCGTCGCAAAGGTGTTCCTTTAAAAACGGTTGTACAATTTTTTTTCAAACTCGCCATTTTACTCACTTTTAAATATGCTTTTGTATGTAATTATTGTTTTTCTGTCAATAATTGAGTTTAACCGGAAGTGGGACATCGGAAACCGGAAGTGGGACCGTAAGTCCGTATCTCAAAAACGGCTCTAACGATTTTCTTCAAACTTGCTATATAAACACTCTATTAGATGTCCTTTCGAATGATATAGTTGGTTAGTTCAGGAAAATTAATAGACGTCCTGTATAAATAGCTCAATTTCAGGCCTCGCAAAGGCGTTCCTTTAAAAACGGTTGTACGGATTTTTTTCAAACTCGCCATTTTAACTCACTTTTAAATATCCTTTTGTATGTAATTATTGTTTCCCGATCAATAATTGATTTTTTGTAAAAGTTGGTTTCTCAAAAACGGCTCTAATGATTTTCTCTTTAGGTCACTTTTATGTTTTTTGATCACATTATCTCTCAAAAAATTATACAATACGTGTAATAGTGGGTAATGGAAGTCGTGTGGTTATTTCACACCAGATTTTTATTTTTTTTATTTTAAATTTCATACAATTTGCTTCCATTCAGTTTTTATTTCCCATAATATTATAATTATTTAAGAGTAATTCAAATAATTTTGGATGAACTTAAGTTTTGATATTCTGTTTCTATTCTGATTTCAAAATATAGTAATATTAAAAATATTTAACTGTAATTAAAATCATTTTTGAGGAAATTTCTCATTGATATTTTGCTTCTTGAGAACTAAATTTAAATATTCTTAAACATTCTTCGATTTACATTATTGAAATAAATTAATAAATAAAATTTTGAAACCTAATCATTTATATTCAACTACCATATATATATATATATATATATATATATATATATATATATATATATATATATTTTAACCATTTATAAGAAAGTAGTGAGCTTAAAATTTACAAAAATATCATCCAAATATAACGTTTGAATATTTCAAAAGTTCTCTTCAAATATGTTGAATTAAGTAAAATAAAAATTCATGGTTCTGGAAGAATATTATTTTTAGAGATAAGCAGTCTCATCAACATTTCTAATTTACTCTGGTGCATTGTTAGTAGCTTTCAATTCTTCATACTACTTTTTTTTACTTTCCGAACATAGACATGTAAAGGAAGTATTGCAATCATGTCAAAAATTCGAATTTCAGACTTTGCTGTTTCTATACGTTTGGAGTCCCCTGAGTCCGTTTTCACAATTTTTACGATGATGTATATATGTGTGCGTATATGTATGTGTGTATGTATGTGTGTATGTGTGTGAGTGAGCACGCTAGTGTCTGAATGCTTCTCTCGAATGAGCTGAAAGTTGGTACGTATGTTGTAAGTCACAGTAGCACGAACCCTATCGATTTTGGTGAATCTAGCACTTATAGTTTTTTTACAGGGACACCAAGAAAAGTTCTTTATCATTATGGCCTATGGGACCAAAATCATAAAAGTGCGGTAGCGTCTAAACGCCTTATTAAACTGAGCAAAAAAATTATACACATGTTATACGTCACAGTGTCACGAACTGTGTAGATTTTGGTGAATCCAGCACTTATAATTTTTTTACAGGGACGCAAAGAAAATTTTTTACAATATGGGACCAAATTTTAAATGTGCGATAGCGTCTAAACGCCTTATTTAATTGAACAAAAAAAAATATATATATATATACACATATTATAAATCAGAGTTTCACGATCAGTATGGGTTTTGGTGAATCTAGCACTCATAGTTTTTTTACAGGGACACAACAAATAATTCTGTATCATTATGACCTATGGGGTGAAAATATTTAAAGCGCGATAGCATCTAAATGCCTCACCCGTTTGAGTTGAAAATTTATATAAATGTTTTACGTCACTATCATACAAACTGTATAGATTTTGGTGACTGTAGCAGCATTTACAGAGTTTTACAGGGACACAAATAAAAATTGTATATCATTATTGTCTACAGGCTCAAATTATTTAAAGTGCGACAGCGACTAAACGCCTTATTCAAATAAACTGAAAATTTATATACATGTTATACGTCATCGTCACACGAACATTATGAACTTTAGAGAATATAGCACTTAACGATTCTTTTTTCAGGGACAAAATGCAAATTTCTTTATCATTGTGGCATATGGGTTTTTGAGTAATTTTCTAGAGAATATAGCACTTAGCGCTATCGCACTAGACGCTAGACTAGACTAGACGCTATCGCACTTTAAAGTGCGATAGCGTCTAAATGACTTATCCGATGGAGCTGAAAATTTATATAAATATTATAAGTCACTGTTGCGCACTAACTATAAGCATTTTGGTTATTTACAGGGACACAACTAAAAATCCTTTATCACAATGATCTATGGGCTCAAAGTTCAGTAGCGTGAAATTAAACATCATGTACTATATGAAGAAAAATATTCAAACATCCTATTATAACTTTCCCTTTTTTGTTTATTTAACAACTCCTCTTACCTTATCTACAAAACCGTTAATTACTCAATGTTCGGAAAATCGAGTGGGGTCACTCCAGAATTTTTTTTTTTAATTACTTTCTTTTTCTTTAATCTCTTTTTCATGTCGGAGAAAATTACTCAAAATATTCTGTGGAATAAATTAAAAATGTTGGCAACAATGTCGCCATATTTAAGGACTTTTTTTATTCAATAATCACCAATAATTTTGGTGGGCGATATAATATACATAATAGACGATTAATTTCAGCAGTGATAAGGCAACCGTTACAATTAAAATTTAGTGGCATATATTGAATAAAAAAGTCCCTAAATTTGACAACACTGATTGGCAACGCTGGGCAAATATAAAAGTGATTTTTAAATAAATTTTTTTCTAAAATAGTTTTCAAAATTTTGTATTCTAATACGATCTCTGCGACTTAAATTTACACCAAATTTTTAAAAGTTCTAGTGAAGACTTCTTACAAACATTAACAAAAGAAAAAAAAAAAAAAAAAAAAAAAAATGCTTATCGATTTTTGTCTCTTTTCTTTAAAACACAACTTTACGTTTTGAAAAAACCTCAATTCACTGAAAACGTGCTATAAAAATAAACAAATATATATTTATACACTAACTTGTGTAATACACAAATATGTGAGGAATATGTACTGGAAAAATAACAAGGAAAAGTTAAGGAAGAAACTAGAAAATTGGGAAGGCTGAAAAACTTAATATAATCTGCGTAAGGTAAAGCTAGGAGAGATTGCGCATATAGGGGATCGAAGGGAAAGAATAGAGTGGGCGAATTGAAATTTCAGGTGGTTGCACAACACCAATAGTTAAGTGTCGACTTGAATTTGCATCTTGATTGCTTCAAACATTTAAGATAAAATGTGGTTAATTTGTCTCGTTGTCAAAAATAAATGTTTGAATTTTCATAACTCTTCCTAAGAATTTCAATACAATGGTAGTAGTACAAAATATTTTTTAATTAAACAATTTCTCATAGCCTACAGACCTAGACTGATGGTACAAGCACCACGATTTCCTCTAAAAGTGAGTAATTATTTAATAAAACACTGCGCAATCTCTCCTACCAAAATGGGAGAGTTTGCGCTTTTGCTGTTTAGGAGAGATTGCGCGTTTAAAATTCTATACTAACAGAGATTTCACAGCAGCTTATTGGTGATAACGAGACAATGATGATGAGTTTGTTCAATGCGTGGGACTGTAGAAATTTATCGAAAAGAACTTAAATGTTATTGTATATCTATTTAGTTTTGCAATATTTTCAAGTATAATGCTCAAATTTTTTTTATGCAGCTGTCGGCTACCTAAATAGAAGTGATAAAACTAAATGCAAGCAAAAAATATCAGCTTACTCGGTATTCTTTTTAAAAGAATATAATCGTCTAAATTTCAATAAAATAAAATAAATAAAATAAACGTAAAGGATTTTTTGGCGGAAGATTTTGAGGAAAAAAAACTTTAATAAATAGTAAATGGTGGGCGTATTCTGCGTTTAAAAATGAACGGTACTAGCCACATATCATTGCACTCACGATGTGCTAATTTTTTTTTTTTTTTTTTGCTCGGAAATGTCTGTTAGTGACGGATACACCGTCTCGAATAGCTTCACTTGTGTCAGGTATTTTCACACTAATTTTTCATGCACAGTAATATGTGCAATGATTGTGAACAACGACAGATTCAGTTATCAAGCAAGAAACCATCCTAGCTGAAAAGGTAATATACTAAGTTTAAGTTAAACGTGTTAACTAGTAACTTCATATTATTCTCTTGTCTTGTTCTTTATCTAATTTTGTTCTTTTTTGTGTTTCTTTAATACTTTTTTTCTTTAAATAATTTTTTTTTTTTTTTTTTTTTTTTTTTTTTTTAATTTTTTAAATTTTTTTAATTATTGAATTGAAATATCCACTTCCAATACAAAAATATTTGTTTACAAATACCTTACAACGATGTTATCTAAGCGAATTATTATTACTGATAATGTAATTGCAGTTATAATTAAGCGCAATCTCTCCTACCGATGTGCGCAATCACTCCTACCTTATAAGGAGAGATTGCGCAAAATAGGTCTCTTGGTTTTATTACTACTGTTGTTTTAAATTACAATAGAACAACAAAATAGCAATGGAAGTGCGTAGAAGAAGGATCAATTCAAAGTTATGCACCAAAAGTTTAGCGAAAAATTAGTATTTGGATTTTTTATATCATTTATTTGAATTGTGCGCAACTCTCCTAGCTTTACCTTAAATATAGAGAAGTATCTGTGCCTCTTTGTGTGTGTGTGTGTGTGTCTGCCCTCTGGTTCTCACACTATAAAGTGCAGAGCTACAAAACTTGGCATATGGGTAGCTGAGACCCTGCAGGTGTGTACTTCAACGATTTTTTTTTAAATTTCAAATCTGATTTTTCAAATTAATTTTTTTTTTAAATTTTAAACATTGTCTTCTCTGCTTAATTTTTCGATTTTTTTTTCTTTTTATCCGTCTGCATATCTTAGCAACGGCTATTACGCTATTTATTTTTTATTTCTTCTATTACCCGACTACCGTAGGTAATGGGAGTATTGTATTCGGTCTGAAAATCCGATATCGAGTTTTCACCTGATTCGCATGTTTTAAGGTCTCCTGAGTTCAAAAGAGTAGTTTTTGGCAATTGGTCAGTATGTGTGTATGCGTGTCTGGAATCTTCTGATAAATATATCTCCGAAACTAATAAAAATAGAACTACAAAACTTTAGAATTAGGACAGATCTAGTGTACAGACTTTTTCCAACTTTTGGTGAAAATTGAAAAATCAGAAGTGGGACATCGGGAACCAGAATTGGATCCCTAGGTCTATATCTCAAAAATGGCCCTAATGATTTTCTTCAAATTAGGTGTCTTGTATAAATAGCTTAATTTCAGGCCTCTCAAGTGTGTTCCTTTAAAAATAATGGTACCGATGTTTTTCAAACTCGCCGTAATATCCCACTTTTATATATTCTTTTGTATGCAATTGTGTTTTTCTGGTCAACAAATAAGTATTCCAAGTTTTCTGAAAGTCGGTATCTCAAAAACAGATCTAACGATTTTCTTAAAAATAGCTACAAGAACCCTTTTTTAGATATCCTTCCGGTATTACCCGGTTATTACTTTCTTTCTTTCTTTCTTTTTTTTTTTCTTTTTTTTTTTTTTTTTTTTACTCATTTAACTTGCTATGTAAATTTGTTTTATATACTTTTACCCGTATATCGGCTTTTTCTTACTGGAAATTTTTAGACGTCTACTTTGTTAGGTCAGTTTTATGTCTTCTGATCACATTATCCTAAAAAATTCATATAATACGTTTAACAGTGGGTAATGGAAGTCATGCGTTGTTTCACACAAGATTTTTATTTAATTCATTTATTTCAAGACGAAATCTTTTTTTTTCTTCTTCTTTTTACTTTCCGAACACTATAATGAAGAAAGTATTGCAATCATGTCAAAAATACGAGTTTGAGATTTTTGTCTTTGACACGTTTTAATGTCCCCTGAATTCATATTTACTATTTTTACAATGGTATGTGTATGTATGTGAGTGAACATGATAGCATCTAAATGCTTTGTTCGAATGACCTGAAAGTTGGTACATATGTAATATAATATACCAACGCCATAGCACGAATCTGTTGATTTTGGTGAATCTAGCACTTATAGTTTTTTTTTTACAAGGATACATTTACAAGGACAGTTTTTTTACAAGGACACAAGAAAAATTCTTTATGACTATGATCTATGGACCCAAATTTATTAAAGTGCTATAGCGTCTAAATACCTTATTCGACTCACCTGAAAATTTATACACATGTTATGAGTTACCGTTGCATGAAATGTGTACATTTTGGTGAATCTAGCGTTTATAGTTTTTTTTTTTTTTTTTTTTATACGGACACAAAAAAATTATTTTTTTATCATTATGGTCTGTATGGGCCTAATTTTTTTAAAACTGTGATAGCATCTTATTGCCTTATTGGACTGAAATAAAAATTTATGCACATGGTATGAGTCATTCTTGCACGAAATGTATAAATTTTGGTGAATAGTTTTTTTACAGGGACACAAAGAATTTTTTTTTATCACTATAGCCTATGGGACCAAATTTTTCAAAGTGCGATAGCGTCTAAAAGCATTATTAAATTGAGCTGAAAATTTATATAATTGTTATAGGTCACCGTCGCACGAATTGTACAGATTTGAGTAAGTCTAGCAATCATCAATTTTTACCAGAACATACCGAAAATTTTTTTATTCGTGTGATCTATGGGTTCAAATTATTTCAAGGGTAATAGCGTTAATTGAAACAACATACTATCTAGAGAAAAATACTCATATACTGTATTATAATTTCCTCTATTGTTTATTTAGAAACAATCCGGTATATCATTTAGATAGCTCAACAGAAATAAGCCGCAGGAAATGGAAAACACCATTAAACAATGGGAGAATGAAATACAATTTTTAATAAAATCACACAATCAACTGTGGAAGAAAATCATATTTATTGAAATTTAATTTTTCCGACTGAGTGAAAATAATGCCTGGACCGGGACTCGAACTCCGGATCTTTGACTTACAAGGTCAAGGCTCTACCAATTGAGCTATCCAGGCCGACATCCCGGTCAGCATTACTCACTCAGACAACCTTTTAGGCAGAAACAATCCGGTCTATCATTTAGATAGCTCAACAGAAATAAGCCGCAGGAAATGGAAAACACCATTAAACAATGGGAGAATGAAATACAATTTTTAATAAAATCACACAATCAACTGTGGAAGAAAGTCTTTTAGTCTTTCTATTGTCTTTTCTGTTTCATTTTGTAAAATTTATTCTTTCATTTTTATCGTCTTTTTATATTTGCAACGGCTCTATTTTTTTTTTTTAATTCATTCTTTGGAAGCAAAATTTCTTCTTCTTCTTCTTTTTTTTTTTTTTTAATTTAGTATATTTATTTAAAATTAAATGATAATGCAGTAGAAAATATTAAGTAGGGGAAAGTTGGACAAAACGGGATACCATTCTTGTTTTTCTTTACTACGGAAAATATATTGAAGAAAACCACACATTTTATTTTTTTATAACTTACAACATTTATTGAAGCACACAAAAAACATATTTTTAACTAATTTTAATGACTGTGAAATAGTAAAAACAATTATTTACCAAACTCTTACACATCCCGTTTTAGCATACCTGGGTTGGACAAAACGGGATAGGGATTACAATGTTTAATTTTTTGTGTAAAAGTAACTGAAAAGCATAATTAACTGGCAAAAACCTGTAAAGCAAAATTTTTGCTTGAAAGAACAATGCCTTCATTAACCAGAGACTTGAAAGAAGAGTTTTTTTATGTTATTATTTACAAAATGGGAAAGACCTTTTATTTTGGCCTATATCAGAACAAAAGTCGCATATAAAGGTGGAATAAACTACTACGTCAGAAACGCCAAAGAAAAATTATTGAGGTGCATACAGCTGTTTCGGTAGCCTAAAGCGTACCGTCTTCAGTGCATTCTTTTTGCACTGAAGACGGTACGCTTTAGGCTACCGAAACAGCTGTATGCACCTCAATAATTTTTCTTTGGCGTTTGTGACGTAGTAGTTTATTCCTGTTTTAATATTCCAACGCCAAGTCTCCTGCTATTATTCGCATATAAAGGTGTCATCCTCTTCGTCGGCATTAGAACACGCTTCGTGAGCCCATTCTTGGTATCCAGAACATTGGATAAAACCTTCACCAGCCTTAGAGTCGATGTACAGTGCATTACAAAATATGTAGGTTTCTCCTCCCTCTGTTTCATTTTCAGAGGATGACGACATGAATTCTTTGGCTGCTTGGTGAAAGTTTATTAAACTTTTCTATGTTTTGACTTTTAACATCAGGATTAGGCTTTCCTTTGGAATCTTTTGTAGGCCTACTTTTAGGTTTGATTGGACCTGGTAGCTCTTTTTCATCCTCTTTTCCCTTTCCTTTACATACAAACTTCTCTTTTTCATCCTCTTTTCCCTTTCCTTTACATACAAACTTCTCTTTTGGAATTTTTAAGAGGGATTTCTTAGCAGCCTTTTCTTCAATTTTCTTGGTTCTTTCTTGTAGTTAATCGTCCTTTCTTTTTCTTCCATTTCTAACTCACTCCTATATGGAGATGGTGCTATTACTACAGTTTTCTTCTTTCCCTTATCAGCCCTTTTTTCTGGGCGAGGACTTTTTACTTGAGGTACAGGCAGAACAAACTTTGGAGAGATGGAAAATGGTAGCTTAGATCAATAACAAGAGAGTTCTAATCCTTTCTTCCCTGAGGATGTTGCAGGTTGGTCTGGACATAGGCTGTCTCCTGACAAGTTTGTTGGTTGGTCTACTTCTACGATGTCCCTTGAAGAAGTTGAAGGTTGCTCTTGGTCTTTGCTCATATCAGTCTGGTGCCCAACGCTTGGAGGTTCTTGCTGCAGATCTGACGTAGGGTGGTCTGTGGTGACAGAGGGTGCAAACAAGTGATCTGGGAAGACGTCAGGATTGTAAGGACTTATGCTAGTTTTTCTAAACCCCTTAACGGCAGTTTCTGCAACAGCTGCCCTTGAATAGGCTGCGTTGAACAGTTTTGCAACTTCGTAAATTGTGACGCACCTACCTGGATGGTTAAACAGCCACTTTTGAACTTCTTGTTCGTAATACGTGCTCAGTGGAGCCACGAAACTGACATCCAGGGGCTGAAGGCGATGAGTTGTATGTAGGGGGAAATTTAGGATGGTTACATTATTTTCTTTTGCCAAATTTACAAGTTCCAAACATTTGGTGTGACTATTGTGTCCATCAAGTAGAAACAGCACTAGCTTCTCATGGGCAGGGTTGGAAAATTCTACGATTTTTTTTAAACCAAACAATGAAGGTCTCCTTCGTGATCCAGCCGGTCTTGTGATATACTGCAAATGATACTGGAAAAGCATCATCCACGAGTCGTGGGTTTTCCTTCACTCGAGGAAAAGGAGTGACGAATATACGGCATAAAAAAAAATGTATCCCGTTTTATCCAACTCATAAGTGTCCCGTTTTGTCCAACTCCGACACTTTTCAAAACAAACATGGCTGATGCCTAAACGTGAAAGGAAAATTAGATAGATTACACATGAGAATGTTCGTTAATAAATGCTTAATCAAATGTAATACTCACTGGAATTGTATTCCCATATATGTAGGCAGTATAATCTAGAAAACAACGCATGTAAATGTAGAAAGTTCCAAGAAATCAGAGTAAAAAAGTTCTAAGAGCTACAACTTTCCATCAACTAGTGGTCTCGAGGCGGGACGAACTGAGAATGGTGTAATGATGGCGGAGAACAAGTTTCTGTCGTCGTCCGCTCGATAGCAGTACTAGACAGGTCCCTAGGCGAAGTATCCCGTTTGGTCAGACTATCCCGTTTTATCCAACTTTCCCCGATATTAACTTTTGAATTCAGAAAATTATTTATAACGGTTGTGTTTATGTATAATTTTTGTAGTATAACAACTTTTTATTTTTCATTTTTTAAAATTAATTTCTTTTAAAGAGAAATCTTTTATTATTATTATTATTATTATTATTAATTTGAATCAAGCTTAAACTAAATTTGAGATTTGTTTAAATTTCGTGCATTGGTTCGTGATATACAGGTCCACGATGTTTTTCATACACGCTTATATCTAATGTACAGATAGACATTTTCTAATAATCGAAAAATTGTCTTCAGGAGACATTAAAACGACTAAATACATAAAAAATCCGAGGTCGAAAATTTTAACGATTCCAACAGTGTCTTTATAAATATATAGAAGAAAGTAAAAATTAAATTAAATTAAATAAAAAATTAAATATAAAAAACAAATAATAAGCCTTTAATATTTACTATTCTTATAATTGTTTAAGGTTTTAAACTTTTAAAGTGATTAAAAGTATAATTAATCTATAATGTCTAAATTCATAGACTCTTTATAATTATAAAAATTATTTTTAAATGAACGTTCAGTACTGTGTATGGTTAAATTTATTACCTGTTTTATAAAACAATGGTATATAACCAAGGTCATCATCATCTATTTGGACTAAAATTGACACTTCAGTTTTTCAGTTTAAAAAAAAAACTCTTTTCCCATTAAAAAATATAAACTACCTTTTCTGACAACTGCGCACAATGTATGGAATGTATTGAATTTTTTTGTAAATTAATTTTTTTTGTAAATTAATTTTTTTTTTTGTAATATATTTTTAAATTGATATAAATATTTTTACATTTGAAAGTTCAAAATGTTATTTAGTTATATAAGAGTTAATTATTGCTGCTGTTAGAAAATTACTGTTGCTATGATACTTAATCACATTACCTCGTATTTCGCATTAGCAATCATTATTGTGTAGTTTTAGTTAAATAATGGCTATATTTAAATTTCCTACTAAAACATATTTCGTGGAAATGGATTACAGAGAAATTTTCAATGTAATCTCAGAGGTTTGGATAGAATTTCCCAAATTGGCATAAAGAGCTTCATTGTTTACGATTGTTAAAATTAATTTTTAAATAAAACCTACTATTCTTTTTGGCAAAAAGGAAGGAAAAAATATTTATTAAAAATTGCAGATCTTCTGATAGCAAAGAAATCAACTGTGTTCTTTGTTTTTAATTAAAATGAATTTAAACAAATTTTTTAGTGTATTCTCATTCTAAAAATGTGTTAAAACTGTGTTTGACATTTTTTTACTTTCTCTTACCAATGCAATATTTGGCAAAAAGGAAGAAAAAAATCTTCATTAAAAATTGCAGATCTTCTGATAGGAAAGAAATCAACTGTGCTCTTTGTTTTTAATTAAAATGACTTTTAAATTTTTTTTAGTGCATTATCATTCTAAAAATGTGTTAAACTGTGTTTGACATTTTTTACTTTCTCTTACCAATGCAATATTTGACAAAAAGAACGAAAAAAAAAATCTGTATTGAAAATTGCAGATTTTCTGATAGCAAAGAAATCAACTGTGTTCTTTGTTTTTAATTAAATTGAGTTAAAAAAAAGTTTTAGTGTATTCTCACTCTAAAAATGTCTTAAACTGTGTTTGACATTTTTTACCAATGTAATATATGGTAGAGAAAGTAATGTTTTTGGGTCAAATTTTCGAAATGGATATTCTGTTATATTTACACATTTCGAGATCCCCTGAATCCAAAAATCATATTTTCAGCGGTTGGTGTTGGTGTGTGTATGTGTGTGTGTGTGTGTGTGTGTGTCTGAGTATCGGCCTGTTATCAGCATATCTTAAGAACAAATAATAGTGTAAAATCTAAATTTGGTATTCTAAATGCGTATTATATAGAGATGTGCTATAGTAAACTTTTCGTTGAGATCAAGCAAATGGTTCGTGTACAGGGACATCCAAGAGAATTCAAATACATTATTTTTATATTTGGTAAGTACAGTGTAATAGCTATAGATCGATTTGAATGAAACGTAATGAACAAAAATTTATCCTATTCATAAACGCCTGTTTTGTGTAGATTGTAATATGAAAATTATTGATCATCCGTTTACAGGGCTACCCAAAGAATTTAGATATATTGGGACTATACTTCGAAATTGCGGAAATCGTAATTTCTTTTGCATTGGATGTTTTTCAAGACAGCGAGTGGGATAATTATTACGTTTTAAGTCCGAAAAAATTCTCTTTAATTCTAACTTGAAAAGCTCAACAGTGCTGGAATATGTTTTAGCACGCTGAAGTAAAGTATTGAAAACAGCAGACTTAAGTGAAGAAGGGTTCGCTGATTTAAATACTGGCTTGAAAATGTAGGTTTCCTATAAACAGAAGTAACAAATTTAGAATGAGTATCCGAAGGTGGACGCTCAATTAAAATATCTAGGAAAGTGAGTTTATTATCTTTTTCTTGTTCTAAAGTAAATTGAATTGATGGATTAATGGAATTAGCGTAATTGAGAATATCAGAAATATGTTGATTATCAGTGATACTAAAAATATCGCCCACATATGTACGCCAAAATAAATTTTGTCATGTAAATTAGAATAAATTTGATTTTCAATAAACTGCATGACTATTTCTGCAATTCGAACTGAAATGGGGGAGCCCATAGCAGTGCCATTAATTTGTTGATAAAAAGAATTATTAAAGCTAAAACAGTTGGAAATTAAACAAAAAGAAATAAGTTCAATTAAAGCATCTGTATCTAAATAAGGGTTGGTAGAAATATTATTGTAAATTTTACGGATAATATCACATGCATAAGGGATAGGGATAGATGTGAAAAGAGAAACTACATCTATCCCATCCCTTATTCAATTTCACTATGGAAGATTTCTTATTTAAAATGGCGTTAATAAGTCCTGTAAAACTGGTGTTAGGGGTACCCCAAAAACACCAATGCAATCCATTTTAGGACAAATATAATTATAATTCGCATTTAAATAATTTTATTCTGCAAAAAAATCATAATGAAAGCGAAATTTATTTTTAATATGCTAAAATAAAGCTTTTTATAGAATATGATATGGTTAACTTTCAGATTTACAGGGCTACACTAAAATATTCAGATATATTAAGAGCAGCATTTTATTTTGCGTTAAGCATTTTTAACACTTTCCAACAATGTTTCTCAGGTACTACTACTTACTTCGATCGAGGGGGGATTGTTGTGAAAATTTTACATTCTACCCTATGTTTTCTACCATACTCTTTAATTTAAACTTGGTTTGGTTTCAATACCAATTTTACTGATTCGTACTCCCCTTGTTATTTTCATAACTTCAGTGGTGCTTACTACTGAAATTCCATCACTAAAAGGGTAAAATCATTGCACTAAAATATCAGTTGCAGCTAATTGGAACCATTTTTCTGATGAAATGTAGAATTATATTTTTAATAGTGTATGATAAAAATTCTTAGTATCGTTTATTTTTTATACAATAAATGCTTATTATGTAAGTGTAATGTAAATGTATGTTAAAACTTTTTGTGCCTAGAGCCTTTCTAAATATGTTAATTTAAATATTGTTAATTCCAACTACAGTTAAAGATTGATTTATCAAACTTAACTTTGTAGATAGTTATTCTTTTGCACGCTCAGTTATTGTTAAAAATTTCAGAAAAATTCATTGATATATATATATATATATATACATATATACAGGGTGATTATAATTAAACTTCCCCTATAAACAACATCCTACAGCTTTATTTAAAGATTTTTTTTCAAGTGCATTGGCAGCTTCTTCTTAATAATTATTTTTAAAAACATTATCTAGCTAGAATTTATAAATATGTTCTTAAATCAATTTTTGCCATAATAAGGTATCTTTCTAAAGGTCTTTTATTCTATTACTTTATCCTAACAGATTTCGAAGGATATCCTGAAACAAAATTACTCTATAACACACTCTGAAATTATGCATCAAATACCCCTTCAGACTCCAGTTAAAAGTTTACTTGAAGTAATTCCAAATTAAAAAAAAATGTAAGCCAATGTAATGGATCTTAAATGGATTAAATCTGCTCAGAATATAATTAGAAATTTTATCATAGTTTATTTTGTGACATTTTAATAAATTTATCGAAATGTATATATAAAATCGATAAATATGCTTGATTAGCACACAAATTATATATATTAGGTCTTTGCATAAATTCGTGCGGATTTTTATTGCTTCATTTCATAAAAATACATCAAATCAAATGAAAATTTTTAATCAAAATACTCTCCATTACTTTCTACAACCTTTGCCCATTTTTCGGGTAACAAATGTATACCACGGCGATAGAAGCTCTCGTCTTTGGAGGCAATAAAATGATCCGCGTCCGCACGAACTTTTGCAACGACCTAATATATATAACAAGGTATCTTTCAAAAAGCATTTTTAAACTTATTGTGCTAGTGAAACCTATTTATTAGTTTAATGATGCATGTTTATATATATATATAAGTATTTATTGTCATAAATGTAAAAATAAGATAACAAAGCCACACACTAAAGCTTCTAATACGCCTAACGAATTGTCATACAGACATTTTTGCTGTTTAGAACAAATGTATTTTATTTCATAATTGTTATATTAAAAAATAAAAAAAAATCATTGTAAAATTTTGTTTCTGTGAGAGCAGTTGAAAATTTTAAACCTTAATAAGTAATTCTGTTACTTATTATTAACTACAAATAACTGTATTTTTACTTTAGAAGTATAGGAAGCATGTATAATAATTCCACACAACAAAGCCTGTAATTTTTCTAATTGAAAGTAAAATAGACTTTTTATGTTGCATAAAATAAAAATAATTTATTTTACAATTGTTTTGACAAAAAAGTATTTTAAATATTGCAAATTTTTCCTTTTAGCAAAGGTGCTGATAAAACTGCGGATCACAAAATACTGAATAAAGAAAAAATTTTGTTTTAAATTTATCGTTGATTTATCTTCATAAAACGAATTTGATATATTATCAACGCTTCAGCAGTAGTTCTGAGAAAAAGAGAGAAAATTTTCTCTTTTCATAATTTTCAGTTGAATAAATAGCTGTTCTATATAATTTTTTAACGCAGTGAAACTTACTATACATAAACATTCTTTTCGAAATTTTTAAAATATCTCAACTACAGTGATAGTTTTTGTATATTTATTTAATTAATGTAATTTCTAAAGCCGTATTTTATAATAGATTTTTTTAAAAATAAATTTCGTTTAAACCTGTGATACATACATTCATTATATTAATTACTATCTTAATTATAGATAGTGGTATTGCAACAGCAAATAAATGAAAACAAAACAAAAATAATGAAACTTTAAAATGCAATTTTTTAATTATATATTAAAGATTAAATGGAGAAAATTTATATTTTATAATAGTTACATGGTTTTAAATTAAAAAATACTTTAGAGATCTATAGATACTTTTAGACACACTTAAAGAAATATTCATTGTAGAAACATTTTCGTTTTAATAATAGTATTTAAAGAGGATGATTGATATTGTTAACAGATAATAAATCACTGAAACACCAACATAATAAACTTTAGAATCTGTCGAAATTCTTTCTTTCTTTCCTTTTTCTTTAAATCTCAAATAAACTTTAAGAAATATCGTAAATAATTGCGAATAAAAATAAATATATTGTTCTTCGTACATTTCTTATGTTTTTATATAAAAAATTAACAAAAACAGAGAAATCAAATAATAGAAATCTCTTTTAGACACTGCTCTGTTCAAATAATCGAATATACACAGGAATTTATTTATCTAACTTTAAATAAAAATTTCTTTTTATTCACAACATGTTCAGCTTAGCGAAAGTATGTAAATAACTGGTACCAGATTTATCAACACCACGGTTTTTTGAATAGCAATAATTTTTAATAGAAATATAGTATATTTATGCCATTATTCAATATCTATTTTTAATATTTGATTGCAAAGTTTGCCTAACCACATCAAATATTAATCATCTATCATATAAATCAAAATTGTCTTTTCAAAATTATTGGTGATTATTAAATTAAAAAATCCCTAAATTTGGAAACGTCTGACTGTCA
This sequence comes from Salticus scenicus, assembly GCA_963930645.1. Lineage (NCBI taxonomy): Eukaryota > Metazoa > Arthropoda > Arachnida > Araneae > Salticidae > Salticus > Salticus scenicus. Next base: position 377,890,179 of record OZ005649.1, on the reverse strand, counting down.
GAAAATGAGAGTTAAAATTTTATCGAAGAAAATAAATATCTTCTTTCTTTATTTAATGAAAAGGATTGTAAAGAGATTTCTCTTTTAACAATTATATGCAATGTAATAGATGAAATTGAATATTTTTTAAGTCATATTTTAAATCCGAAGTTAAAGGATAAATTAAGTGAGTTAAAAAATAAAAATAAAAATAAAAATAAAAATAAAAAATTGAAACCTGCCAAAACTGAAAGCATTTAAATGTGTTAATAATTTTAGCAAATTATATACCAGTTTCAGAGTTCACGCAGAAAATGTTTTGTTTTAAAATGGGAAGTTGATAAACAAAATAAGAAATGGTGTACACACGATAAATAGAAAATAAGACTTCTTCACACACCATAAATTTTAAGCCAGCACAACCGGTTTCGAAAGAACGCAGCCATCTTTCATCAAGTGCAAAAAAACACGTGCTACTGCCTTGGAGGCAAAAGCAAGACTGAAAGCAGGGCAAAATCCAGAGGGGGAGGAGCAACACAAACAACCAAGAGGAAGCATCATGCAGGACCAATCAGAGAGGAACACACATGCACACACAAAAACAAAAGGAGGGAGGGAAGGAATAAACAATTAATTTTTTTTTTTTTCCTTTTTTATATTTCCTTTTATTTTATTTTATTTTTATTTATTTATTTATTTTATTAATATTATACTAATAAGTAAATTTAATGAAATTTATTATTATTATTATTATTATTATTATTATTATTATTATTATTATTTAATTATTTAGAATTATTTAATTATACTAATTATTGTGTTATAAACATAATGAAGGAAATTATTTAATTGAATTAAACAAATTTTTCCAGGCTGTAGATAGCAAAGTGGAATCAGATTTTTCATTGACAATTTTATCACGATTAAGGTAAATAGCTAAATTTTCCAAAAAATCCAGTTCGGAAACGCGTTTGGCATGAAAGATAATTTTGGCACTCTTAAAATTAAAACTATGATCAAATTCCCAACTGTGCTTTGCAATAGAAGATTTAAAAATTTCTTGATTGACAACATACCGAGAATGTTCACGTAAACGGCATTCAAGATTTCTTTTTGTTTGACCAATATAAGATAAATCACAATTATTGCAAGGAACATTATAGATACCCCACTTATGAGGCTCGGGAACAGGGGATTTAGTTGAAGGGAATTGGAAGTTATTGACAGGTTTAAAAATAACCTGAAAATTGAAACGCTTAAAAACTTTGGCTAATTTAAAACATAAGGGGGGATAAAAAGGCAAGACAACAAGATTATCAGGTTTAATTTTATCATTAATGGACAGAGTAGAATTATAAGTTGGCCTACTGAACTTTTTGATAGCTTTATCAATTATAGAAGGTCTAAAACCTCTTCTAATAGCAACGGACTTTAAATAATTGAGTTCTTCTTTAAGAGAAGAAGTATCAGAACAAATTTTAAGGGCATGATACACGTAAGTGTAAAAGGTGCCAATTTTTTGTTTAGCCGGATGATTAGGGAGCGCATGGGGAGGGTTAGAAACAGAGAAAGGTTTCCTGTACACAGAGGTTTTAAAAGAGGAATCGCACCTAGTAACTAAAACATCAAGAAAGGGAAGTTGATTACAATTTTCTAACTCGAAGGTAAACTGAATATGGGGATCAATAGAATTAGCAATATTAAGAATGGCAGAAACAACAAACGGATTTTCAACAAGAATGAAAGTGTCATCTACGTAACGTAACCAGCATTTTAAATTTAACATCTTTAATAATTTTTCCTCAAAATAATGCATATAGATATCGGCAAGAATAGGAGATAAAGGATTACCCATACTTAAACCATCACACTGTTTATAAAATTTGTTATTAAATTCAAAAGTAGTTTGGGAAACACAGAGTTTCGTTAGATTAACAAATTCTTTGATTTCAATGTCAGAATAATGAAATTCACGTAGCCTTTTTTCTAAACAATTAAGCGCACCTTCAGTGGGGACATTAGTAAATAAAGACTTCACATCAAGAGATAACATTGAGCAATTTACAGGATTCAGATTATTTAACTTCTTAACAAAAATTATCCTATTGGTTGTTTGTGTTGCTCCTCCCCCTCTGGATTTTGCCCTGCTTTCAGTCTTGCTTTTGCAGTAGGACGTGCTTGGCAGTAGGACGTGGTTTTTTGCACCTGATGAAGAAAGGCTACGTCCTTTCGAAACCGGTTGTGCTGGCTTAAAATTTATGGTGTGTGAAGAAGTCTTATTTTCTATTTATTAAAATGAGAAATGGTTAAAAACTGTATAATTCCAAAGAGTACTTCTGACTACTGTTTGACAATAGGGGTGTGCAGTAAAGATGATGTCAAAACTCGTTTATGCTGTGCTTATAGAGAGCAGAATAAGCAGATCATTAAAGACAAATATTATTTGCCAGTAGAGTAGTAATAGATGACTTATTTGATAAGTTGGGGTAAAGTAAAGTATTTTCAATTCTTTATTTAAAAAATGCATTTCTGCATATTGAAGTCGATGAGAAGAGTGGAAAATATATTTCATTTGTGACAGATAATGTCAAATGCACGAGATTTTTAAAGTTCCTTACGTGTATGCAATCGTCCATTAATATGCCATATGCAAATAATCTGTTTAAGCATTTATTTAAAGATAATAATATGATTATATATTTCGAAGGTATGATCGTACGACATAAAGGTGTTAAATAAATGAACACGTGTGTTATAAATGACATCAAAATTTAGCCTTGAATCAAATTTAAACACGTTTATTTTTTAAACGAAAGCTCGTTTTTTTCATCCACCTAATTGTTTATGACATGATTAAAACTTTAATCGAAAAATTCCAGCAGCCTTGAATTTCAGTGAACCCCGTATTGCTAAAGAAGTGCAGAGTTTTCTAGGGTTAACAGGTTATTTTAGAAAATATATTAATTCCTATGTAATAATTACAAAATCTTTAAATTATGTATTGCAAGCGTCAACGTCTTTTTAATTGGAGCAAGGACAAAAATAAGCTTTCCAGAAGTTGAAAGACATTTATGCAATGAAGCTAAATCTTTTTAAGCAAGGTGTTGCATTTGAGCTTTACATCGACGAATCCATAGTAGGGTTTGGTGCTATTCTATTACAACAAAGTGATGATGGAAAATGCTATTTCATCCATTACAGGGGTATGAAAACATCCATAGAAGAATACACATATTGCTGTGAGTTTAGAGGTAAAAGAGGTCTTAAAAAATATTAGAAATTATCTGCTCGAAAGGGAATGCAAAATGTATACTAACTGCACAGCCTTTACAAAGATGTTAAGTAAGAAAGAATTAATTCCAAAGGCAGCCAGATAGTCATTCATTTTACGAGAATTAAATTTTAAATGTTACATCACCACGGTAAGCAGATTCAGCATGTAGATGCCTTTAGTGGATACTCTGTGATAAGAGAACTACTAATAAACTAAAATATGGGATTGACAGTCATCAAAAGAACAGTCAATAACGATGAAGACTCTCTTAAAACAAATATTGACTGATGAATACGTTTTGAAGAAAAACGTGCTATGTAAAATAGTAAATGTCAAGAAAGACTGAGATAATGTGAGTAGAAGATAAAAACATATCATTTTTTAGGACATTTTTCCGTAGCTAAAATAGAAGATTTGATTAAAAAAAAAAGACTATGATTTTCCAAATATGAAAATGTATTGAATGTGATGTGAATAATTGCATTAAATAGATGCTAGCGAATAAGAAAAGAGGAAAAGGCGAATATTTCCTACACCCCATCCTGTTGTCAACTTATCACAGTGATTTCATATAGCCATTTCCGACAACAAATAAAAATTATAACGACATTTTTTATGTTAATTGATGCGTTTAACAAATTTTAGCTCTATTAGGTTAAATGCAATTCTTCACATGATGCCATACAGAAATTAAAACAACACGAAGCTATGCTTGGTAATCCAGCTACAATAATATTCGATTAAGATGCTGCTTTCACCTCCAAATAATTCAAGGATTTCTGTGTCTGAAAGTATAGAACACATAACTATAACAACTAGAGGTCCTTGGGGAAATGGATAAATAGAAGGACTTTATGCTACTATTACACCAGTATTTACTAAATTTTACATGGATGAACCAAATAAGTGACAAAAGTAGGTAGACGCTTTTCAGCGAACTGAAAACTCCACCATATCGAGTAGCACCAAAAAAAAAAAAAAAAAAAAAAAAAAAAAAAAAAAACCTCCAACTGAACTTCTTGCAGGTATTACTATGAGAAGAAAAAAAAAGAGAAAATAATGTTAGAAAACTTACAAAAAGAGAGGATAAATTAGATGTCATATCATCTCAATACTACTCTTCGATAAGAAGCAAGAGAAAATATTCTAAAAATCTAGGAAGAGAATCGGAAATGCTATAACATAAAAGGAGAGAAATTTCATGTTTACAAGAAATTATTTTAGTGTCTATTTAGCATACACAGTTTGGAACTGGTATGAAACTGAGACCTAAATTTTTCAGGCTATGCAAGATTATTTGTGTCAAATCTAATGACAGATATGATGTTCAAAAGGTTGGCGCTCACTAAGGCTCGGATAATACGAGTGCTCTGAATATTTGAAGTTGTTGACAAAAAATTAAAAATTTTTAAATACTCAAAATACTTCTTGATAACTATTTCTTAATTATTTAGTGTTTTGTATGTATTTTACATATTTTTTCTAATATCTCCTGTAGATCCTACTTTGAGGTCAACTTATATTGAGGTTTCCCGAGCAGTTATGATATTTTTTTCACCTCCCGGTAGACAGTGCTGTCTCTAATCACAGACTGAAGTGAATGACCTGAAGTGAAGAGGAATTTGTTTAGGCAATTAGTTTCATCCACCAGTGAGGTAAGATGCATATGCAGGATAATGGTGATGAACCACAATTTGTAGTTTTATTTCTTTTTAACATGCTAGTGCTCGAGTGGGTCCACTACTGATTTCTCGATAATTTAAGAGTTAATGAACTCTGCGCTTAGAAGGAATTACCTAAATAATATGTAAATTATGAAACTACCGGTACTATAGTATTAATGTCCATTTGATATTTCTTTTCTGTCTTCTTGTTTACGCCCAATAAATGTCAGGAAAATAATAATTTTCATTCTTTTTTCGAATCTACACACTCTAGATCCGCAACTTATATGAGTATATATATACACGCCTATCTATCTATCTGTTTATCTAAGGCTCTCGAATAAAGTATAAGGTCACAAAACATATAAACAAAAAAGGTACAAAACATAGTTAAACACGAAAAATTTAATATCACCCTTTCTTATAAATGAAATTAAAAAACATAAACATAGGTTATGAATATATGTAAAATATAATCAAAGCATTAAATCACAATTTAAAAATCCGATGGCACTTCATCTTGGAAAAAAGTATAAAATAAAATCAAGGATTTATGAACGAAAATAAAAAGTCACTATCCTACAAATTGACCTATTTTTTTTTTTCCAATGACTTTTATCAGTCGATCAGTCATCGTTGAACCAAGTCGAAATAAAGTTTCTTTTTTGATATTTTCTCATGCATTCCTGATCGCATCGATGAGTTCGACTTTTCGTCGATATTGTCTCATGTCCTTATAAACGTATTGCGCAAGAATGTCCCAAATATTTTCGAAGGAGTTTAAAGATGGACTGCAGAATCGCCAATCAAGCAGACGGACCTCATTTGCTTCAAACCAAGGTTCTGTTGAATGAACAACATGGATGCTGGCATTATCCTGGCTGAAATGTCCAATCTCCTGATGTAACTACACTGTAAAAAATATGCCCTATTTGCTGCCAGAAATTCTCTGTAGTTTGAGAAAATACGTTCTCACAACGTAATTTTTTCGTAAATTACACATATTTTCTCAAATTACAGGGAATTTCTGGCAGCAAATAGGACATATTTTTTACAGTGTAGAAGAGTGTTGGGAAGCAAACTATCTTCCAGCATATCTTGATACTCTATTGCATTCATTTTGATGTAAATTACTACAATTTGTAACGTGCCATAGTAAACACTCCCATGCCATTACTAATCCCCCTTCATATTGCCGCTTGGAAAAATAAACTTTTATTTTTTTCAATATCATACCAGTATTTTTTAAAGCTGTGTGGCTCATCAAAATTAAATTTTTCTCTCTCTCCATATACAGTCGGTAACAAAAGTGTCCGAACACTAGCAAAAATTCCTATGTAAAATAAGTACACTTCATACGGTTTTGTTAAATAAATCCTTGTCGAATCCTGTTCTTAGTCAGTGTAAGTACATGATTCGATAAGGATTTATATAACAAAACCGTATGAAGTCTACTTTCTTTACATAGGAATTTCTTCTAGTGTTCGGACACTTTTGTTACCGACTGCATATATATATCTTTCTATTTATCCCCAAGCGATACATATTTTTAATAAATACTAAGCGAGATAATTTATGCTTCTTTGTCAAGTGTTGTCGAGGTTGTAAATTTACGAACTATACTCTCAGATTAGAACCTAAAACACTGCAGTTAGTTTGGCTGGTAGGTGATAGGCTTAAAGTGCGAATTATTTCAAAAGAAGGCATTTTTTAATCGCATGCCCATCGAAAAACGGTCGATTTGAAAGTGTACTTGTTCTTCCTGGGTGCTTGTATTTATTAAATATAACTTGATATGAAATTCTGTGCACTTGTCGTCAAAATACAGGTGGTAGAATATTTTTTTTTATCTCACACTCAGTCATATTTTTAAAATTATTAAATCGCGTTTAAGAAATCTCAAAATGTGTGAATCCATCGAAAACTGGAAGTCGAATTTTTTATGATTCTAATATTTTCTGCTATTGAATAATAGCGAAAACAAAAACGACGCAATATTCATAACTATTCTACAAATTTTGAAATTCTTAATGCAAGAAATATCTTGCGGTGTTTAAGAAATCTTATTGTTTAAAAACTGTCAGGACATTGTCAGGAGAAGTGTATCTCGTTTATGGGAAACGATGTTGAAAAACGAATGCATTTTGGTATGTGCATGTTTTTAATTTTTGAAATATGTACTACATTGTTTCTTATTTACAGTCTTGTCACTGTCTTTTGAAACATCTGTCGTCTATTAAAACTTTATTATTACTATTATTATTAACTTCTAAAACTCTTTTTTTCCCTCAGATTGATTTTAAATAATATTCTTTTTTTTTTCTTTATAACGATATTATTTTATATCTTGCTTTTGCAATACGGAAGATTGTAATCCAACATATTTTATCCACTTAAATTTTTAAAGCATAATTTATGATTAACAATTTATTTAATGTATAATGTTTAAATTTTTAATAAAAATTTTGTTTTAATCGATATGTTGTTATAAAATTTCAGGGATTTATCATTGAAACTTAGACAAATTTCAAATATAATACATAGATAAGAACAGTGATATTCAAAATACTCCGCATGTTTTTTTTTTTCTATCTTACGTATTTAATATCATACATTTGGCAAATATTCCATTTATCTTTCCCTTAGATTCATAGAGATATTATATTACGTCGATTCATAAATATAATAATCTGCCATTTGATGGTTTAGATAGGAGAACAAACAATTGCTATTCTACACGACAAAGAGATAACTACTGAGAGATTAATTTTCAGCTTAATGTGACACAAAATTTATTTCGTATCCAGTAAACATTTGAGAATTAAAAATTAAATTGATATAATTGTTTGATTTAAGTTTTACGGTGAATGGTAGAGAAAAATACTTTTTGCTTTTCTTTATATTTCTTTATTTTTAGTTTATTTTCTTAAAAATTGACCTATTAAATAACTTAATTTATTTATATATAATTAGATTTTGGTAGCACGATAATTTCTATTATACTGAATGTTCGATTCCACCATCCAGTCATATTCGATTTTTAACATAATCGAATTCCGCACTCAATGACACTTTCGATTTAACTGTTTTCATCTCAATTTTACCTTTTTCTGTTCAACAGGTACGAACATCTCAACTATACTCGAACAGAAACCGAAAAGAACAGTTTATTCTTTTTCATCCGCACGGTAGCTTGCATGCTATCTTTCACTTTATTATCTTTCGCATTATTTTCGCATTGTTACTTCACATTATATTGTTTATTATTTATTCGCAATGATTTAATGCACCTCATGTTTTCCACGCATATTTACATCTGTGTATTGTATGTAATATAGTTTTGGTTTGTGAATGAAAGAACGAGTATTTATTATTATCTTCACATCACGTCAAATAACACTGAACAAGTTCGAATCAAAATTGTATACTAGATTTATTTTAGAAATACAATATGAGTTATTTGGATAAACTGGTTCGCCATTTTATTTCAACTAGTTTCAATTTTGCAGCTTGAAAACTCCAAACACCTTAAATATACACCCCACGACAAAAAGATAGGAACAAAGAGTTTTTTTTTTGATTTATCATAAAATAACGTTATCTAAATTGTGCTTATCATTTGTTATTATTAGAAAATAACACTATTCCTGCACTAATTTTTGTTTTAAGACTCATTCAGAAAAATTTTAAGACTAAAATTTTTCCAATTTGAGACTACACAGCGCGACAAAAAGATAGGAACAAAGGTTTTCTTTTTTTAAATTTTTGAATATGAT